>CM053611.1:77129480-77171989 GCA_028646535.1 Procyon lotor
TTTTTTTTTTTTTAAAGATTTTATTTATTTGACAGAGAGAAACACAGTGAGAGAGGGAACACAAGCAGAGGGAATGGTAGCGGGAGAAGCAGGCTTCCTGCCGAGCAGGGAGCCCGATGCGGGGCTCGATCCCAGGACCCTGGGATCTGACCTGGGCCGAAGGCAGACGCTTAACGACTGAGCCACCCAGGTGCCCCAAAAAGGAATATTCTTGAAGCATCTAAAGTAACTGTTCCCAGGCAGAAAAGATAATTGTTTCATCCTCTAATGTGTGCTTTCACTTAAAATTGCTAAGGGTTGCATTATATACAGTAATCAAATGGACTCTTTGCTAGAGCTTGGCAATTACACTGTACTCAGGAAGATTTTCCCTTCCTTCCAGTATGATTCTTCTTGTGCTTGTCCAGTCATCAGGCTTAAAAGAATGGAAGTTATTCTGTAAAGGGAGGGAGAGAAGAAGGGCTGAGTTCAAAAAATAATGTAGCCACCTGTCCCTGTTAGCATCATGGCCTAATAGGGATGCCGACTTTTAGCACACAGGTAAGTCTTTCTTCACCCTTGGTTTGGTAGTGCGAGAAGTTGAGGTGAAGAGAATTCAAGAAGGCATGATAGAGATATATGCATTGTTTCAGTATAAATTTGAGTTATTCACCCTCACTGGATGCTGTGCTAAATATACATTCTTTTTTATACTTCTGTGGAGAGGTTGGAGTTTTGTTGCTGTTCTCATAGAATTAGAATAAAGAGAACCATCCAAAGATTGGTTTGTTTTTTTCAAGTTCACTTCTAAGTCGTATTGCCATACCCTGTTCCATTTCATAAAAGCAAGCAGACAATATTGTGTAATTCTATTCAAGTGAATAAAAATGAACTTTCTTTCTTACTAAACTCCAGGTACTTTTATAACTTGTCTATGTATTTGATATTCTCAGTGGGAATTATAGCGCATCAAAGCGTTTAGTTCGTCTTCTGGTGGTCTGGAGTGAATCTAGGTGGTGATCGATGTGTCATTGAAGATAATACAGTCCATGCCAACTTGTTCAGTCATTCTCATTTCCAGTGTGCTAACATCAAAGGCTGGTGTCTCCTCAGCAACTAGCTTGGCACAACATATCACACACTGTCATATATACTTTTTTGACAAGGGGTCTTCAAGAACTGGCTCTCCGGTAGTCCAGACTCAGAAAAGTCTCTTCACAGAAGTGGATGGGGAGGATTGAGGAGTGACCCTGGCAAAATATTCAAGCAGTGACAGGAGTTGGCCATCTATAAATCCCCTGGAGTGAACAGTTGGGCCGTCACTGAGCTTGTATCAAACCTCTCCATCTCAGCTGGTGGAAAATGCAACCAACATTCTAGAAGAAACTTCTAGAAGAAACTGACAATGTTTCTTTTACTATCTGCAAACCTGTTGGGTAGGTGACTCTCAGGAAAGAGTTAAAAAGAGACTCTTCTGCTCGTGCCTGAGAAACACAAGCCTACTGGGTTATGCAGGAAAACTCTAGTGAGGTGTTGGAAACTGGGAAGTGCTATTTGGAAGGGAGCTGCTATTAGAAATCAAGGATTCTTGATTCTCCCTGTTTTTTGTTTTTGTTTTGTTCTTCTCATTTGAAAGATGGAAGTTAGTGGCTATATTATACCCCACAAATTCTACATTAAAATGGCATTCCTACTATTACTTAATCTGAGAGTGTTTTTTCCCTGAAATTCTCTCTTTGGGGTTATAACAGTTGCTAGCTTAAGGTAGTAATTTAATCCCATGACTTTCAGAGGTGGTATTTCTGGGAAGGATGTTAGAGCACAGCTTTCTGTAATTTCAGAAAAGCCCAGCTGAAGTGGCAAAGTACCCCCTGAAAATATCACCCTTGGATGTTTCCACTTCATCCCAAAAAGCATAGAACACCAAATTGATTTTCTTTAAGAATGCTGATTATAGATATTTTCCTTGACTAGTGATTCAGTTGTTTAACAAGGTACATTGTCTGAGCAGAGGATCTGCATTTAATCTAAAGTCTAAACTGGGTCTAGAATGATGTCTTGCTCTCTTCTCAATTTTTACTTGCCATATCTGTAAAATGGTCATTTGTGATGCTATTACAAATAGTTGCTCCTAATGTTGGTATAGAGTTAAAATCCTACAAAATAATTCTTCATAAAGAGGAAAATAAGCCAAATTTTACTTCCATTTATGCTACTTAATTCATTTCATTATAGATTCAGTGGGCACTAATGATAAAGCAGCAACTAGTAATTATTGAGTACTTCTCATTATGCAAATGAGGAAATTGAGGCTAAGGAGTTTAATAATTTGCCTAAGAACGCTCTATTTGGACTGGCTAATTAGGCTTCCTCACAACTCGTGTTCTAGCAGGCTCAGGCAGAGGTTACAAGGCTTCCTATGAACTAGCAATGCAAGTCCCAGAATATTCTTCTGGTCAAGCAAATTACTAAAGCCAGCCCAGAATCATTGAGAAGCAAATTAAACTCCACTTCTCAATGGAAGAAATAGTAATTCATTTATAGCCACATTGAATCTACCATACTGACTAGTATAGACTTTCTGTTTCTTTAACTTTCACCCATTTCGCCTTTCACCTATTTTACCCATTCACTGTAATCTGGCTCTGCTTCTGTCCTTATCCATGGTCAGGACTTCAAATCAGTAGACTGTTCCTCTTCTGGGCAAGATTATACTTGTAGCCCAGATGTCATTCCTGATCTTTATACCTGTATATTCCCAGCATCTCTTTAGTGTCTCAATGGCACCTCCAACCAAATATGTTCCAAATTTAACTCATGATGTTCCACCTCTCTCCTGACCTCTTACCCTGGTGAATAGTATCACCAGCGATGTAAAAGTGAAGTTTAGGATTGAATCTCTCTTACCCTCTTGTCTAATTCATTACAAAATTCCATAAACTTATTCTCCTAAGTAGCTCTCAAACCTCTACTCTCAATCAAAACTATGGTTATCCCTATCCAGGAATATCATAAGGTCCTCTTAACCTGTCCCATCACCCCATATTTTCTCTGGATCTCTTACTCCTGGAGACATCATCCAAGGTTTTCTTTGGGGACTGTCCCTTTTCTTTTCTCAGGCCATGTGGTTCAGGTGCGATTGACTCTACCCTCTGACTGTAGAAGTGAGCAAGTCATTCAGGCCTGACTATGAGTATGTCCTCTTCTTTGGCCATAATGATTGTTTCATGACCAAGTTGACCAAGTTGTTCAAGTGTCAGTCCTGGGATATTTGCTGGGTTGATGGGATAAAAGTTCTCTTTCTGCTAGGGTGATAATATATAAGGGGTTTTTTTGTTTTTGTTTGTTTGTTTGTTTTTTACTCTAGGTTGCCAGCTGCCATTTCATCCCTGAGAGTGGAAATTCTGCCTAAAAACAAAGCCAACAGAGTCAAGAGCCAAGCTGTGCCTGTGATGCCAAGAGTTTTATTCCTGAAAACATCATTAAGTATATTGATCCCAATATACCTGAATATCTGTGGTTGGCCATGCTTTACAGTTTTGGAGCCAATAGGTTATCTTTTTCCTTAAACTGGTATAACTGTGTCAACTGAAAAAATCCTGCATGATATCACTTTTGGATCTTCTCTGCCTATTCCAGCCAGAGTGATCGTCTCAGAACTTCATCTGATCATGTCAACCACCACATGTCCCCTCCAGCTTATTGCACATGGGTTAACAAAAGACCAGACTTAATGGGCCCCTCCCGTCCTGCATGTCTGTCTCCTAGCTACATCTCTAGCATTATTTCTTTGTAGAGGTAATGTCAGGTCCCTGCTCTCTCCCCTCTAGCCACCTATGGGACCTTTATCTGCCACTGTGTTCTCTTGCCAAAGGAGCTTTCCACATTCTCTCAGCATGGCTCTTCCTCCCTCCAATTCAACTAGTTGATTTCCAATCTCCTTTTAGATGTCAGCTCAAACACCAGTTCGAAGTTTTCCTTGCACTCTCTCACAGTGTCACGTCCTCTGATTCTGTGATCTTAAAATACTATATACTCAAGGGACGCCTGGGTGGCTCAGTGAGTTAAACATCTGCCTTCCACTTAGGTCATGATACCATGATTCCACTTAGGTCCTGGGATTGAGCCCTACATTGGGCTCCCTGCTCAGCAGGAAGTCTGTTTACCCCTTTCCTTCTGTCCCTGACCCCCGCTCATTCTCTCTCCCTCTCTCTCCCTCAAATAAATAAGTAAATAAAACCTTAAAAAAAAAAATACCACATACCTCTCTTCTGAAGCATGTCTCATAATTACAATCATGTACTAATTTGTATGATTATTAACATTTGTTTCTTCTGCCATGTAACCAAGGACCTGTTCTTCTCACTCAATCCTGTGTCCCCTGGACTGTAGTAGCATATTTTGTGTTATATATATATGAATGAATTGATATTGCTGAAGCATTTGTTGTTGTGGAATACACTCTTATTTTTCAAACTCCCTTCTTCATAGAATTCTTTAATACTATTTTCTATTTTTCTACTGGTTCTCTTACTTTTCAGTTTTTTATTAATTTCTCATACTGACCTCTCTAATTCTGGCCAATCTGTATACATTTATTTCTTAAGGTTCTGTTGTGTGGCTTATTTTCTTTTAGTCTACTGTGGACTTTTCTACTTCCATAACTTCACCTCCTACTTAGCACCTATGGTAGAGATGTTTGTACCTTTGCCTCATCCATACTTTTTCTAAGGGAAGCTTCCCTGTGTGCAGCCCCTGATTGGCTTGGATTGGCTTTTTTAGTAGCTTTATCAGGTAGGGATGGATATCTGACCTGAGAGTAACCAATCCCATAGATTGATCAACATTTATGAAATGTATAGCTAGATTTCAATATATGCATTGAAATAAACATATTTTTAAAAAATCAGGAGTTCAGACTCAGAGAAATAGATCACTATTTAATAATGGGAACTAAACTGAAAGATCATGATGTTGATGGGGCTGGAGACATTATGATAGGCTATGCCCAGGCTGAAATTATGGAAGAACATGAATTACATAAACAAAAGAAGCCCATCAGTAGTGGATAGACTGGATTCAGAGACAGACTAGAATCCACCATGTGCTCACTATTTATAGTAAATCTGGGGCCCTGGATAAGAGCTGAAGTTGAGCCCCACTAATTTACCACTAATTAGCTGAGGGAACTTAGGTAAGTTACTTAAATTCTCAAAAACTTGTTTTCTTACCTATAAATGTGGATAGTAATAGAATATAAATCACAGAACTTGGAAGGATTGCATGATCTAAGGCATAAAAATGCTTAGCTAAGTGCCTCATTCATAACAAATACTCAGAGAATGATAATTAATAAAAGAAAGCTCACTGGTTGAGACTTAGGATGAAAGTTCATAAATAAATGTCTGATGTGGGGATCTTTGGGATCATCCAGAAAGTCCTCCCGCTTTATTGCCCATAGGCCCAAGTCATTCCTTTATTACTCTTCATAAATCCCATAAATGAGCTAGCTGGAATGGATCTGCAACTGAAAGAATCATATTAAAACTGCAGGTTTTTCTTCAAAAGGCCATTCATATTTCCAGTGGCCCTTGAAACTTTGCCCTTTGATGGCAACCCCAACATGGACAAAATTAAATGCATCTTCTCCTATATATCCTGTTTCATTTTGTGGCCTCTTTGCATAGGTAAGCCTGCTAAAAATTTTAGAATCATTTTTGATTCCTCATTTTCCCCCAAAAGAGTTAATTTAGTTTGTCGGTAACACACATGACAGGGAATTGTAAAAATAATGGCAGTAACAGCAATGGAAACAATAGTGTTTTTCCTCAATAAGTATAATTTTCCACACTGTAATTTGTGAAATCGGTTTTAGTTTTATATTCTTTGCCAACATTTAATGAAGATTCCTTTTTTTACTCAAAAAATTGTTTTAAGCTGAACATCTTACAGTCAGTGGGATTTTAAGGTCAAAGAAATGTTGACCTCAAGTGAAAATTAAGAAAGGACATTTATTAAACATTTCTTTTATACTAGAAATGGTTTTACATGTATTATTAATGTTGATCACTAGTAGATAAAATAATTACCTCCACTCATGGAGCGACTACTATGTCCCTGGAAATATTCTCAGCGTCTGATGGGCATAATATATAACTAAGCATAAAAGCAGCTCGATGGGATGAGTATTACCGACCCCAGGCTCTAGCTGAGGAAGGGCTTACTTTCACGCAGAGAGGAAAGTAACATGATAAATTCATAAGTGGGGTTCTTGTAAACTGTCCAATTATAGCCCGATGCAGCAACTAGAGTTCAGTGAAAACCTGAGGCGAGGCAAGTATTTTGAGCAAGTCACTAGAGAGCTTGAAAATGGTGTTTTAGTATTCTGGTAGTTTGGAATGGGGAGAGGATAGAGCCAGGAGGACTAATTAGGAGGATTTTGTAAATGGCCCCTGCGTGAGGTGACATTGTCCTTTTGCCCCTGCTGATTTGTCCAGCACAAGCAGGGTTCTCAATGAAAGTTGTTGACTGATTGAACTGCTGGGGTTGTGTCTGTATGATGCTAGACATCTGGATATAAAGAGTAAAATCCAGTCATCCAGATGTTAAGGTTACATGATACGTCGCCATCAAACATTTAAAACTTTTAACTGACTGACTGCCTTTTTTACTTTTCATCCAGATGAATAGCATTGAGTTAACTCAGCTGAGCTTGTACCAATTGCTATTTCATGATTTTTTTTTTCCTGTGGAATGGTTAATCAGATTGCCAGGGCTGATGAATCACTAAAAGATGAATGATTATATAGCAGGCAGGTGAACATAAAATAAGTGAGACCTAATAAATTATGAAGAAAGTGAAAGCTTCGTATTATCAGAGAAGTATCTTAAGCACTATTTGAGGTGGTTTCTTTTCTTTTTATTCAAAAAATGTTTCTTTGGGTTGGGTGTCTCAAGCTTACAGCATTACAGTCCTCTAAGTAACTATTATTTTTGCACATCAAAGCTAGCTCCTTGAAAATGTTTCACAGACAATTAAATGCTAACACTTTCCTTCTGTGCACAGTTCGAATGTGATAAAAAAGTGAAGCATTGTAATACCATATTCAGTTCACTAAAAGTAAATCTTATCCTCCTAAATAACTATCTTGCATATAATAATGTATTCTAAAATCCCAACTTTGATAAAATCATACTACTTTAATTAAGTAATGGTGGTAACATAAATTACTTATACCCCTGATTTTTGAAAAATCATTACCAAAGTAAATGTAACTTGAAAATAACATCAATCTATCATTGAAGATAATACTTAAAAATTTTTTTGAGATTTTATTTATTTATTTGAGAGAGAGAGAGATCGTGAGTGAGCAGGAGCAGGGAGGAGAGAGAGAAGCAGGCTCCCCACTGAGTAGGGAGCTTATGGTGGGGCTCAGTCCCAGGACCCTGGGATCATGACCTGAGCCCAAGGCAGACACTTAGCTGACTAGTCACCTAGGAGCCCTGAAGATAATACTTTTTAATCAAATTCATTGTATGTCTAACTGCTAATCTGACTTAATGAGAAATAAAAATTTGAATAACTGGTTATCTGAGTATTTTGTGTGCGTGACGATAAAAAGATTAGCTACTATAGAATCGACCTTTCTTTTTCTTTCTCTTTGGTACACAGTGTAGATTTAATGAGATAAGCTTAGGGCTCATCACGTATGTTTATACACTTAAGTTTACTAGCACTTGTATCCTAATGAAATAGGGATTGGAAGGATGCACCATACACATTGTAGTTCCAATGAGTTAAGCGTATGGCTATTCTCATATGCTTTTTAAAAGTTTTTATTTAAGTTCTATTTAGTTAGCATGCAGTGTAATATTTTTTAAAAACAGACAATGTAATATTAATTTCAAGTGTATAATTTAGTGATTCAATGTTCCATACAACAGCCAATGCTCATCATCCTTAATCCCCATCACCTATTTCACCCATTCCCCCACCTACCTCCCTTCTGGTCATCATCAGTTTGTTCTCTCCAGTTAAGAGTCTGTTTCTTGGTTTGCTCCTCTCTCTCTCTTTTTTTCCCCCTGTGATCTTTTGTTTTATTTCTCAAATTCCACATATGAGTGAAATCATATGGTATCTGTCTTTCTCTGACTGACTGACTTCTCTTGGCATAATACTCTCTAGATCCATCCACATTGTTGCAAATAGCAAGATTTCATTTTTTTGTGGCTGAGTAATATTCCTCTGTGTACATATACACATCTTTATCCATTCATCATCCATTTAACCATTCCTCATCTATTCATTGATGGACATTTGGGCTCTTTCTATAATTTTTTTTTCTTGAAGAAATTACTGATTTTTAAAGTTACTTTTTGAATCACTTGATTGGCTTTACATTCTGTGGATAAGGATAATAGTAACTAGAAAGATTAAGTATATACACAGAAAAGTAGTAAGGAGAATTGAGATGATTTTCTGAACAACTAAACCAAAACTCAATTGACTCTAGTTGTTAATACATTTTGGAAGGAACCTAAGTTGTTAGCTAAAGAATATTAAAAGCATGTGGGTTTATTTTTTTCCTACTAGGTTATGAATCCCCTGAATCCATAACCCCTGATATCTAGTCTTGATTCATGCACATAAAAAGTATAAAATGAATGCTCATTGAATCAATTTCTATATTCTTGTATCAATTTGTATACATGAGTAGAACCTCTACTGGAGGAATTCAAACTTCTTTCCATATTTAATTGTAGATCAGAACATCCATCCTGTTTCAAATGTTATAATCTCTTTCAGAAAGACAGGATATATGATATGAATAGTCTCATACAAATTTAGAATCAATTCAACATGAAGAAATGAGTATCCACTACAAAGACATCTCTTTACAATCACAGGATTAATAACAGAGCTAGAAATAATTGCATCAGCTTGCCAACATTTGAATGGCAAAAAGAAATTTTTTAAAAAGTTCCATGAAGAATTTTGAAAGTCTTTCAGGCTCATTATGCTGAAAGGATAAATGTCTTTTACACTGACACATTGCCAACTCAAAGCATCTAGAAGTCCTTTCAAAATTACATATAAACAAGAATCATTTCACCCACCTCTGGGCTGGAATGTGACAGCTGGCTAAAGGAAGCATAGCAACACCACACAACAATGTCAAACAGGATGAATGGCTTAACCAATCAAAAATAGAGCATCAGAGTAAAACTGCTCAAATTAGATTTCTGGCCAGGGCAGGGAGGTTAAATGTTCTGTACTGGTATAAAATTCCTAGGGTCTTTGATGACCCCAAAAGTCATCTTGGTGCAACCAACTGAATTTAAGATGGGACTCAACCACTCAAGAGTTTCTTAATCACACATGGGGCTTCTTTGGCTTTCTGATCCAACATAGAGAATGTAAAAAGCGATAGATATAGTTAAGGGAATGAGCAGCAAAAGAAGAGTGACCTTGGACAAGTCAAGGTTCTCAGCTTAATGGTTGATCAAGCTACTTCCCCTCTCTGTGCTTTATTTTCCTCAGTCATAACATAGAGTTCTTAACACTCAGCTCTGCAAGCTGCTTTTAGGATTAGTTATACACATACCACGTATCAAGCTCTGAAATCAATTCCTATTACAGAGAACCCACGCTACACATGGGAAAAAATATTTTTACCTATTAGTGGTAGGCAGAATTCATACAAAACACTGGGGAGGGAATTCTGAGACATGTACTCCTAAATACTAAATTTTTCCTAACTCAGGGCCCTGAAAAGTTGTTGGCCCAAGAGAGGGTCTGGTTTAACTTAAGATGTTTCAGCAATAGATTATACACTTTGTATAATATCTTTCATAGCTGGCAGATATGTTTAGGTAGAACTAGAGAGAACACAAACACACTAATTTTTTGTTTTGTTATTTCTGCCTAACAATAAATATTCAATCAAAATTCCAAAATGAGTTGCTTAAAACTCAGCTAGATAAACTCTAGAATTTTCAAACAAATATTAATGTTTATATAGGAGGTTATAAAATGCTCCAGTATTAAATAAAGTTACTTAAATTAGTTACCTAAAATCATTATTATTTTTATTTTGGTTAATTTATAAGTTTTAATAAAATCTTACGTTCAGCACCAGAGACTAGATCTTTTCCATCTCATCTCCCTTCTGAATTTTGGTCATCACTCTCTGAACTAATAACTGAAGATATAATTTTAAAATGTTTTTACAATATAAACCAAACTCTGAAATATTAATAAAAATATGTGTGCACACAATACAAAAGTGCTATAAAAACTATTTTCTAATAATCCTTAGAGAAAAATATCTGAGTTTCACTTTGAAATCCACATACTTGCGATTGGCATAAGTGAGTTGCAAGCATATTAAAATCAAAGTGCTCTTCACTTTGTCTGGGTATGTATGGTTACTTCAGCATTCATGAGAAGATAATTTTTCATTCTAACTTGAATGTGGTAGGCAAAATCATCCCTTTTAAAATCATCGTGTAACAAAAGTAGGGTGGCAAGACTCATGGCTCACTGAAACTTAAATACATAGGATCCTAATTGTTAGTCTAATCCTGTCCGGAGGTTAATTCTTAAAATTGTGGCTATTAAGTTTCATGTGTTATATTTGCTATGGCACTTGGGAACACTGACCAAGTGTTGAGTGTCTCCGGTATGTCCATTCTAGCTTTAATTGCTGAGCCATATCACTTGCTGGTAAGTTATGTGGAAGACTTTTGTTTTTCTGGGTGGTATTTTAAAAATTACTTAGCTCCAGTAAATGTTTAGGCAAAAGTAATGACATTTTGTAGTATGTGGCAAATTCTTTCATGTAGTACTTGTACTATATATTCCTAGATATTAATGTACAAAGAATGACAGCACATCTGGGTGAGGGAACTCTGGATATAATTTTCTCATTATTTTCTTCTTTTTAGACTTTTTCTAAGTTATTTAAATGGACACTTGAATAAAGAAAACAAAACAGTAGATAGCAACTTCATAGTCCTCTTTTATCAACATTACCCAATCTGTAATTTCTCTTTTAGAGAGTTAGTTGTTTTTGAAAGTAGATCTAATGTTTCATGTACTATATACATCTAATTCCATAAGCTTTAGCCATAAGAAGGAAGGATGGATTGGGAGAGA
Source organism: Procyon lotor (assembly GCA_028646535.1). Taxonomy (NCBI): domain Eukaryota; kingdom Metazoa; phylum Chordata; class Mammalia; order Carnivora; family Procyonidae; genus Procyon; species Procyon lotor. The sequence continues at coordinate 77,140,618 of CM053611.1, forward strand.
AGGAAAATGTATTTGAGGGTGGGCCCTGGCATACTTACCAGACTTAGTAAAAACCCATTATACAGAATTCTGACAAAAGCCTTTGTGAAAGCCAATTGGAGTGTATCTCCTTATTCCCCTCATGATTACTTAGACCACTCCCATCAAATTGTTCCTTCCTACATATTATTTATACTCAGGACATCTTTGAGAAAGATCATGCTAATTTTCAACAGAAAAATATTGATTTCAATTAAAGAATTTTTCCCGAGTCTATTTCAGAGCTAAGAATAAGTACTAGTAATTGTGACTCCAATATCTCTACTTCTCACTAACTAGCTTTCCAATGCAAACATTAGTCTTAGCTTACTGCAATAAATAGCTTACATTAATCCTCTTTGCATTATTTTAATTTTTATTATTTTGCAATTTTAAGACAAATCTATTCGTATATTCTCATCAATATTTACATGTGGATTTATTACCAGTGTATCTCCAGTATTTCTTTTTTCAGTACACAGAGTCATCTTCCACTGAAAGAGCAGATACTTAGAGTCATTTGGAGAATATTCTAGAAGTCTGAAGAAAATATTAGTCCTTATCGAAGGCTAGAAAGAAATGACTTGTAAAGCATAATAAAATCCTCAAAACAACTTAAAGATACACACTTTGTATGAATTTCTCTTATAGATTTAGAGAAAAAAAAATTCTTTCTCATAAACATGATGGACTGGCCTATAAGATAATGATAAAGAAGAGAAGATGAATAAATAAATGGTTTGGTAGAATCTTGCTGAAGCAGAATATAGGGGATTGTCAAGGATAAAGTTGTGTGGCTTCCATGGAAAATCTGACCAGAGGAGGAAAAAGACACGGAGGCACCTGAAACACGTTTCTCCATTGCTCCTTTTTGCCTGCAAATCCCTTTCTAGGTTTTTGCTCTTGTTTGTACCACAGTGACATATAGCTTCATACTTCAAATATTCTCCCAGTGAATTATGAACCTCAAATAACTGTGAGTAATGTGCATAATGCTTGCCTTCTAGAGGACTTAAGCTGGGCTGCATAGTTTATAGCTGATAAACTGGGAGTCCATCTTTCACTGCAATGATGTATTCACTGCACTAAGAACCATTTCCATTGTAAATTCATTCTTGAAATGTTGGACCATAAATGTCATCAGTATCATTACCCGATCTGCTCCCAGAAGCAGTGACTCTGTCAGTCCACTGCAGGTGCTCGCTTCTGGAAGCAAGGTGCTCCAGATCAGACACATTAAACCATGACTCCATTCTTAAGGGCAACTGCTTTCAAAGACCTCTTTCCTTCATGCAGCTTGGCAAAGAGATTAATGGATGCCATTTCTGATATGCAACTGGCTTGGGGGTTTTCCTTTTGCCCTTTTGGAAGGAGGCACCTTTGAGCGCCTCTCAACAAATATATCTCTTAAACGTTGCTCCTTGAGAAGAATGTGTCAGTTCAGGCAGAATCCATCCTTGATACGCCTGAATTTAGAATACACAGACTTAAACGATAATCAGTTATCATGTCTTTATTGGATCATCAGTGCACAGGGAACATCCTCAGGATTGTGTCAAGAGATACAAGTAGCAGACAACACAGGGCTGGGCTTAGGCAGCTTAAATTTTGGTAGGGTGAGAAACAACCCTGCCATGACAAGTCAGGGAACAGATAGTAAGTGCAACTCATTTCAGATATCAGTTAACTTCGTCATATACTTTGCAGTATTAACTGGGGCAAAAACCTTCTTGGGGAAATCTAAGTAACATGAAGGTTTAAATCCCTGGCATGAATTTTGCTGAACAGTACATCATTGAACTATTAAGTCCACAATTGCTACTCAGAGTGGAAAAGACTTTTAAACGTAGTTTTCTTATTTATCTTTAGATGTTCTCTTCTTTCTAAAGTATTCAGATTAACTCAGTGGACTGTGCATCAGATCTAAAGCTCAGAAGACATCGATCTGATAAAAACCAAAAAAAAATCTTAGGAGCTGTTGCAGAAAACTGTTCTTTCTTTAATGTGTTTTCTGATTGTGTATTCCAGGAAAGTACGAGACAGGTATTCTGGTCCTTTAGAAGTTGGTAGGAAAATGTAAAAAGCCCTTCACCTGAAAGCAAAAGTCTGATTGAATAATTCTAAATTGGTGTTCAATCAGCTCAAGTAATGAGTGGCAACCCAGAGCACCCCAACTCCTGACAGGTATTTATGAGCCTGTAGCCAGAAGGACCCTAGGTGCACTGCCTTAGCTTAATAACAGATATTACGGAAAGACATGCACTGCACTCATTCTTTGACATGCGTTATTTTACAGATTATGAAATCAAGGTAAGGAAATTTATAACATATTTGTCAGATTTTTTTTCTGAAAGAACCACACTATTTACTACGTGGAAAATATAATTGGAAAAATATTTATGACCTCTTTTATGATGAACAAATTATGGAGACTATTTTCAAGGGTTTACAGTCACATGTGGAGAAAAAACCACACACACACAAATATTTTCACCTTTGGGCTTTCACCAGACTGACAATGCTCTTCAAAGCACTATTACTGCCCTCACTGTTTAGTGACATTGTAGCAACAGAAAGCTCACAAGACTCTTTGGTCATTCTATCCATCAAAATATTTCCTGAGCTGCTTTTAAGAAATTTAAATATAAATACTGAGAGGCAACGGGATATATATGTTGGGAGTAAAAAAAAAACCTGAGATGGAAATAAAAATTTGAAATTTTTAATTAGCTGGATATTCACCAAATCTATGAATATATAGGAAAGCACATGGAATGAAGAGATGATTTAGAGAGGGTCCCTGAAGACTGACTGTATTTAAGAATCAAGGAGAGGAAGAAGAATGGGTAAAAGAAGCAGGAGCGAGCACTCAGAGAAGTCTGAGCAAACTAGGAAAGTGTTGCAAGGAAGCCAAGGTTGCCAAATATAATACATGAGATTGTTTCTAAATTTTTCTTCTTGTGGTAAGGGACAGTTTTGGTTGTTCTTGATTTGGTGGAAGAGTGAAGATGGGGTTATTTATCATTAAAGGTTGTGTTCTGCATTGCATCTAGATAGATGGTATTCAGGAGCTGATCCCTTATAAAATGGAGGAGGGGTGGAGGCACACAGGACTCTGGGGAAAAAAGTTGGCCTTCTGGTTTTCGACTCTGATATGTAAAAACCTTAGAAATCATCCTGCTCTTCAACGAGAAAGAAACTGAACAAACTGAAAACCAACAATTTTTCTTAGACCCAACAGAGAATTAAAGTTGCCGGGCAAATTGTCTTCCTGAAATCTGGATAGAGAGGAGAACCCAGGGAAACAGAGCCAACATCAGCTTATCTGGAGCAGAAGGGGCTGGAGTCATAAACTGACAAGAACATTTACGTGGTAAGTTCGACAAATTGCAGAGGATGAGTGTGGACCAACCTGAGAGTGAGATACTCTTGGGAGCCTCAGTCTTAGAGGAGTCCTCATGCTCTCAAGGGTTTTACCTCCAGGAACCCTATTAGGTTTTCACTGTAGAGCCAAGAAAAATCACCTCCTGTTTTAGGCGGGGGATGGGGAAAAAGTTACCATTTGGAAGTACACCCAGCTCATTCTCCATAACAAAGTCCTACCCTTGGTGAAAACAGAAGTGTGTGTGAAGGTCACAGGCCTGGGACACAGGTCAACTAAAAATTGGATATTTAATCATAGGCTACGGAATGCTTACATTCCCCTACTTGTTATCACCACATCATCAGTGTTCTCCTACACTGAGAGTAGATTATAATGGAAAGAGTTGCAAGGCTCAGACTATTTAAGAAAGGATTCTCGGGGAAGCACAAAGATAGAGAAGAGACAAAAATAAGGACACTTGGGAATTTGAGGCTTCTATTATCTGCAGCTACAGGAAACATTAAACACAGCCCAACTCTTAGGTGAACATAAAACCTCCCACCAAAGTTCTATTTACCTCAGTTCCTGTTACTTGATATATTATGCCAGGTTCTCAACAAAGTACTACAATGATGATAAAAAGCAAAAAAAGATTTGGTGCGAAGACATAAAGCAACCCTCAGGAAAAAAAAATCATATTGACACAGATTTTGGAATTAGCAGACAGGGAATTTAAAATAACTCTGATTAAGATGTTAAGGGATGTTGGGGCACCTGGGTGGCTCACTTGGTTGGGCATCTACCTTCAACTCAGGTCATGATCCCAGGGTCCTGGGATCGAGTCCCGCATCGGGCTCCCTGCTCAGCAGGGATTCTGCTTCTCCCTCTGCCTCTGCCCCTCCCCCTTGCTCATTCTCTCTCTCTCTCTCAAAATAAATAAAATCTTAAAAAAAAAAAGATGCTAAGGGCTGTAATGGAAAAAGTAAACAATATGGAAGAATGAATGATCAATGTAAGCGAGGAGATGGAAATTCTGAGAGTCAAGAAGAAATTCTGGAAACCAAAAATGTTACCACAGAAATGAAGGATGCCTCTGAGGGGCTGGCTCATCAATGGACTGAACAAGGCCAAGAAAAGAGGTATCAATTGAGACATTCAAAACTGAAATACAAAGAAAAAAATAATAAAAAAGAATAGATTATCCAAGAAACTAAAGGACAATATTAAAAGGTGTAACATGCATGCAACTGAAATGTATATATGTTAACTAATCTTAATGTAGTAGTTTTTTCACAGTAAATGTAAATCAAATCATTATGCTGGACCCTGTAAAGTATGCAGTTCGGTTTGTCAATGTCTCAATAAAATGGCAAAAAAATATCTTTGTGATGTTCAGGTATAGTGATGGATTTCTTACATAAGACATGTAGCACAAAGCACAGAAAAGATGTTAAATACTTGTCCACTAAAATTTTTAAGTTATCTCCATTAAAAAACAATAAAAAGGTGAAAATATATGTTATAAATAAGGTAGTTACAACACATAACCAACAAAAGATTGTTATCTAATTTATATTTAATATGATTTAATATATATGGTATTTAAGATTTACATAATATACATATTAAAACTACTCAAGCCAATAATGAAAAAGACAAATAATCGAAAAGTGGCCAAAACATCATAAAAGAGGAAACTGGAAACTGCAATGCTCAATAAACATGTAGAAAGTTGCTCAACTTCATTTATGATCAAAGAAATGCAAATTAAAGCTACAATTGACTCTCATTTTATGATTAGTGGATTGGCAAAAATTGAAAATCCCAAGTGTTGGTAAGTGTGTGGACTAATGCTGGTGAGAGTATACACTGGAAAAACCATCTGAAAGAATTGTTTAGGCTCTTATAACACACTTAGGATTTTATAGTCAGAGGAAGTTTAATTTTTAAATTTAAATTTTATATGTACTCTTTTTGTAGAGAATTATAATAGTGAGCTCAATAAAAGACAATGAGTCATTAACATAGTGTTACATGTATCCCTCTGAGCTAGTATTTTGCCTTTTGGGGTTGAATACCCAGTAGTGTGATTACTGGATTTTAGGGTAGGTCTATTTTTAAACTTTTGAGGAACCTCCATGCTGTTTTCCACAGGGCTGTACTAGTTAGCTTTCCCACCAATAGTATATGAGTGTTTCTTTTTCTCCACATCCTTACCAAGACTTGTTTTCCTGTTGTTGATGTTAGTCTTTCTGACAGGTGTGAAGTGGTATCTCATTGTACCTTGATTTGCATTTCCCTGATGAAGAGTGATGTTGAGTATCTTTTCATGTGTCAGTTAACCATCTGGATGTCTGTCCACCAATAGATGAATGGATAAAGAAGTGTGGTATACATTCAGTGGACTATTATTCAGCCATAGAAAGAATGAAATCTTGCCACTTGCAAGGGCATGATTGGAGATAAAGAGTATAATGCTAAGTGAAATAAGTCGGTCAGAGAAAGACAAGTACCATACGATTTCACGCATAGTGGAATTTAAGAAGCAAAACAAACAAGCAAAGGGGAAAAGAGAGAGAGAGAGACAAATCAAGAAACAGACTCTTAACTATAGAGAACAAACTGATGGTTACCAAAGGGGAGGTCGGTGGAGGGGATGCGTGAAATTGGTGGTAGGGATTGTCGTGATGAGCACTGGGTAGTGCACAGAATTATTGAATCACTATATTGTATAGCTGAAACTAACAACACTGTATGTTAACTGTAGTGGAATTAAAATTAAAAAGGACAGGTCATAAAAGTTATATTGTACTAAGATTATATGAGCAAAATGGGTAGAAATACAAGTTGGGGAAAAATGGATGTTTTAAAGTTGATGAGTTTAAATAGAATCAAAATATGAAGTGCACTACAAAATATTAGAACATATTATATGTAGTAAGAATGTGTCATTTCTTTAAAAATGTTCCTTCAGTTATATACGTGTGTGGGAATGTGTGGGTGTGTATGTGTGTAGAGAATCATGATGTAACAATATTTTTGTGAGAATGGCAACAAAAATCACTCTGACTCAGATGGTTCTGATGCAGTGATCCACACAGTCGGAACTAATACTCTAGGAGCAGTAAGGGAGAAAGAGAAAAGGCTTAAGACTTTGGCTTACCAAACAGATATTTTAATGTATATGCACTTGCATGTGTAGGTATGTATAAAATTATTTAAGATCTCAAAATACATAATAGGGAATCAGACTTGAACTCTTGAGAAAGAGTTGGTAGCAAAGAATGCAGTTTTTAGGATCTCGTAGAGTAAAGACAACATTAAGTAGCCAGAAGAACCTTGAACTTTAAAAATGAATTCCAAGGAAAGAAACAAATACATGCAAAAATACCACAGTAGTATGAAGTAGGTAGATGGGGAGAGAAAAACCTATTAAAGCAATCAGATCCAGCCTGTACAAAATCATAGTCACACGGGTGGGGCTGAGTTTGGGGGAGAATCTGATGCTTCGAACAACTGATGAAAATCTATCCCTTCATGTCTTAGGTTAGGAAGTTGGTATCCCTAGAAGTAGGTCCCGTGATGGAAATTTATGTGCAAGTCATTTATTAAAGAAGTGCTCCCAGAAAAATCTGGCATGAGAGTGAATGAATCAGAATAGAGAAGAGGAAGAAACCAAAAAAGGATGTGATTTCAGACAGAGCTCCAGCCTCTGCCTGATCTCTGGAGCACGAATCTATCTCAGAGTTTGTCCTTACTGGAGGCACAGAAAACTCACAGGAATTGGGTTTTCATATCTGAGAATCAAATCAGTCATTGGCTTAGGGCTCTGCTCGTTATGTCCTAGGAACTTCCCGTTCTCTGCACTAGGCAGAGTGGCTCTAGCCAAGGTCAGTATTTTGCGGAGAAACAAGGATGGAACCTGGAGATGGGCACAGACAAGATATAAAGGGTCTGAAGGGACGTGAACAGGGCAAGCATAGTGTCTACTGCTCTTAAAAATGGGTTTCTCTTAGTAGGAGACAATACTAAAGAAAGAGCCAGGTGGAATCTATCAGAAGGGTAGAGTGGGCCACAGACAGGAAGGTCTCCAGAGGCTCCTAGAACATATAAAAGTAAAATCAATCCCCTTTCCAATAAAATATATATATATTTTAAAATATGAGACCTGGAACTGAAGCTAGAGTGTTTAGGGATACATTCTAGTTTTCTTCATTTTCTTTATTGGTATAAAAATAAAATACCTTTGGCACACTAGCATATTACACAAATATGATTTAATTAATGTGGACTTTATAAGGTCTGAGAAGGTACAGCGTAATTCAGAGAGCAAGGGGAGGATATGGGGAGGATATATTTCTTGAGTTGAGCTTGACCCCGCTATGATGATCCTGCCAGTTTCCTGACGGTATCTCTAGCTACCAGAAACGAAGACGCTCAGGACAAGTGTGTAAATGCAAATGTGGGATTTATTTTCAGGTTTACAAAGTAAAATTGACAAAAATTTTATATATTTAAAGTGTACAACTTGACGTTTCAATATATGTGTACTTTGTGAAGTGATCACTACAATCGAGCTAATTAATATATCCATTAATCTGCTACTTCACATAGTTTTCTTTCTCCTTCTTTCTCTTTCTCTTTTCCTTCCTTCCTTCTCTCCTTCCTTCCTTCTTTCCTTCCTCTCTCCCTCCTCTCTTCCTTCCTTTTTTCCTTTCTCTTCTCGTCCTTCTCTTTCTTCTTTTTTGTAGTGAAAATCTATTTCTTAGATTTCAACTATGCAAATGTTCCTTGGCTGCTATCAGCATCAAGTAAGGGAAAAACAAGCCTGGAATTTAAGGCTTTATAAGAATGAAGACATAAAAATGAAATACCAGTAGGAGTTGTGATTCATGAAGATGTGAGTAATAGTGTATATTAGAAGAAGTAGCAGTTTGAAAGCTTTAAAAGATCATTTTCTTTGGAATGTCCAACTATATTTTTAAACTGATCAAAGTTGGCTCTTCCAATCGTATATCAACTAGAAATTCTTTGGGTTCAAACTAACCCAAAACCCAACAGATGATGGATAAATAAATAGGATAGCGTAGTGATTAAAGCCTAAGTTCTGGAAACAGATTTTATAGATTCAAATGTTAGGTAGTTAACTTAAGCAAATTAGTTAATTTCTTTGTGTATCAGCATCCTCATCTAAAAATGGGGGGAATAATAATAATACCCACTTTTTATTTAGTTCTGAGAATTAAAGTTAACATATGCAAAGTATCTGAAATATACATGTTCACAAAAGGGTACCTGAAAGGTAGTAAATAATATATAAGTAAATAAATTTTGTTTTGAGGTTACATAAGTGAGACATAAAGATGGTTTTATTGTCAAGGATTTTTATTAATCCTTAGAATATGTTACCAAAGAAAATAGATATTGTGTTTATTCCCCAACAACCTAGGCTTTATTTATAGGAGAGGGATAATGAATTCTGTGCCTATTCATTTTTTATGCAAGTGGAACACTACCTGTTTTTCTTTAAGTGCCATCATTTATTTTACACTCCCCATACTGATGAACATATAGCTTGTTTATAAACAAAACTATAAAGAATATGCTTATAGATTTTTAGATATTTATATGAATATATTTGGAAGGCAAAATTAAGAGATAAGCATTTGATGTAGCCTTACCCTGTGTAAGCCATTATAGCAAAGATTAAGAAGGATTCAGGAAGATGAGAAAAATAGCAGATCATGTTAAAGCTAGACATTTACATATATCCTACATGATTTAGAACACTTTATAGTTAAATCTAACTAAACTGTGTATTAAAAGCTGGAATCGAATATCTTAAATTCCATTTGACTGATTCCATACAAGAAATCTACTGTCAACAAGTTCAGCCTGTGTGTGTGTGTGTGTTTTTTTTATTGTATTTATTTATTTGACGGAGAGAGAGAGATCATAAGTAGGCAGAGAGGCAGGCAGAGAGAGGAGGGGGAAGTAGTCTAACCCACTGAGCAGAGAGCCCGACATGGGGCTTGATCCCAGGACCCTGAGACCATGACCTGAGCTGAAGGCAGAGGCTTTATTTAACCCACTGAGCCACCCAGGCGCCCTCAGTCTGTGTTTAAAGAGTTTTTTTTATCAGCTTTTTAGAGCCAAGCTTTTCTATGAGCAGACAAGCAAGAATTGGTAGATGTGCAATGAAAGAAGCTAAAATAATTAGAAAATAAAATTTTGGAGGAAACAGGGACTATGCAGAGAGAAGAAAACCTCCAAAATCCTGTAATAAATATCCTCAGAGAGATTCATTTAAAAAATATTTGAGCATTTACTATGTGCCAGGCACCAGGTATTTAGTCATATGTAGAATAGACCAAAAATTCAGCCCTTGTGATACTTAGAAATTATTGTTTCAAGAAACAAGAAAGAGGGGCACTTGGGAGGCTCAGTCATTTAACTGTCTGCCTTCAGCTCAGGTCATGGTCCTGGAGTGCCAGGCTCGAGCCCCGTCTTGGGTTCCCTGTTCAGCAGGGAGTCTGCTTCTTCCTCTCCCTGTGCCCCTCCCCCTGCTCCTTCTCTCTCTCTTTTGCTCACTCTCTCTCTATCAAATAAATAAAATCTTTCAGAACAAATAAACAAGAAAGAATCCTATAGAAAAGCAATATTTGGAGAATAAAAAAGAGCTCATGGAAGATAAAACTGTAACAACAAAATGTTCAGGAGTAGGACTGAAGAATAAAGTCAAAGATACCACTCAGAAAGTAGAGAAAGAGAGCAAAGAGCAGAGAAAAGACTATACATCTTACTGGACCATGCCAAGTGATTTGACGCCCAAATAATAGAAGTTCTAAAAGAAAGCAGGGAAAGGAATAATTCAAAAAATTCCCCAGAAAGTAAGAAACGGATTTATCAAATTGAATGAATCCTTTGAATGCCCAGCACAGTGGGTGAATATTAACCCAAACCAAATAATGTCAGTACGCAATTTCAGAAGATAAGGGCAAAGAGAAGATTCTAAAACCTTCCAGAGAGAAGAACATGGATTTTATACACATGATCAAGATCCAAAAGCAATAAATATCTCAAGAGCAATACGGAAAGATAGAACACAATAAAACAATGACTTCATAATTCTGTGTGAAAATGATTTTCCATTTAGACATTTTTCAATTAAGTGTGGAGATAGAATAAGGACATTTTTAATAAATATGCATGGTTTCAAAAATTTACCATCTTTCAGAAAGTTACTGGAGGATGCATTTCACTAGTAGGAGGGAATTTGCAAAGAAACAAGTGAGACATAAGACCCATGAATGAACTAATGACAAATTTGGAGGAGACAGCTATTTGGCTGACCAGTCAGATTGGAGCGAGATAGAATTCTCCACAGGAAACATCTTCAGAAAATTGAAGAATACCTCCTGTTTTTAAGTGAATAGAGAAGAGATTAACAACACATTGAGAGAGAGTTTGGGGATGAATTAATATAAATGTACAAAAAATTCACACAGCAAAGAAAACAAAACAAATATTAATTCTAATTTCAAGTCTGTGAGTTGATCAGATGGACTGAAAAAAATATAGCTACAATATTTTGCTGCATCTCAACAAGGGGCTGACCATGGGACTTGCTTTGACAAATAAAATGTGGTGTGTGTAATATTATACAGGCTCTTGAACCTAGGACTCAAAAAGTCTTGCAGCTGTCACCTTCACCCCGTTGGAACCCTGAGACCATCATGCTATGAAGAAGCTCAGCCAAGCCTACTTGAGGAAAAGAGCACATTGAGTGAAAACCTTGCCATCTCAGCTGCCCCAACTGAACACAACCCCAACCGAAACACCAACTGAACGCAGCAGACCCATGAGAAAGCTCAAGTGAGATCAGGAGAAGAGCCATCCAACCAACCCCCAGGATTATGAAAAACAATAAACTGTTGTTGTTTCAAGCTACTAAATTTTTAGCCATATTTCTGTGCAAAAACAGATAATCGAAACAGTATATACTACTTATTTGCTACTTCTGCTAAAATCTCTTCCCTTTCGGGCACAATGTTATCAACCTTACCATAGATGTTTCTAACTGTTGCTTTTTCTAAGACACTAAATATTACCATGATTCAAGCTTGTTTTTAACTTTGCTTGCTTTCATATCTCTTTCTGACATAAATTTAGTACCTATGATGTGATCGTGCTTCTTTGTACATACGATGTCGCCTCTGTCTTCATTTTGGGACATTACTCCATCCCATTGCTTGACTTTGTGATCCTCCAATTGTGACACTTACCTCATGACTCTTAGTCTTGAAGACACCATTCCCTCTCTCTGGAATAATTTCCCTTCCTAATCAACCTGGAAAACGCTTTACATAGACATACTGTAGCGCTGATATTTCCCTGCAAAGTTTAAAATCTGCAATATTAGATCTCCCGTTACCAGGTCTTACTCAGCAGACTCAAAACTCCTTCACTTCATCTCCCAGCAGAGATCTGTGCTTCTGATGCCGTGGTTCCACACTAAGTGGCAAAGCCTCCACTTTCTCCCGAACACTAGCACAGTGGCTGCTCTTGCTGTTTTTGTTGTGCTAGTTTTGAGGCTTGTGAAACCGCCTGCTTGGGAAGGTTTTCACCTGCTCTCCACATTTGTTCAGCCACAAAATCACCTTCAGCAGATTCCTGAGCTGACATTGCTGTTGACATATTGAGGCTCATGTCCCAGGGAGGATGCAGTAGAGACCAATACCTCTGCCAGGTGCTCCACAAGACATCGTCTTCCTGAAACTTTTGAAAGTTCTAGATCAGTCTTGTGCAGATTTGTTACAAAGCTGTTACAGTTTTTCTTTATTACCTTCTGGTATCCCCTTATTCCTTTTAGCAACATTCAGTTCAGCTTTAACACTTTACCTGATCCTTACATTGCTCCCTTTCCTTCGTAGGTAGAATTAGCATTATTTGCTGGATTTGGAGGTCTTGTTCTTTCTTTTTCTCTTCTTTGTTTTTTGGTTCAGACTTTATTTTTCTTACATAGTCCTCTAGATTATGCCTTATTGGCATCTGCCATAGAAATAGATAGTTTATGGAGCCACTTAAAAGCCTCCAGTATTCAAACAAATTGTGTTCCTCTTTATTCTTTCCAAGTCAGATCACCTCACCCAGGAGATATTCTTCGTCAGGCAAAAATTCAGAACTCTGTTATGGTTCTGCCCAGTTTTCAGTAGGACATCTCATCTTGTGTGTGCCTTCCTTTGGACTCAAAATGTCCCAAATTCCTGGAGCATATTCCTTCAAGACACAGGCGTGTTTGTAAGCCTGTTGACAATTACTGCCACCCTGAACATTCATTCACCAGATCATTCTTGAGTTTCTATAATGATCTTACTGTGTTTTTTTTTTTTCAATAGGTACAAATTTTCTATATGAAAACTGGTTGCTATAGCCATCCTAGCCTTCAAGGAGGCTTTCCAAGTGTGCTGACTTTGACCCTGCAGCCACTTTAAATGAACTATGTGGTTCAAGGTCGGTAATTTCCCAAATACTGTTCTTTAAGAAGCAGTCATTTTAACCTGCTCTTTAAGACCTGGAATCTCTTCCTTTATTAGAAGTTATTGTTGGGGCGCCTGTGTAGCTCAGTGGATTAAAGCGTCTGCCTTCAGCTCAGGTCATGATCTCGGGATTCTGGGATCGAGCCCCACATCGGGCTCTCTGCTCAGCAGGGAGCTTGCTTCCCCCTCTCTCTCTGCCTGCCTCTCTGCCTAGTTGTGATCTCTCTCTCTCTGTCAAATAAATAAATAAAATCTTTAAAAAAAAAAAGAATTTATTGTTGGACCCTAGTTACCCCTTGTGAATAACTCCTGTGAATAACTGAAATGATTCCTCTAGATTATACATTCTTTCCAAAAGAAATGAGCTCTGAAAACATTTCCTTTTCTGTTTTTAAAGACTTCAAAATTATTTATTTATTTATTTATTTATTTGTGTGTTCATTTATTTATTTGTTTGTTTGTTTATTTATTATGGGAGGAAGGACAGAGGGAGAGAGAGAGAATCCTGAAGCCGATTCCTCCTGAGCACAGAGCCCAAATCAGGGCTCCATCTCACGACCCTGAGATCATGACCTGAGCTGAAATCAAGAGTCAGACGCTTAACTCACCGCACCAATTAGGCATCCCACCCTTTTCTTTTTTTGTATCTTTTTCTCATGGTCTTGAAGATCTAATGTCATTTTCCCCTTCATATCCCTCTAGAATATCTTCTACGGTCTGAACATTAAAAAATGCTTTCTCTTCCTCAAGTTTAATTTTTTGCCTTCCTTGCTTTATTTTTATTCTTCTCTTGCTTCTTTCTGAGTATATGTCTGAAGCCTAATTTTTTAAACCAATTCTTGGGCACTATGATTCCAGGAACCATGCTGTTGCAGGCATAAACCTTTACTTTGCAAGAAGTTCATTGGGCTCTTTCTCGGTCTCCAACAAAGAAGAAGGGCTATCCTCTTTATGGGAAGAAATTACATAATTTTATTTTTTCACGAATACTTAAATTGACCACTAATACGAATAAAATCACACTTTGGGCCTCTACAATGTGAAGGTCAAAATGGTCAGAACTTGTCTAAAGAACAAAACCACAGCCATTGAAAGCCACTGAGCAATGGCGGTAGAGGGTACACATGTGCAAACATGTGGACAGGGACCATGAATCAAAGACGCTAGCTCTTACTTTGCCAAGTATGCAGTTGAAGACAGCACAAAGGAGGGATTTTAGGCAGCTGATACGGCACCGTCTGTTCAGGCCCGGCACCAATGATTTAAAGTCTGAAATTCACCAGTGGGGCTCACTTGGAACCTGGCAGTGTGTGCTGTGTGAAGTCCTCCCTGAAAGCCTGACTGAAAAACAGCAGAAATAGCCAAAATTTCTCTCCCTATTAATGTTCAAAAAGAAAGAATCCACTTTTTGTCTCTCTTGCAGTCCAAGTCAAAATAGAGTTTGTAGTCAAGCTACGGTGGCTAGCTTTCTAGAGCCTGCACGGCAGACATCTGCCAAGGCCATTATGGCCCATTTTTGCTGAGATACAGTCAGTCGCCTGAGGATAAAGCTACCTTACACCGTGATGACCTGTCAAGGTCAAAATAACCATGTAGCCTGCACACGAAAAATGCCAAATCTTAAAGCCACTAGCCTAAATCATGCCAGTTTAAAGTCAGCTCCACGACCTTAAAAGCATGTCACGTAGTACAGTTTTGACCATCATCCAAGTTTAAAAAAAAAAAAACAAACAGTTGGTTCAGTAAATCATTACCCAAATCTTAAGTCCCGGTTATATGACCAGAAGGCTCAGAGCAGAGCACGATATATTCACTAACAGCAACAGATCCCAAAGGAAGGCCAGAGATGCCAGACCAAGCATGCTTGCTTCCTTTCCTCAGTGTCTCTAAAGAGCCAAGTCATTCCTCCCTCCTGAGAAGCCTAGAATTTTATTTGAGGGCAATCATACTATAGCATTAGTTTTTAATTGGGAGCCATCTTGCCCCAGTGGCAGTGGCTGTAGAAATTTTTGGCTGTCAGAATTGGAGGGGTGTTCCTGGCATCTCATGGACAAAGACCAGAGATGACCAAGAAAGCTCCCAAGTCAGAGCCTTAGCAGGCTCAAGGGGACAGCAGTGCAAGGCTGAGAACAACCACTCTGTACAGAAGTACAAAAATTGGGAAATGATACTTCTTCTTCCCACTTAGATTCACCACCTCCCTAAAATTCCACATGAGGGAGGTAGACAGGACACTCTGAAGGCAGTAGAGTGCGGGTAGAAAGGCGGAAGATACCAGAGAAGAAAATGATAACTATCCTTTTCAAAATGATGCGCCTGTATTTAGAATTTTCAACTGTCTACATGGCAGTATTTTAGGGGATTTCATTGTAATGTTGCTTTTTAATTTATATATAAGTGCTTCTACAATGATTAATTAATATTTCTGTAGTGTTAGCTTTTAAGAAGGAAATCACTTCCTTTACTTGAGACATCTGGCCTGAGGCCAAGTCAGGGGAAAAAGAAGATATCCTATGACACGGTTCTAAGCTTCCTAGAGACACCAGGGGGCCTGTGTCCTCAGTTGCAATATTGCAAAGAAGTAGTATTCAGATTCTGACAGTCCTGCTGGGAATAGAGAAGAACTTATTACAATTATTATTATTTATCTTTCAAGTGGCAACAAAACTCTCACTGCTCTGCAGAGTATAAAGGAACAGATGACTTGGCAAATTCTTCATCACAAGTTCCCTGACGCCTGTGTTCTCCTCTTTTGTGTTGCAGAAGGGGGAAGATAGAGCTGCTTGACTCTTAACATATTATTACCTCTAAATCACGTCTGAAACAGGAGCCCTGCGAGGAGGATTTAGATAATGACACATCAAAGAAAAAAAACACAGTCTAAAAATATTTGGCTTAAAATCTCATTCACAATGTGCCAAGTATTATTTTCCTTGACATGCTCTCTTGCCGGCCTTTGCAAAACCATAATCACGATAATTTCCCAATCATATTCACTGGGGAAGAGGGTGGGGATTTTGGGACCCAGCTGGCAAATTTATAGAAACTGATGAAAGTCCAGTTCAGAGAACTCAGAATCATAAAATTCTAGAGTGCAAAGGCAGTTATGATCATCCAAATTAACTTCCCTAACTTGAGAAACAGAGAAACTGAGGGTCAAAAATGGAGATATACCTTGCTGAAGGTCACATAGTATGTTAATAGAAAAGCTAGAGATGTTCTAACTCCAGTACCAGTCCTGTCTCCATTCTTTGACACTTTCTCATCTCCTGCATTATTCTTACATCAAATATTCACTGAACATCCATTATATGCCTTCATTTGCATTCATTCGAAAATGAAGCACAGAAATCTTACAGAGCTAACAGTTGGGGAAGAGGAAGGACTTGGGTATCGGTAATTATAAGAACAGACGGTGATACATGCCCTAAAAGAGAAAATCAGAGAAATGAAATTCAAATTTCTCTAGAAACAGACAGGTTATGTAAACAAGCGAAAGATGCTGTGTGTGATTAGAGGGATTAGTGTGGATCGGGGCAAATAGAGACTCGAGAACATTTGGACTATCAGCTCTAGCTAATTATCACAAAGAAGGAATGCAGGCCCATTCCCCCCCCCCCCAAGAGACACTAAGCATCTCAATTTTTACGTAAAATGGTTGTGTTTGTAAATGATGTCAATGAAATAAAATTGTTTTTAAATCACAAATTTTGTGGGGCACCTGGATGGTTCAGTGGGTTAAAGCCTCTGTCTTCGGCTCAGGTCATGATCTCAGGGTCCTGGGATTGAGCCCCGCATCAGGCTCTCTGCTCAACAGGGAGCCTGCTTTCCCCTCTCTCTGCCTGCCTCTCTGCCTACTTGTGATCTCTCTCTCTCTGTCAAATAAAATCTTTAAAAAAAAAATCACAAATTTTGTACTTGCATTGTGGGGAAGGGAGGACTGATCAGGAGAAAAGAGAAAAGGGATAGACTCCGGAAAGGAGCTGACAGGTTTGGGGACGAGATGGTCATGAGACACATGCCAAATACTATGCAGGTTGGCAGCTGACCTCGTGCAGTAATCTCTCTCCTTAGAATCCTGTTGTGTTCCAGATTGATTGCTTTGGTTTTGTTTTAAAATAAGGCCATTCTTGAACAAGCTATTTTGTACGTGTTTTCATTATCTCGACAATAACTGGCCCATTTTCTGACTCTAACAGCCTTCATAGGTACCCTGGGTCCTACCATTTGCCTTTTTCTTACAAATTGAGATGTGAAACATCTCTGCCGCTCTTGAGCTACCCCCTTGAACCTTAGGTGGGCAGTGAATCTCTTTTGTGACAAGTCCATAATGAAATTGCGGAACAGATGGGAGTTGGTTAGAAATCATAAAGAACAGAGAGAAGCCAGCCATGAATTATGATTGCCAAGGAATCTTCCAAAGTTATTCTGTGTTAAGAAGCATGGAATATACTGGAAAACTCAGAATATTGGAAGAATAATGGAATTCATTGTTTTGCCTTTTTGCCAGAGTCGTAAAAGCTTTTTGATAGATTTTAAGCACCTGCTTTCCATCTCCTGAGACAGAGTGCATGATGATTTCCTTTCAAATCTGGAATGGCGAAGGTCCAGGATGGGCAACAGTTGGTACGCAGGCCTTTCTACCACCCACAACAGGAGGAGCTGCACCACTTAGTGTGAAGTCTTGTGCAGCAGTGGCACTGCATAGGAGACCAGGATTCTGTCCTTTAACGTACTTATGAAATACAACATGTGGAGGCATGAATGCCACTTCAGTCATATACTGGTATAGCACTAGAGGGAACTGGGTTGCCCTTAAATCAGATTAAGGAAAGCACAGAGTAATTCATTATGGGTGATTTTCTCATTTCCATAATTGTCCTGTTTGTTGATGGAGAAACCATACAACCACCGGGATAAAACATTTACTGAATACTTACTATGTGGATGGCATTGTCTCCTTACTGAGCTTTGTCAGATGAACAACGTTCATCTGAGGAGGGCACGTACGTACTGCATGGAGCACTGGGTGTAGTGCAAAACAATGAATCTTGTAACACTGAAATAAATAAATAAATAAAATTTAAAAAAAAAAAAAGATTTCAGCTTACAGAATCTCCTATTTAGGAAGCCTTCGTGACCCGGCAATCCTAAAAAAGCCTGTGCATAGTTCTGTCGTGGCCCCGACTTCCTGTCTCTTCCTCCAGACTGTGGTGGAAGGTAGAGTTTTATTCAACCTACAGCCTCAGTGTCTCTCATGGTGCTTAGTATACTGCACACGCACAGTGAATGCTTGTGGCATGAATGAATAAATGAGTGAGTGGATGAATGAAAAAATGAATCATTGGATGGATGAATGGGTGGATGGATGAAATATGTCAGGAATATAGAGGGAGTGACTTACTTCACCTCAAGGAATCAGCAAGGACTTTACAGAGAAGATAGAAATATTCGCTGGGACTTTTTTTTTTTTAAGATTTTATTTATTCATTTGAGAAAGAGAACGTGAGGGGAGAGGCAGAGGAAGAGGGAAAAGCAGACTCCCTGCTGAGCACAGAGTCCAATGTAGGGCTTGATCCCAGGACCTGGAGATCATGATCTCAGCTGAAGGCAGACTCTTAACTATCTGAGCCATCTAGACACTTATTGTTGGGACTTTAAACATTATTTCATTTAGTAAAGATTTCTTGAGGGTTTGCTCAGTGCTATATGCTTTTTAAGGCAGGAGGAATATAGTATAGAACAAAACTACCAAGTTCTCGGTTTCTAGAGTTTACAGAGTAGGGCTAGAGAGATGAAAGAAGGAAGGAAGGAAGGAAGGAAGGAAGGAAGGAAGGAAGGAAGGAAGGAAGGAAGGAAGAAAGAGGGAGGGAGGGAGGGAAGGAGAGGAAGGAAGGAAGGAAGGAAGGAAGGAAGGAAGGAAGGAAGGAAGGAAGGAAGGAAGGAAGGAAGGAAGAAAGAGAGAAAGAAAGAGAAAGAAAGAAAGAAAGAAAAAGAAAGAAAGAAAGAAAGAAAGAAAGAAAGAAAGAAAGAAAGAAAGAAAGAAAGAAAGAAAAAGAAAAAGTAAAGAAAAGAAAGAAAGAAAGAAAGAAAAGAGAAAGAGGGAAAGAACACTTTAGGTAGTGATAAGTGCTATAGGAAAATAAAACAGTATTGTATGAAAGGGTGTGAATAAGGGCAAAAACTAGTAAATCTTCTACACAACAAAGCTCTACCAAAAGTCTATAATTTTCTTAACCTATTCTGTTCAATTCTCAAGCTTCCTGTTTGTGGAAGGTGTCAAAGCTGTGTTCTGAGGGATGATTTCTTTAGTCCGGCAGGGCCTTCAGTCCTTTGCTGTTTTTTCCTCTTTCCACTCTGAACTTCCTGAATTTTTCTACTGCGCTCTCAACAAGACCCCTTCTTCTTGCTTAATTAAGCCTACAATCAAACTCTAAATCTCTTGGAAAACCACCTGTACCCTTTTTGCCTCCTTAGTGAAATGATCCAAGGAAAACGAAAGGAAATAGAGAAGGTGGTGTGTTTTGTTTAGGCTCAGACTGAAAAGAATGGATTGCAGGAGTGGGCGGCTAGGGCAGGCACAGTGACAGCACTCTTCCTCTCATAGGGGACAGTCGACACTGTCAAATTGTCCTGGCTTTGGGCTTTTGGCATGGATATGTCATAAATCTTTGGCAGCATGAGGTGCATGGCAGTCCAAATTTCTCGGCAGAACTATGTAACTAATAATCAAGGAATTTAGATACTGGTCAACCCAAAATACATATTAAAATTTAAAAATAACTAGTGGAAGGATTGAGGTGTTAACAGAGTTGTCAAGATTCTCTCTTTGATTGGATGTGAGCATAGTCAGTGTAGGCATCTCATGACTCATGCCCAGAGGCCTTGTAGATGTGTTCCATAAAACTCCTCAAATTCAGTGTAAGAACCACGGATGCTTAATGACTCATTCCACTCACCCTTATTGTATAGCGTGCGTGTTCTTCCAATGGTAATGCAAAGGTGTTAGGCACTTGGACTAACAATAGGTCGCCTCTGTTGTCTGAAACCTCACTAACCATGAATGATAATATCCGCTATTCTAGCTTCTGCGTCAGGCAGGCAAAAAATCCAGTTTGGTGGCAGATTTAAGACCTCTATATTACATACAACTAGCCCCGCTTTTCGGAAGATTGTTACAACCACTTTGCTCTATTAGTAACTGTTTTCACTAATTGAAGGACATCCAAAAGAATTTTCACTTCTACAAAAAAGATGAAAAGCAAAAAATAGTGTTCAGTGTTTGTTTGGCTGTGAATCATTACCGAGGGGGCGCGAGTCCCGAGCAGCGAGAGCAGCCCGCCCAGCTCCTTCTTCCGGACCTACCCTCCCACATCGCAGCGTCTGTGCTTTGTCTCCATTCATTTTGTTCATCCACGGGCAACATGTATCTTAAGGTACCAGTAAAGCCTAAGGGAGGTTAAGTTTTGAGTCTGGGGATGCTTCAGATTTTTCCTATATAAATTAATAGTAATTGTCTCTTCACTTTATGCCATTTTGCCTTATGAAAGGCTTCCTAGGAATGCTCTACTTTTGGATATCAGGGGAAACCCGTAGCTTGGTGTTTCCATCTTACACCTTTTAAGGGAACAAATAGGCACTTTAAGAAACCTGCTCTGTTCTGCTAGAACCCAATATCTATCTATCTATCTATCTATCTATCTATCTATCTATCTATCTATCTAGGACAGGAGCAGGAGGGGCAGAGGGAGAGAAAATTCCAAGCAGACTCCACATGGAGCCCAGGGCCAGGCTCAGTCTCAGGACCTGAGATCAGGACCTGAGCTGAAACCAAGAATCAGTTGCTTAGCCAATGGCATCACTCAGGGGCCCCAACAAGTGCTTTCTATGTATTGGTTCACTCAACAAATATTAATGAAGACCTACTCTGTGATGTGGTGTTATGCTAGTTGCTGGGGTGCAGTGGAGTTTATTTTCTAATTAGGAAGCTATTCATCAAATAATTCCACAGATAAAAGTCAAAATACAAATGATACGGTGGGCTACAAAGGTGAGACATAGGGTGCTCTAAGAACAAGTGACAGGGACCTAGAGCTAGTCTGGAGAGTCAGGGAAGTCTGCCCTGAGGAAGAAGTAAATGATGGGAGATCTAAGGGAGTTAACTGGGTGAATGGGGGGAAGAGAGCTCCAAAGAGAGAAGAACCACATACAAAGTCCCTACACTGAACAGAGATTCAACTGAGAAGGCCAGTGTGGATGAGAATGATCGTTCTGAGATCAGACTGGACTGGTGGGTTGAGGCCAGACCTCATAGGGTCCAACTGGCCACTTTAGATAATTTGGTCTTTATTCTTAGAACAATAGGAATCTCTTAAAGAATATGAAACAGAATTATGGTCAGGCATTCAAATAAAGTTTTTGTTAAGTATGCCTCATCCTACATTTCAATAACAATGAATAAAATCCTGTTTTTCTGTGCTGTAAGGGTGGTGAACATGCTCTTGTCAAGAGTTGCTGACGTGGTGAACATGCTTACTTCGTTTCAGACCTGTGGAGAGCACCTCACTCAAAGGAGATAAAGACCTGATGTACCTCAAAGATGTGACTATATTTTGAAAAGAAAAAAAACAGTTCTAGAATGCATTTATAAGGAACGACATAACTTACAAAAACATTGTATAATCAATGACTGCATGGCTTAGGTCACTTTGGGTCTAACCAATCAGAATAAGGCTGATAGCATTGCAAACCAATGGAATGTGAGACCCTTCCAGAACACCCGATTTCCCCAATCAGCATACAGCGTACTGGGCAGACTGTGAGACATACTGACTCTTGTGTCCTAGGGAGTGTGCAGAGCTGGCGGCAAACTGCTACATGCAGAGCATTACACACCCCCTACCCTTGGCAAAGACATCTGCAGGTGAGACCCTGAGATCAACCGGCTGGTAGAGAGCAAAAGCTGAGCGGGTAGGAAAGATGCGCCCTGCCAGCCCCACCCCATCTTGCTTACTTGCAGATGTCTCTTAGCTTCTAGAGGAAATAAAAAAGTAAACGCTTCTAAGCTAAGTGGTTTTTAGTACAATTTCTCTTGGTATCAAAAACCCCAAATGCCAAACCTGGGTCCTTATTTTGACCTTAGCTGTATTTCCATAGACTGAAAAAGCCATGCCTTTTGAAAAACTTTTTTTTAAACACCAGATAGAGAACTGCCCCTCTGGACACATTTTAACTTTGTTTGTTTGTCTGTTTTGTTGTGTTGTGTTTTCCTCCATCTTCCCGATCTACAAATGTTGCTGTGTCTGGAGCATCTTATTCTCCTAGTGAACTCATTCCGCCTCATGGCTTTAAATACACCGGTCAAATGTTGAAGACTCTCAAATTTATCTCTCTAGCCAAGATTTTTCCCTCTGAACTATAAACTCATAAATCCAGCAGTCTGATCAACCACTCTGCTTAGATGTTTAATAAGCATCTCAAACTGCATGTGGGAAAAACTGAATTTTTTTTTATCTTCCCCCCTCACTCAGGACAATTCATTATTTCAGTTGCTCAAGCCAAAAACCTTTGACTTTTTTTTATTTCATAAGCTATTATGATTTATTAAAACATTCTGGCTCTACATTCTAAATATGTCAAAAGCCAAATAACTTCTTACCACTTAACTAGTCTCCCCACTTCTGCCTTGCTCCTTTGAGTCTGTTCTCAACACAGTAGTCAGATCTTGATGAAACATATCTGATCATGTTATTCCTCCACTCAAACATTTCAGTGGTTCCTCATCTAATTTAGCACAAAAGCTAAATTCCTTAAAGTGAGCTACAAAGCCATGGAAGAGGAGCTTCCATATCACTTCCCGACCCCCACCTCTACGATTCCTCCCTGGGTCTGGTTCAGTCTGCTCTAGCTCATTGGCCTCTTTGCTGTTTCTTGAACACATTCGTTCACTCTCACCTCAGGACTTGGATTTGCCCTTTCAGTACCTGGAATGCTCTTCTTCCAAATACCCATATGGCTCACTTCTTCACTTCTTCACCCAAAACTGTTTTCTTGACCATCCCCTATCCTTGCACACCTCTTACACATCCTCCCCTGCTTATTTGTCTCCTCTAGTTTTGATCCAACATAATCTATATTTTACTTATTTATCTTGTTCATTATCTGTTTCTACCAGCAGAATACCGATTCCCAAGGGGCATGGATTTTTGTCTCTTTCATGCGCTCTTATTTTCTCCATGGCCTAAAGAATTGCCTGACCTATAGTTGCACTCAACATATATAGGTCAGGGGCACCTGGGTGGCTCAGCAGGTTAAAGCCTCTGCTTTCGGCTCAGGTCGTGATCCCAGGGTCCTGGGATCAAGCCCCACTCAGCTCTCTGCTGAGCAGAGCCTGCTTCCCTCTCTCTCTCTCTCTGCCTGCCTCTCTGCCTACTTGTGATCTCTCTGTCAAATAAATAAATAAAATCTTTAAAAAATATATATGGGTCAAATGTAAGAATTCATGCTCATAGCACAATGAGTAAAAATGTAGTAAATGCAGCCAATAAAGTATGAAGCAGCAGGTGGAACTACTTCATTAGATGAACAAACAGCGTCATAAATAAATATTTTTTAAATCAAGGTAAAATGACCCCCCCAAATAGTAAAATTTGGTGATTTGATACATTTGAAAAGTACACCATGGTGATTTGATACATGCAGACATCGTGAAATCTTTAAGAGCATAGTGATGTGTAAATAAAAATAAGATACAGAGTATAATCTTTTGTATAGTAATATTTATACAGTTTAAAACCCCATCATGCTGAAATAACATATTTCTTGCAAGTATATCTACCTACAGGAACAAGCAAAATGAGAGAAGGAAATAATGGCGATGAGGGGTAGAGGAAGAAAATAGAAACAGATAAAACAAGAGAGGAACGTTGTATGGACTGGTGATGATTCCAGTGCCATGAGCTGAAAACTGTGAGTCACTCTGCTCTTGACACCCAGGGTCCCCAAAATAGCCACACATGCAAATGGGACTCGCTCCTGACACAGCGTGGAGAATGGCTTGAAGGAGGCAAGAGCCCATGTAGGGTGACCAGATAGTGAGATTGTCCAGGGGAGATACGGTGGTCAGCCGAACTAGCATGGCAGGAAATGGAGATGAATGGATGCATTTGAAAGGTACTGGGGAGGTAAAAATCTATAGAATCTGATGCTGAATTGGCTCTATATTTAGGGAAAAGATAGGGAGATTTCAAAGACAATTCCTGAGTTTCTGGTTCTGATTTCCTCATTCACTGGAAAAGGGAATATTGGCATAGGAATGTCCTCACCATTTTTGCTTTGGTCATATATTTGTAATCTTGACCATCTATACAAAACACAATCAGGTAGTAGTGTTCATGAAGCTAACACCACAGTATTTTTCATCTGATAGGTGCTTGAATATGCTTTATGGGATTCATAATTCATATTTACTGATTCATTTTGACTTCAGATAATAAGATGAATTAAATTGAGTCCAGTAATACTTTAGATTATAGGAAGTTACTAGATTAAAAAAATAATCTTTAAAGCTCCAGGATTCAGGGCTTTGTACTTTGCAAAGCATTACTTAAACAAATTGAGGGAATGACAAATGAAGAGCATAGAGTCTGATAACATAAAATAAAAACCATAGCAATTATTTGGAACTGGCTGAGGTCAATTTAGTTGAAGCATCTTGCAAGAGATAAACACACACACAAATTTAAAATGAAATTTACAAGTGACTATCTCCAAGTATTGGAATTAATCATTCTCATTCCTGTCTTTCTATTGTGCTCTGTACCTTTACAATAGCACTTATCACATTCTGCACTGAATTATAATTCCTGGTGGCACATGTCTTATGTTTCCTGTTCTTACTGGGCAAAGCCCATGTTTCATCTGGTATTCTTCTCACTGCTCACACATTGCTTAGTGCATAATGGTTACTCATTTTATGTTTGTTGAATTTAGTTATCTTTTATTTTATTTTTTTAAGATTTTATTTATTTATTTTAGGGAGAGAGAGCTTGAGCTGGGGGGGTGGCAGGGAGAGAAGAAGAGAGGGAATCCCAAGCAGATGCCATGCTGAACATGGAGCCCGATGCAGGGCTCGATCTTACGACCCTGAGATCCTGACCTGAGCCGAAATCAAGAGTTGGACACTTAACGGGCTGAGCCACCTTGGTGCCCCGAATTTAGTAATCTTTTAAATTAGCGTGAACTTTAAATTTATCTTTTGTATCAATTAATTATTATGAGTTACTGATTTTAACATTTTTTAATAATTAAAAAATTTCCGAACCAGTTTTCCTAAGAAAACGATTTACAAATGTGAGTTTCTGTTTGGCCAACTTGACTGCTGGACTCCGAAACACTTGAGGGCTGTGCTTATTCTCTTCTGAAGCTCCATTCAAGGAACTGGCTGGTTTCCTGTCCTTCTGATTCTTGTTCCTTATTCTTCTTGTTGTTATGGTTTTGAACCAACTATACATGAAGAGGTAGTGAGGACTATTGCATCTCAGCATCTATTGCTGATACCTGAAAAGCAAATCTTGGCAAGAAATGATGATACAAGTTGGTGTTAACAGAAGCTTGAATTTTGTTAATCATTGAAAGAGGAAAACATATAAATATGTATGTGAAATTGCTTAGATTAATAATCAATGAATCTTCAGTTTACCTTAAATCCTCTCTGTGCACTGCTTTTCTCCCCTCACATCATTCAGCAAATATTTATTGAGTGTTTTAGGTAGATACATAGCAATGAATAAAACCGATCAAAATCCTTGTCTTTGTGGAGCTTATACTCCGGGAGAGGGAAATAGACAAAATAAAATAAGCAGCACACACACACAAAAAAATGGACAGAAGAGGAAGAGAGAGGATATACAGATATCTATGTTGGGTGGTAGTAAGTGCTAAGGGAAAAAAAACAGAACACGGTAAGATGGGTTCAGAGCAAGAGGCGTGTGGATGGCAATTTTCATTATGAACTGGAGAGGTTAAGATAGGTCATGCTGTGAGATTAAGACCTAAAAAAACTTTTAAGAATCTGCAAGAATTAGTCAAGCAGTTGTCTGGAGGAGAGCATGCTGGGAAGAGAGAAGAGCTCGCTCAAAAGCCTTGCAGTTTTGAGGAACAACGTCGAGGATGGTGTGATGGAGAGGAGTGGGCTAATGGAGCCTTGAGGACATTGTAAGAAATGTGGGTTTTACTCTAGGTGAAGAGTCATTACAGGCTTGTGAGCAGAGGAGTTACACAATCTGACCTGCCATTTTCAAGGATCTGGCTACCGTGTGGAGAATAGACTGGGGGTGGGTAAGTTACTACAACCATTCAGGTGAGAGATGGTGGCCGAAATCAGAATGATGGTAATGTAAGAGGTGGAAAGGGGTCAGCGGCTGGATGTATTTTTGAAGGTGGAGTCCATCGAGTTTCCTAACATACTGGATGTGAGGGTCACCGCAAACAACTGGCAGAGTGGAGCTGCCATAAATTAAGATGGTGGGGCCTGAATGTGGGGGTGAGGTGGTCAGGAGTTCGGTTTGGAATGTGCTAGGCTTGAGATATCAGTTGGTCATCTGAGATCCTACCTTAACGCTTCTTCTTAGGGAAGGAGCTTGGAGATTACGGTTATACACAGTATTTGTCGGTCCAGTCAATACCATTTCTTTACAAATGGAGGGGTTCATTTGTCAAGAAGATTGGATGACTTGTATAGGGTTCCGCAGATGGCATTATTGTCATGAACAGTTGTTCTTGTAAACTGCCGTCTAGGCATTAAATCAGAGCCAAGCCCAGAATGCTCTGGCTTATTTAAGGGAAAACGTGCCAGGGGTAATGACTCCAGTCACTCGAGAAGGGGCTTATAAAAAAACTCCCTTGTAATGAAGACATGTAACTAACACTCATTAGGAGTTTGCATGCCAGACACCGTCCTATGATCTCAGTTAAGGCTTACGCAGCTCCGTGAGCTAGATACTACCACTACTCTGTTTTACAAAAGAGGAAAAGAACTCACTCAGAAGTTAAGGAATTTGCTAGTAAGGGCAGAGCTGGGATTTAAACCCAGCATTCTGAGTCTAAAGTTTTGTGCCACATCTTCTTCCTTCAGCTTTAAGCATTCGAGACCTATAACACTTAAGTCGGTGCTCAGAAGGGTGACGTGGGATGCTGGTCGCTGTGTCATTTATAGCAATTGAGGTTGTGACAACAGGTGTTTAGCAATCATGTATACACTGGCACTCAGGGAAGATGGGGGGGCGGGCTGTACAGAATGAAAAAGAGTTAAGGAACTGGGAAGGGAAGATTAGGACTGCCAGATTTCCAAGACACATTTTCCAACTTAATCCTAAGACCAATATTTTTTGGAGAAGTCCTGTTTAAAATAAAAAGCCAGGGGAGCTTTTTAAACATGAAGTGATTACTTTAAATTAAAGACACATGGCAGGTTGATCTTACCTATTCAAAGATAACGTGTATAAACTTGCCTGTAAACCAGAATTTTTACCATGATTTTATTGATTGTATAGCTGATAGTCTGGAATTTAATTTAAAATGTGCCAGTGACTAAACTAAACTCTATTGGCACTGATGCACTAAGTGAAATTGTAGATTTGCTTGTAGTTTTTCCACTACATTTGCTATGACTCAAGAGAACTCCTAGGGAAGGAAGTCCGTGTCGAAGGTTTACTACGGTGATATCACAGTCCCCTTTTCAGACATGTGAAGTCACTTCAGGAAGTAAACCAGGTGCATATGCACCCCCCGCTTCCCTTCTTTAGTACTTTTTCACCTTCACTAGGAGACATTGCCTCTTCAACTCAAACTAGCAAAATGATGGTTGATGAAGCCATCATATCTTTAAAAGGTACTGAGATGGAAAATGGCTGGGATGGCTTGTCATAGCTACACCTTCTGGCATCCTTTATTGTTAAAACAAAAGAACCATTGTGTTCATCAACGCACTTTATTTCTTTGGCTTTATTTGCATTCCCTTTGTGCTTAAGGTTTTGACATTTTCACGTCTGAGTGATTGAAGAGCTTGTCTTTCAAGGCCTTTGTCTGCCCCCTGGTGGTCAGATAGAAAATTGCACTTGCAAGCGGTAGAAAGCCGTTTGTGTACTTCCAGGCCGAGTGAAAAAATTGTATTTCAAATTTGCATTCGGAAGTTCATTGGCTCTCATTTAATCAACAGGTAGATCCTGCATTAGGTTACATCACTGTTTTCTTAATTTCTTCTTCTTTTTTTTTATTAACATATAATGTATTATTTGCCCCAGGGTACATGTCTGTGAATCGTCAGGCTTACACATTTCACAGCACTTACCATAGCACATACCCTCCCCAATGTCCACAACCCAGCCACCCTATCCCTACCCCCTTGCCTCCCAGCCACCCTTAGTTGGTTTCGTGAGTCTAGGTGTTTTCTTAATTTCACTGAAGGTTTTAAATGACTCTTTAATTATATAATGTATATCCTAACATGCCTACAAATTTCTATTTGTTTCATTTCAAGTGTACAGAGTTACAGTCTGGGAGGTCAGTTGTTAGGAAACCAAGGAGAGAAGCAAGATTAAGAGTCATTCCTGGAAGAGAGAGGAAGATTGGTGTTTCCTGAGGTGCTTCCCAATTGCTGGAGTGGTAGGACCAAGGCTTTCCTCTGGCTCCTTTTCTTTTTCTTTAACACACATGCACACACTACACACTACACACACACACACACACACACACACACACACACTCTCATACACACAAAGTATGGGTAATGTCTTTATGTTTAAATTCAACTCTAACTTCTTCATTCAATCCCCAAGGTGCCCTGCTGTCTCTCTAAGGGGAAAGAGACCTGCCTCCACTCTTTGAATTTGCTACTCTTCAAGTCTTCACCATCACCCTCACGGAAAAGACAAAACAAATCTAAACAAGCTTAGAACCTCAATTTCATCTAGGGCCCTCTCCCAACTATCTTGTAACTAATGACGATTCTCACTGACTTTACCATGCTTCCCATGAGTAGAAATAGCTCTCAAGATACACTAATTTTTTTTATTAAAAGAAAAAGAATCTCGGTGCTGCTTGCACTATGAGCCATGGCCGGAAAAGGTAAGCCACGACTCTCAAGTTTTTATATAACAGCTGAGTGTTTTGTGGAAAAAGGAGCATGTGTTTGACTTGCTCTATTCAGTAATTTCCGGTCAAGGTATGCAAGAGAATGACATCTTTACACTGGAGTGTATTTCTGTCCAATATGAAATCAGAAATGCAAATCTCTTAATGCTATGTTGAGTGTGATCCCTCCCTAAAAGTATATTTGCAATGAAAATTGTAAATCCAACAGCTTGCTTTTTTCCTGAACATATGAATTTCTGAAAATTTCTCAGCACAGAACTACAACAGGCCTCGATCTCTTGGCCTAGGCAGTTTCTTTAGCAGGCTGGGAAAGCAAACTCTTGTCTGCAAGGTGTGTATGCTCCTCTCTGACCTAAACCAAAGCATTCGTCTAAATGGAGCAGGAGGTAAGGAACAGTTCTAAGGAGATTTCACTTGCCTTGAGCTCAAATAAAATATACCCTATTTACTAGATTACTGGTTTATTATAAAGGATGCAACTCAGGAACAGCAAGCTTAAGACGAGGTTTGGGGAAAGTGCATGGAGTTTTCACACTCGCTTGGAGCACACCATTCTCCTTGAATCTCCTTGAATCTTCCTATGTTCAACAACCAGGAAGCTCTCAGAAGATGCCTTTTAGAACTTTTATGGAGTCCTCATTATAACAGCATGATAAATTACATTGTTGGCCATTGACTGAACTCAACTCCCAGCTTCTCTCTTCTGGGAGGTTACAGGGTAGAGTCCCTTCATTAACATAACAAAAGACACCTTTATTGTTCTCATCTCAGGAAGTTCCAAGGGTTTTTAAGGAGCTTTGTGCCAGGAACAGAGGAAATATTTCTTATTTTAAATAACAGTATCACAGGAGACTGTTGCTCTGATTGGTTCACTTTTGAAGCTGATCCATTGTTGTGATTGACCTTACTCAAATGTAAGCACTCGCAAAAGGGTAAAATAAGTTTAAACTTAGAATGAGAATTATTATAAGTTCATGAATTTATTGAAAATCTCTGTATCCTATGGTATAAATGATATTGTTCTTTTGTTTTTCAATTTTTTTCAGCAATATTTTTTTTAATTCTCCCTTATTATTATTTCTATATTAATATATAGAAAATTACATTTTCTATATCTCTCTGTTTGCTTTTGTCTATTAAAATTAAATCTTGGTTCTATTTAAATCTGCAGTCTTTATATTTGATCCAAAGTTCTTCTGCAGAGTGTATATAGGCTGAGTTATTTGGGGTGGTGGAAAATTTTTACCTTCTTTCCATCTAGATTCTTTGGTTGTTCTAATAATTAAATTGACACGTGACAGATTAACTGGAGAAGAACAAATTTAATTTTGTCCATATGGGAGCCCCAAACATATGAGACTCCAGGACAAGTCAGGCAATTGAGGCTTATATGCCATCCAGAGCTAAGGAAAAGGATGGGGGCCTTCAAAGGAGAAGAGGGTGATTCACAGGGCAGTAAGAAGAGCAGATGTTCAGTTTAGTAATGAGATGTTTGCCCTGCCCTACAGATAGGTCTTTTAGATAAAAACTTATCTCATGATAGCTTTCTTTCTGGGCCAGGGTAATTCTTTTAGGTATCTAAATTCTAAATTCTTTTAGGTAATTAAGGGAGGGTTAAAAGTTTTCCTTGAGTCTGTTGGGTCTTGATTGCCTTGAGCTCAAAATAATCCTCATCCCAAACTGGCATATGCTGGCAAAACCTGCTCCCTTTCACATTCAAGGTGTGATCCACGGACTCTTTCTGGCCCACGAATGGTTTACTACTGGTGAGAGGCAAAATAAGCTTCTAAGCATTTAGAAGCTTGTATAACAACTTGACATTGATGTAACACCCAAGTTCATTCAAGCACCTCCTCTAAATTCTATACTTCATCATACAGACCTAGTGACACTACTGAGAACCCTCTTCTGGGTACCCTGAGGACCACAGGGAATTGGAATGAAGCAGGGATTTGCCCCCATCTTCTTCTCAAGCACCACATTCTTTTCAAGCCTCACTGGCACAGGCCCTGGAGGGGGCTTCCTGTCTTTGGTCTCCTTGTTCATGTGTGCCTCCACACCCAAAGGACACATTGCAAAGCTCTCCTAAGAACCCGCTCACAGCTCTCAGCTACAGAAACAATGGCACTGTGGGGAACAATGTATTTCCACATTTCAGCAATTGTTCAGCAAGGGAGTGACTTTCCAGTGATTTTTTTCTTAGAGTTACCCCTACATGTTTATGAGAGATTGTCTTAAATCTCTCCTCTCTCACATGGCCTGGGCTGGATGGGAGTGGAGGCAGAAATGGAAAATTTCT
>CM053611.1:77172489-77193786 GCA_028646535.1 Procyon lotor
ATTCCGATAGCTGGTAAAATGCTATTTCTGGGACTATCTGTGAGGATGTTTCTGGAAGGAATTAGCATATGAATCAGTAGACCAAGTCAACATCTCTCTCACCAATGCAAGTGGATAGCACGCCGTCCACTAAGGGCCTGAAGAGAACAAAAAGGCAGAAGAATTTGCCCTCTTGCTGGAAATGGGACATCTATCTTCTCCTGCCCTCTGACACAGGCAGTGCTGGTTCTCAGGAGGCCCCAAGGCCCTCAAACTCAGACTGAATTACACCAGTAGCTTTTCTGGTTCTCCATTGGGCAGATGGCAAATTGTGGGACTTCTTAGTCTCCATAGTAACATGAGTCAATTCTTATAATAAATCTCTATCTATCCTCTATCTATCTATCTATCTATCTATCTATCTATCTATCTATCTATCCATCTATCTCCCATTGCTTCTGTTTCTTTGGAGAACCTTAATATGTCATCCTATTAGCTGTTTTTTCTACATGGGCAGCTGGAAACCCAAGCAGCAATTATGCAGAGTAATCTGACTTCTCTGACAACAGCCAAGAGTTCAGGGAATTCCTGGCCTTGGACTTAGCTATGATTCCTTTTCTAACAATAAGTTCCATATAGACCCATATGCAAGTAGTCTGTTTCTCTGAAATGAAAGATGTTGTAAGAACTAAAATGTGTCAGTGTATGTTAGGCTTTTAGAACAGTGCCTGGCACAGAGGAAGCACTTAATAAATGTTAGGTGTTAACTATAGCTTTGTCTGCCTGGGGTGCTTTCTCAATCATCTTATTTTCATAAAAGCATTGCTGCAGACTGAAAAATGGCTCAACTTTCTGTCCCTCTCTGTATCCATGCCCATTGCATTGAACTTCTATTAAGAGGTAGAGGCTCTTTCCCCAATCCTTGGATCTCGGCTGGCCTTGGGACTTGTTTTAGTCAATAGAATGTGGTGGAAGTGACGTTGAGCCGAGTTCTTTGTGGACTTCAACCCTCTCCTCAGTACCTTCTTTTGTCAAGAGAACAAGCCCAAACTAGCCTGCTGGAGTGGAGGATTGCTAAGGCACCTCGGGGAGAAATCAGCCACCCCTACCTAGTCAGCTGAGCTGCTGAGCTGATAGGCAATGGACTAGACACATGAGGAGGCCCAGCCAGCCGCACCCAAAAGAACTGTCTGTCTGAGCCAAGCCTGACTGGTGGCTTACGAATCAAGAACTAAATAAATGATTCCTGTGTTAAGCACAAGATTTGGGGCAGTGCTCCTCCTTTAGTCAATGGCTATCTCAGTGTGATTCTAGTCTCCTTCCACACCTGTCAAATTCTGTTTAACTTTTAGCAGCCATTTCAACTGGCATCACTTCCAAGATTTTTCTAATTTCTGCAGGCAATGTGTTCTCTCGCCTGTAATTGAATCCTCATTTTTATATTGTGTCCCCTTTGTAGTTCTTCTCTATGCTTGTCTTGTAGTAGAAATATTTGTATGTGACTTATGTTGGTTTCTCTATAGATACTAAGAGAACACTCAGTAAACACAAGGATGTGACCCAGACCAAGCCACTCATTCCAATTTTTCCTAAAGTGATTTGACCCAAGAGGGCCAAGCAGGGCCATTCGGAGTCTGCTTTTACAATACAGAGTCCAAGAAAAAGAGTCTAGTTTTGTTTTTAGATTAAGAGCTCTAAGGATATTGGTCTGGTGCAACACAAGATTAGGAGAGGAACAGATACAGGGGAGGAACTGAGTGCTGGGGAGAAAAGGGGTCACACACAGAGAGCAGAGAGAGGCATCACTCAGGATGGGAGAAGGGGGCATGAAAGAGGTGGAAAAAGAGGTAAGAAACCTAATAACATTGAGACTCTGGGTCTGGCCTGCTTTGGGGGTGGTTAATTCACTTTTTTACTCACGCTCTATTGGATTGTATCCTTGTAACAAGAAAGAATCCTGGGGCGCCTGGGTGGCTCAGTCGTTAAGCGTCTGCCTTCGGCTCAGATCATGATCCCAGGGTCCTGGGATCGAACCCCGCATCGGCGGGAAGCCTGCTTCTCCCGCTACCATTCCCTCTGCTTGTGTTCCCTCTCTCGCTGTGTTTCTCTCTGTCAAATAAATAAAATCTTAAAAAAAAAAAAAAAAGAGAAAGAAAGAAAGAAAGAAAGAAAGAAAGCAAGCAAGCAAGCAAGCAAGCAAGCTCATAGTCACCTTGTGAATTGAAGAAAGTTAATCTGAACCCTCGTCCTAGGGCTTTATCACCTCTGAGTAGGTTGACAACATGATGTGCTGTCTATACTGGGGCACTACTAAGAGTTAAAGGGGGTGCTCTTAGGACGTACTTTGAGAAAACGGGTATTACCTGAGACTGTCCCTGAGTTCCCTAGAAAAACAAGTGGGCCTGGAGCTGCAAAGCTGAGGACCAGATGCTGAGAAGTCCTGTCACCAAATATCCAGGTATGGAGCCTCTCTGGGTCTCTTTCCATGGCTGCCAGTCAGCACCCCACTCTTATAATCTGTTTAGATTTAACGCAGTGAACCCACAAGAACCCACAGGAAGTTCATGAGACAGGTAGCAACTAAACTCTTTGAAACTGTGTTGCATTCATGTAGGCGATTGCTTGGAGTTCAGATTGTAATCACTTTAATTTAAAGAATTAAAAAGAGTGCAGGCTTTAGTCTCTGGATGGGAATTTTCCTGTAAGATACTGTGTTTTCTATCCTGTGGAGAGCAATGAATGAATATCATGCTTATATTAGATGTTCAACATGTTTGGCATAGATATGCCACCCTCAGATAAAACAATTTGGCCATATGAAGAACACGATGTGTGACTGGGATTGGAGAAATTTTTGGATTTCCATTAACTTTTATTTTCCTATATGAGCTAAAGCAGAGACAATATATTTAGCCTCCCAATCCCCCATTGCAGATGTAGTGGCTTGTGGGCTCAGGGAAAGGGGAAGACTAATGAGGAAGTGGGCCTGGATTCTAGTGAACGGCAGAAAGAGTCGGGACCATTAATATAGGGCTGGGCTCTAAGCAGAAGTGGTAATATGGTGCCCATCTTGTTTGTTTGGTTGCTAACTCGAAACCTAATTTTACCCTTTACCGTTTTTTCCCATGTAATATGCAACCAAATAAAAACATGGGGATAAGCCATCATTAAAGTCATTGTATGTGTGTGTATGTGCATGGAGGGGGTGGTGTGGTGGGAAAGGATATCTAAAATATTTACATCAACCTTCATATTCATCCTGATCATTTGATCATTTGATCATTTGATCATTTGATCATCCAGATCAAAAAAACCTGGGAAATAAGTGATAAGAATTGACACTATTATCTTTATGTTTTTTCTTTTTAATAAAAATGTCCAGAAGTTACCATTTTTTTTCTCTTTTAAAATTGTCTGCAGTTGAGTTCTCAATTCATATGAATTGCATGGGTGAGCTACCGAGATAGACCCCAAAATAGTCCCGAAGTCATTCTGTGACGTTAACAAGTGAACGGTAATTCCTCTTAAATATTAAGCACCCAGTCCATAGGTAATTACTAACTACAGGGCAAATTAGGATAAAGGCACAAATAGTTATACTATAAGCTAAGAAAAGAGCTGGAGAATGGTACAAATACCACAATGGAGTTTGATGGTGGGGTAGATAGTATCAGGCTTAGAGGATAAAGAAAAAGCTTCTTCAAATAGAACCATTTAAAATGAGCCTTAAATTTTGAGCAATTTTTTCAGGCATAGATAAAGGCAAGAGACATCTCAGAAATAATCAAAAACTGAGGGGAAGGAAAGTTTGGGACAGTTTCCAGTAATAGGTAGTGGTTAACTTGGACACGAGACAGAGCAAGATGGCTAAAAATGCAGTGCTACATAGTAGGGAAATACACATCTCAACCTGTACCTCTTCCTAATGTTAGCATGGTAGACTATCTGTACACACACACACACACACACACACACACACACCACTTCAAGCAAATACTTTGGAATTTGTGGGTCATAATCTGAATCTTGATACCTTTGCTATAGAACACTGCTAGTCTCTGTATTTAACTTCACCTTGAAAAAGAACTTGTAATTTTTTCAGTATCATGAAACTCATGACTGCTATTTCATAATCCATGTACCAGATATCATTGTTATCATGTTTCATGTTCTGTATTTTGCACTTGTGGGTGGGAGGGCACTCTAACGTCCTCCTTCCCCAACACCATACTAGTGTTTTGGTTCAGACTAAGAATCTGACTCTGTGTGTGTGTGTGTGTGTGTGTGTGTGTGTGTGTGTGTGTGTGTGATAGGGGACCCATCAGAGGATTTTGAGCAAAGGAAAAGCTTCAGGGGGGGGGGGGTTACCTAACATTGACATATAGGGGAAAATTGAGGAAGCGTGTTAATTGCGAAAACAGTTAAAAGCTCTTGAAAGTCTTGCTACAAAATACTAAGGCTCTATGCATGAGTAGGAATAGTGAGAATGGGTAAAGGAAGATAATTTCAGGAGACTTTGCCAAGTTGAAATCTAAAGAATCTAAGACTAGATATAAATAGAAGTGAGAAAGATGACAATATTTGTACAGAGAATGATAATATTATCAGTAGAAATAAAGAGGACAAAAGGGAGGAGGGGGGTAGAGAGATGTAACCAGGGTGATTTTGGATATAAAGTATTTGTCCCCACTAGTGTATTATGTGCAAAGCTAATTTTCCTAAAACGTTATTTTGAAGGGCTAATTACTTAGTACTGGGGGAGAATAATGATATAGAAGTTTTCTTGAGAAGACTCCTTGCTTCCACCAACAGGAACCGTCACTTAAGTTGCATCCCGTGCACATTTAACTGGGAGGGGCAGAGAGAGAACACATGTAAATCACAGGTAGGTTTCTTCTTTGTGAGTGAATGAGATGGAAGCAGGGGTTCGCTATTCCCACAGAAGGGGTCAGTTCCTGTTAGCCTCTGGCAATGTGGTCACATCCACCTCACTGTGGTTCTAACATTAGGCGAGTCCCAATTTCTGCCTTTCATATGGGATTAGAGTCCACCCCTTCAATAATATGACCCCACTGTATGGTCTGGACTGGAAAAGTACAAGGGATGTGGCATCCAAATATTCAGGCACCTTCAGTGTCTAAAAATCTTTCCATATCCATGTTTTATTATTCTTTTAAAGATTGATTGGTTTTGGGGGGGAGGGGCAGAAGGACAGAGCGGGAGAATCTCAAGCAGACTCCACGCTGGGTGTAGAGCCCAATGCAGTGCTTGATCTCACGACCCTGAGATCATGACCTGAGTGGAAAGCAAGAGTCAGAGGCTTAACAGAATGTTTCACCCAGGCAGTCCCATACCCATGTTTTAAATGAACTTGAAAGTCATTTGAGATTATGCGGAGTGAAATAAGTCAAGCGGAGAGAGCCAGTTATCTTATGGTCTCATGTGTGGAGCATAAGGAAAAACATGGAGGGCATTGTGAGAAGGGAAGGGAAGGGGGGAATGGGGGGAAATCAGAGGGGGAGATGAATCAAGAAAGACTGTGGACTCTGAGCAACAGAGGGTTTTGTGGGGGAGCGGGGAGAGGGTTGGGCGAGCCTGGTGGTGGGTATTGAGGAGGACACATATTGCATGGAGCAATGGGTGTGGTGCATGAACAATCAATCTTGGAACACTAAAAAAATAAAATAAACATATTTGGGGGAAAAATAAAATAAAATAGTGTCAAAAACTAAAAAAAAAAAAAAAAAGTCCTTTGATAATGAAGACAACACTTCCAGTCCGGTGTCTAATACTTTTACTTCCCAGCAGCATAATTACCACTTTGGTCAGGTTGAACCACTGCACAGTTTTGCAGCTCTCTCAGAAAAATAAAGAAACAATTGGAAAGACGCGATCACATGCACTGGTGAGAAAATAGTACTTCTGCCCGATCTTTCCCTGGAAAGGTGAAATATCCTTGGTTCAGCTCCACACTGTGTATTTATTAGAAGCCCTGATAGCAAGGGATTTTGTTTGTTGTAGCACCAAATAGACACAGTGGCTAACACATAATTCTGAAAAGTCATTGGCATATTTATCACATGTCAACATTTTTCGGAACCTGGACTTTATCCATGCCCCTGGCTTGAAGTGTTCTTCACAAGAGTAAGCTGTTAACATGAGATTGAGTTCTCAGTCTTCGTCCACCACTGATGTACTGTTGATCTTAATGCTTCACTGGTACCTTTCTGTATACTACGTTACAACTTCAAAGTACTTTTCTGTACAGTAACTCATTTAATGACTCATTTTAACGTAGTGGTGTCCCCCAAACCACAGATAATGGTTAGACACATGAACTCTTGTGTTATACTGCATGGGTTCAGATCCCCATTTCATGTGCTAGCTGTGTGACCTGGACAAATTACATACCTGTGCTTCAGTTTTCTTGTCTATAGAATGAAACCTACCAGAGTTGTTGAAGGGATTCAATGATACAGTCTATGGAAAGTACCAAGCACAGTAGAAGCTAGTGAGAGCCAAGTGTTATGAATAAGTTATTACTAACCTACCTTGCTGGGATCTAACTATGGCGTGTGGGTAAACTGAACAGTATTTTTGAGTGATGCTTTTAGAAAAGCAAGCTCACATCAAATACGAGCAGGGGGCCTTTCATGATTTCCACGAGCCAGGGATTTTTAGTTCTTCTGTTGGCTGTGAAGAGGGAGCTGATGGGACAGTAAACCCTAGCTATCACCAGGGTAAGTGTTGAGGAGTTCCTCACAGTAAGCCTCAGGAGGGCACAATGTCTGTCTGGTTTGCCATTGTATTTCTAGAACCTAGTACAGAACCTGTACTCGGTGCACAGGAAATGTTTGTTAAATGAATAAATACATGGAAAAGGCTTAGTAGCTATGTGATTCATCTTTAGCTCAGATACAGTCTAGAAATCAAATAGGAAAGAAGTGATCTTTTGAAAGCAGAAGATTTAGAGATGTGTCCCCAATTACTATGAACTCCTTAGAGAGAAGTTATCAGAAAACATTAAAGGTGATATTAAGCACATGCTTGATGTCATGACTTCCTTTTTTAAAAATTGAAACAGAATATTTTATAGAACTTGTAAATGGAGTTCTTTGTTTTAATCGCCCTTGCAAAATAACTCAGGGAGCTTTCATAAAGAAGGCCTTTCATAAAGGCTGAGCCTTTCTTCATTGTTAAAAACTCTTAATCCCCAAACACTATCCCTCATCTAAATGACCTCAAATCCTTGAAGCTTTTCAAGTAATTGATTCCAAATTCATCTATCTGAAAAATATTTATTTATGAAAAGAGTCAATTCTGGTTCTATGAAATTCAGAAATTACAGTGCTGATTACTGTACGCTGGTGAAATTTTTCAGAGTATCTGAAGGCAAAATTCATTTATATCGTAAATATCACCATATACCCAATCCTCCATTCATTCAACAAATACCTACTGAGCACCTATCGTGTGCCAGGCCCCACACCGGATGTCAGAGATCTGGCAGATCCACAAAGCCAGCACAGACCTTTTTCTCATGGAGTTTATGATCCAGAGAGGGCCCTGCTGGGTAGGACTGTCCCATGTTTGGGTAACTATTGCCTAATGTTGGCTTCCCTAAATCTTCAGAGCATTGATTTCTACTTCACAACCTTATCGAAAGCTGGCCTTATTAACAGGCTGTCTGTATAATAAACACAAACTAGCTAAAAGATGAGAAATTCAGGCATTATTCACACATTCACAGATATCTATAGATGTTTAAGATAACCTAGACAAAACACCCCAATGTCTTGCAGTCCTATGGGCACAGTCAAGTCAAATGAACTGAGATCACATCCTATCGATTTGTCGCGGTTGAGAACTGCATTTGTAAATTGATGTAATCCATCTCTAGCCAGGTTCTTCAGAGACAGCCTTGAATTCTTAAAAAGCCCCTGAAAGCTAGATTTTACATTTAGATTTCAGCATTGTCTTAAAAGATAGGAGTAGTTCACAGAAGGAGAGAATTCCCCATTGATTACATGATTGAGGAAGCACAAAAGTCTGTTACTCTTTCCAAAGTCAATTGTAATTTAAGCTCATTATCTCCCTGTGAATGTTCTGTTTCAAATGGCAACAATCAAGATGGAAATGCTCCAAATGGAGAGGTTCGGGATTCCTTTACTGAACTAGGCTCTGTGGACTGGCCTTCAAAATCACAGCAGGAAAGAGTTTAGCAAAATCCGGCCACATCTGACCAAATAAGAACTCAAATTTACCAGGATCATGGAGGAATAGTCATACCAGACCTCCTCCTTAACTTTGAACATCTAATTTATTTATGAGACTCAAGAGTGACATTCACATAAGAGCAACGTGATATGTCCTTAATATGATTTTGGACACGTCAGTGGCTCTACCGTGATCATTAATAATAAAGAACATTAGTACAAGTTGTGGTAACATTTTTTCCCTTTCCTTCTGGCTTCAGTGAAACTTAGGGAACCACAAAGCGGCCTCTCTAAGTCTTAGGGACAGAAATTTTTGATTAAAACTTTAGAGGAAGGCTTATATTTCAATAACCAGATTTTACTGGGAAAAAAAGAAAAAAAAGAAAAAACCTGGCCATTTGGTCATTTGTATGTAGGACCAATGTGACATGCAATCTGTCTTTAGATGCCTTAGGTGTGATGGATTGCCCCTTCACTTTGACAAAGGACTTGGCATACATTTATTAGCATTTAACATTATGTAAATGAAGCATAACATACAAAGACATCTAGAAAATACAAATGTAAGGTTATCTGTTCATTTGATAGCTGCTTCTATAACACCATGACAATATATTGATGTGAAAACATAAGATCATTTCATATCAACCATACGCTTACAGTTAAATGAAAACATACCTTAAGCTCCAAATTTATACAAGGCATTAAAATGTGTTGAAATGACCATTTTCTCATTACAAGGGTGCAATGATTTCCCTTTATGAGCATCTGTGGCATCGCCTGAATAGCGCTTATATTTCTTTGTTAAATGATAACTAAAATATATGCTTTATTAAAGTCTTCTTATAAAAATGAGAACTACCTCTTTCAAACTGAGTAATACTCACACGTGGTCTCCATTCACTCCCTTTAGTCATGCTCATCTCTTCTGTAAACCTATTTTACATAACATTCAGGGTCCTCCCTCCCTTGCCCCCCCCCCCCCCCCCAGTTTTCTCCAGTAAAAAATGATATGTTTTCAGGACGGTTGTTGAAATTGGTGTACCTCCTAGTTTCCTCGCTCTGTGTTCTCTGTTGGGTGATGTACTGGGAAGAACAGGCAGAACTCGGTAGTGACAATAATACCCCTTGGCGGGGCAAAATAAAATGTGCGGGGTAGTTCTGACTGCTTTTATTTTGTTTTCAAGCAATGTCTCTTGAACAGAACTTCATCGATTTCTAATTTGGGGGACTGAAATGTAACCTTTATGTGGGTGAATCAACTTCTGCATTTGAGAAAAGGGAACATCCAAATATTTGCCTCAGTTTTAATGCTCTATCTAAAATGTTTCAACTGAAACATTTATTCTTTTTCCAGGTACACTTTTGTGCCTAAGTTACTTAAGTGCCTAAATGATTACTGCTTCCTATTCATTCCAACGAGTTAAGCCAGACTTATGTGCTTAGATTTTAAGCACATAGATCATAAGTCCAAGACTTAGACCATAAGTCAAAAGTGACAATCTGTATGGGGGCTCTTAACAGATCTTTTTCTGTATCTTTTTTCAGTATCATTTTCTGATACGTTCTGAAAGATGGTATCTCCTTGTCTATTTTCCTACATGAATATGTGTAATGAACTAGGCATCTTTTCCCTCTAGAAGGAACAGCTTTTTTTCATTCACGATATTATATCCTGGTTTACATCTGCCTAATTTTGAAAGGAATAATACTTTTGGTCATAGATTGCCAAAAATATCCAGTTTATCTTTGGGGAAACTGATCTAAACTTTGTGTGACATACATGTTTGTATATATATGAACACATATCATAATCGAGCTTTGGAAAGCCCTAAGCTTTAAAATATTAAATAAGTTTCTATAACGACATGTCAGTGTAGGTAGAAAGAGTTTAGATTTCTCCAGAGTTTATCAATCAAAAAATATAAAACTTAACCAAAAGCTAGGTCCTCTGCTAGTGTTCTCTTACCAGATTTGTAACATGTGGTAAGAAAAGACCTCAGTTTGTAGCAAATACACTCTGATAATATATATTTTGTGGAATAAATATACATTATATTCTGTTAGAATTAATAATCATAGATGAAAGCAATACTTAATTTAAAAAAAAATGCCCTACTAGAGTTCTCTACCCTTGCCTCTAGCAAACCAAAAGTTGGGCAAAAATTGTCCCACTCCATTAATGCATAATTAAATTTATGGAAACAGAAAATAAAAAGCCAATTGCTTCTAGAACCTGAACAGAGTATAAATAGCATAATTTGCCATTTTGAAGAGGCGGATAAAGGTTGAATTTGTAATTAACTGGAATTGAATTCTAATTTAGACAATTCAGCAATATGGATGTGGACGAAGTCAGGGTACCGGGCAATGCGTAGGTTTCGTTTAAGTGGTAACAACCTTGAACTGATGCAGTTTGAACTATAGCCTAACTAACGCAGGATTTGTTAATCTCTGGAAAAGCTATAGACCAAAGGTTCACTTCGTCTTGGCCTGGCGATTTATCTGAAAGTCATGGACTTGATTCTTCTTGTACTATTTCAGTCTGCAGACTGGAAAACCTCTCCCTTTACACACTGAGAATTCCCACTGCAGTGAATGGAAGGTCTGTGTGTGTAAAGAGCACGTGAGCAGTGGGATTCAGCCCCAGAGAAAGACGGTGTCGAGTCGCCTTGGTAAAGAATTTATACACCACGTGTTCACAGCTTCTTGACAGGTATAATTAGCAATGTGGTCTCTTCCTTTTACTATGTGCTGGGATTCGGAAGCACGGTTTCAAATTTGTGACTATCAGATCTTTGATCAGGTAGCTTCTCTTTAAGGACCTGAAAGAGGGGGAAAGAGTGAAGGGAAGCCAGTGATTAGTATTCATTTGTCAATATGCTAAAAATATCAAAAGAGCATGTGCTAGGTGAGAACAGCCAGAATTATTTTAGGCCCTATCACTCATGCACAATCTTCCACATATGAAAAAGAAGTCGTTTGATGTTTGCAAAGGAAGTCTTTACCTAATGAGGATGGAAAAGACACAGTTATTCCCTAAAATGAAATACAGAACACCAGTTGGGAAACATTTCAAATGTAAAACATTTCTTCTTCCCAGTTCCAGATGCCAGAAGGCAAAGGCTAGCCACCCTTTAGAGTGTGGTTCTTAGGGCGATGAGCAGTGCTCCGGTTGGGGTACCACCGGCAGAGCCTCCCACCCACCAACCTCCCTGCTCCGGTGCAGATTCTCAGACCCGTTCTTCTCGCACAAGGTCAGCCTGACACCGAGTCCAGGGGAGTGGGCGGCCGCGCACACGGTCGGACCGGGAGAAGCAGCCTCACGTGAACGCTCTCCCCAAGACCTGTCACTCTTCCCCCATCGTGGAATCATTTCTTAGAGAACAGTGGTTTCCGGTCTTTGTTTTTAAAGCTGCAGATATTTTTATGACCATGAATGCGAAGCATGATACACAAAACGGATTCTTAGGAACTGTGGCCGGCCTCGTAATCTGCCTACTTTGCATCCGCAGCCCCCAGCTGGCCTGCCTTCGGCAGATGGGTCTAGAAGCCCCTGGGTGGGGCTTCAAAGCCAGGCACGAGGCCACTGTGCTTCTTCAGGACCCACCTCCTGACCTGTTCCACGCAAGCTCTCCCTGGTACCCAGCTCTTCCCTGCTACAACACAATGACTACTCTTCTACAATTGCACGCTAAGTGCCACGTATTTTGTTAAAAATTCTACATATTTTTTTCTTAGTCCATAATAGACCATTTCACTGAGTCTTCTGTTGAATAACTTCCCACTGGTCCCCGAGCTGGCAAGGGACAGAGATCTAGAGACTGAATTTTTAACGAATTAACTTATTATACAGTACATGTCCCAAGGGAATGGGACTCAGAACAGGTGAATTTTAGTAACACTCTTGGGTCTCTTCACCTATCCAGAGGGTGGGGAGGGAGGAGGCCTGAGGGATATGACAGCAGCTGAGAGATCAACGGGCATCCAAAATGTGGGTCACTGAAATACCCACTGGGAAGAACCATCTGCACCAAATATTCTCATTATTTCTCTCATTCCTTTGATTTGTAATTCAACAGATCATTGGGTTTTTTTATTTGTTTAAATAAAAGACTTTTTTCTCACATTAGCGTAAATTTTATCGTTCAGATTGCTTTGCTAACTTTTATTTTTTTTATTTTAAAATTTTATTTATTTATTTGACAGAGAGAGACAGCAAGAGAAGAAACACAAGCAGGGGGAGTGGGAGAGGGAGAAGTAGGCTCCCCGCTGGGCAGGGAGCTCAATGTGGGGCTGGATCCCAGGACCCTGGGATCATGACCTGAGCTGAAGGCAGATGCTTAACAACTGAGCCACCCAGGCACCCCCTTTGCTAACTTTTAGATGAGCCATTGTGGTAAGCAGAATAATGGACCCTAAATCTATCCACGCCCTAATCCCTGGAATCCGTGAATGTCAGATACCACATTAAAGGGAGATTAAAGTTGTAGATGGAATTAAGGTTGCTAAACAGCTGATGTTAAAACAG
This sequence comes from Procyon lotor, assembly GCA_028646535.1. NCBI lineage: Eukaryota > Metazoa > Chordata > Mammalia > Carnivora > Procyonidae > Procyon > Procyon lotor. The sequence goes on from CM053611.1 coordinate 77,185,216, forward strand.
AGAGAGGAGCCTGGATTGTCCAGGTGGGATCTATAATTAATATAATTAAAAGCAGAAGATGGAGAGAGAAGGAGGAGCCAGGGAAGGGGGTTTGATGGGGAAGCAGAGGTCAGAGCAAAGCAGTGTGACGACTCAGCCACCCTTGCTGGTTGTGAAGATGGAGAAAGGACCATGAGGCAAAGGATGTGGAGAGCCTCTAGAAGCTAGAAAAGGCAAGGAAATGAATTTTCTCCTTGGAGCCTCCTAAAGCCCAGAGAGACTGTGCTGGACTTCAGTCCTATAGAATTACAAGATAATAAACTTGCGTTCCTTTAAGCCACCAAATTTGTGGTAATTTTTTTAAGGCAGCAGTTAAGAAATGAAGACAGCTGAGGTGACGGAGTACTTTGAAGTATGGGGTAAATGGTAAGGGTGAGTTGGATAAATCTAAGTATCATGAGAATGAATCCCTGGAAAGCTCATGTGACCACGTCTGTGAGGAGGGATGGGGGCAGTTGCCATCCAAGAAAGAAGTAGAGTAGCATGGCGGTGGAGAGAAAGAGGCTTCTTCGGGGTTCGAGTCATGGACCTATCACTTAAAAGCTGTAAACTGTGGTATAGATTTTTTTTTTTTAAAGATTTTATTTATTTATTTGACAGAGAGAGAGATCACAAGTAGGCAGAGAGGCAGGCAGAGAGAGAAGCAGGCTCCCCGCTGAGCGGAGAGCCCGATGCGGGGCTCTATCCCAGGACCCTGAGATCATGACCTGAGCTGAAGGCAGAGGCTTTAACCCACTGAGCCACCCAGGTGCCCCTGGTATAGATTTTTTTTAAAAAATCCTACATGCCTCAGTTTCTTCCTTTCAAATGAGATTAAAAAATAGTACCTACTACCCATAAGATTGTTGTGAAGATTAAGTAATTGAACATGGATGAAGCACTTAGAAGAGGTTTATGGCACATCCTAATTGCGTAATAAATGTCATCCGGCATTACGATGATTATCGCTATTATTCCGGTTTTCTACTTGGTAACTCTGGGTTCCCTGATTTTATCAGAGTCGTCCTTTGAGGCTGGTTTCCTCAGTTCTGCAGCGGTTTCCTGGATAGGACCAGTAGGGCGGCGGCTGTGGTCCTGGTCGTGGGAGGTTAGAAGGGTCGGTAGTGGACAAGGGAAGGGAAACAGGGTCCTGAAGGGAAACCTGTGGTCCCCACAGTTGGTGGGGCCACTGGTAAACTGCAGCTACTTTATAAATCTGTTAAGATCCAGCCTGGTTCCAAATGCAATGAATTCTCCACCATCAACCCAGCAACAGGAGACCAGAGAAATCTGATAATCTTCTAGTCTTGACTTCCTCAGAAAGTTGACAACTCAAGAAAGATTCCTCTTCTTGCCTCCTTTTATTCTTTGTGAATCTGGGTGAAACATGGATGCCTATAAAATCATGCTTTAAAAAATGAGATGCTTAAACCTGAGTAAATGTAATGGTCTTTGTCAAGAAAGTGAGGGGTAGCATAAAAATGGCTATATTCCTATTCTCTGTTTAGGTTTCTATAATTCAGTTGTAGAGTGATCATCTCTATTACCTTTTAGAAAATGTAATCTACTTCTGATTACGAAATGTGGAAGTTAGGGGAAAAGACAATTGAGTTTTATTTCAGGGGAATTCGAAATTAAAAGTGGGCATAAGAGATAGTCTCCACACACCACTTGCGTTCAACCTATTTTCCATTTGTATGCGCTATTTACCATTACTTAATGGTAAGAAACACAATTTTAGATTTTAAAAGATTCCTAATTTAGAGAATAGAAATTGTATTTCACGTGATAAACAATGAGACAGTATCTGATAAGTATGTTGCTTTGCGTGACTTGTCAAAGTTAAAAAAAAAAAAAATCAGAGATCGGTTCAAAGTAAATTGGTCAAATTAGCTTCAAATTTCTTCCCCAAAGCAACCATAGTATGAGTTAGGAAGTGTAACAAATCCCATTTAATCCTTAAAAATTGAATTAATTAAGAGCTGAACAAGAGCTAATGTAGGTCTCTTTGACTGAATTCACCATAAAATCCATGGATGACATTACTCAGTACAACCTTGCTCCTACTTAAAATGGCCACTACCATTTCTCCTCAAGGGGCCACGAGCCTGTGTGTAGCAAGGGCTATTTTGGCAGGCATGAATATAAATTTCACGTTCATTTAAATAGAACTTTCCCGGATACAAGAAAAAAAGAGTTTGTAACCGTCTTTTATTTAAACGTTAGTCTTTGGCGATGAGACAATAGGAAATTCTGAAGTGATTTAATGAAGACTGATGGAGCAGAGGAATGGAATGGAGCTCACGGCCCGGCGAATACTTAGGGCCAGGCTGCATCCTTCCAAAGATGTTGGAATGAGTAGAATAGTGGAAGCTTTTAGTAAGACCTCAGAAGTCTGAGTGGCAACATATTCCTTTCAAAACAATTTAGAATAATTTTACTGTGGGCCAGTGTGGCAAATCAATTAGGAAAATGGTGTAAGTCCGTGTTACTGAGGATGGAAGGAAAAAAAATGAGTTAGTGGAAAGAGTTTTACGTTTGACTAAAGAATTGTGAATTGAAAAAAAAGAATTGTGGTTTGATATTAGAAAAAAAGGCCTTCGAAGGTATTCCTACAGTACCAGGAGAGGTAAAGTACCTTTGTATTCGGAATGGATTAGAGAGGAGAAGGATGTGGGCAAAATGACTTGTCCAGATGCCCCTCATCACTCCATCCCAGCCCTATCGTCCTAGTCCAACCGCCGCACCTCTTGCCTGGACCACTCTGCAGCAGCCTCCTAATTAGTTGCTGCTCTCACTCTTACCCTGTGATAATCTATTTTCCCCAGAACAGCACCAGTGATCTTTTTTAATACATAAATCAGATCATGTCACTCTCTTGCTTAAAACCTTTAGTGGCTTCCACTGCAATAAAATCTAACTTCCCTCGGTGATTTAAAAAGCTCTCTGTGACCTGGCCCCCATCTACCTCTCTGTCCTTACTCATTATTTCCTAACTAACTACCCCAGCTTTCTTTCTATTCCTCAAACATCAAATAGCTCATGTCTCTCTTAGAGCTAGACACTGGCTAGCTCCTCTTCTTCTTAGGCTCATTTCTGGCTTCTCCTCAGCATTCAACCTCAGGATAAATGTCCTCTCCTTTGAGATGTCTCCCCTGATCACTTAATAGAAGGTTGTCACCTAGCCAGTGTCTATCAAAGCACTCTACTTGAACTCTGTGAAGTATTGGTTCCAATAGGTTATTTTCACTTACCTGGATATTAACTATCTCCTGCAACCAGAAGGTGAGCACCATGAGGGCAAGGACTTTGCTTTGCTTAGGCTGTTTCTACAGCCCACTGAACAGTGTTGAGTCCAGAGCAGTGCCAAATAGATACTTATTGCTGAATAAATGTAGTTATTAGAGTGAATGGAAGGTGGGGCGCCTGGGTGGCTCAGTCCGTTAAGCATCGGCCTTCGGCTCAGGTCATGGTTGCAGGGTCCTGGGATTGAGTCTCACATCGGGCTCTCTGCTCAGCAGGGAGCCTGCTTCTCCCTCTGCCCACAGCTCCCCCTGCTTGTGCTCTCCCTCTCCCTCTCTCTCTCATAAACAAATAGACTCTTCTAATAAAAAATAGGTGAATGGAAGGTGATTTTAGTTGAAGTCACCAAACTATGGGTTATGTACAATAAAACCTACAAGCTATGAAAGAAAGTTAGACTGCTAAATTCTCATCTGTGTCTGAGGACAAATCCTGTAGTCTTTATACTTCCCCATGTAGCTTCTCCTTTTTGTGAGTGTCACAAACCATTGAAAGTCTCGTGTCATATCCAATGTTTCTGGTTGTGCAAATAGGAGGCTGATAAAACCACTATTGCCCATTGTCATTTTCCCAAAAACATCTGGACCTCCCTTCAAAATCACATTTGCAGACATCATAGCAGAGAGCGGTGTTATGCTATTTACCATCTCTTCCAAAGGAGAGCAAGGACAATTTATAGAACTCCAAACTATCTGACATTGGCAGATGAAATGCCTACAAGAGCAAAAAGGAGAATAATTCTATGCTGCTTGAAAGTGTGGTTGTGAGGGCTCCACGAAACCACTGCAACTTCATATCATTCATCTAAAAAATTGGGTTTTAGGGATACTTACCTGGAAGGATTTTCTGAGGATAAGGAATAACATGGGAGAAGAGCCTAGCACATAGGAAGCACTTCAAAGATGGGGATTCTTACTCTTCACATTTTTCCCCGTGAATTTTCTTAAAAACATTTAGCAAGACCTGATTTAGAATTTTTGTCCCAGTGGAATTTAGAAAAACCAAGAGCATCACATTTTCAGTGAGCACCCACAGAGAATTTCAGGTCTCTCCAAGCACGCTCACTGGCCAGTCTCCATGCCATTCTTCACAGTGGAGTTTTCCAGTAATTTGTATCAGTATTCGAAAGGGATCATCCCAGGATCCGCACTATATGGTTGTTAGGTCTGTGCACTTTGCAAAGGCAACTGGCCATGAGGCTATTGCAAAGGCTACCATGAGGTAGGGGGCTGGAATCCAGTCCACACTCTTGTCATCCAGCTCTGCGCCCAGGGACCTGGGTTGCTCAGAGGCTGCATTTTCCTAATGTGTATAAAGGCATCCTAGAGTCTCTGCCTGGCCCTCCCAAGTACATTATTTTCCAAAATATCTTACACTTGCAGAACATAGGGCTGAATGGCATATAAAGTAAGCTACTATCTTGTTTACATTTTCTGAGGTCATCATTGTTTTTATTTGCTTGATTGATTTGGACGTGGGTTGGGGGAGGTGGGGATTGTTAAATCTAATGATTCTGTTCCAGTGGTCTCAGAAACCGTATTATAAAAACCGAAACAAACTCATCTGTGTCAGGGACCTCCTCTGTGCGGAAGAAGGCGCTTCACACCTAGGACATGTGGTTCTGCTGTGTTTGTTGCTGCTGCTGCTGTTGCTGCTGCTGAATTAGCAACTGCTGCTGCTGTCGACGCCGGGCGGTGCGGAGCTTTTCGAAGCGGGCCTCCATTTCCTCCAGGACTTTGGGGGTGTAGCGGACCACCAGCTTGACGCTGTCTTTAGCAGCTTTGAGCAGTTCCACCGCTTTCTCATGGTGCTCCCCTTCTACGCTCTGAAAAGACAGTGACAGCACTTAAAGGGCGAGCTCGCACGATCTTCTCCCTGAGAGACCAATCTGCGATTAGTATCTTATTAAAGTCCAGGTTTGACATTTCAAGAAGGTAGGGCAGATGGGACGCATTGCCATCATCGTTATTATTTATTGCGTTTGTGGTTGAAGTAGAGGCAGGTACGGACGATTGAATGGGGGGGGTTCGAGTTTGGAGGGTGAGAAGCCATCAAGACCTAAGATATCATTAGAGTGGGATTTTTAAATTTCAGCTTGAAGAGTAAATGCACTGGTCAAGGAAATTCTGAAAGAATTAAAAAAAAAATAGTAATGAAGGGGAACTTTCCCTATCAGATGTTGATGTTATTAGGACTCTATTACAATTAAGGCAGTGTCTTGTTGTAGTGAGAGATAGAACACAGAGTCTAGAAGCAGATCCATCATGTGTAAAACTTTGTTATATGATAAATGCAGGATTTAGACCAAAGGGGGAAAGGATGGTTAAAAAACAATGCTGAAACAAATAATCATTAAATGATAGAAAATAATGTACAGCCCAATCTCCTAGTCTATGCTAAATATAACTGACTAAAGATTTAAATGGAAAAATAAAACCATAAAACAACTAAAATGAAGCAGAGCTGAAACGTTCATCTGGCAATGGAGAAAGAATTCTTAAGGAAAAATGCCAACGGGGTAAAAAACCCACAAAATCAGATTTATAAATTGTAAGTTTCTATATCTCATATACTGTTAAAAAGGCCAAATAACAAACAAGAAAAATATTCTCAATATATGAAAATTTGCTCATATTCTTACCATGAAGAACTCTGAAGAGTCAATAAAGACCTAAGCAAAATGGGCACATGAACTCAGGGACAAATAATAATTAAAAAAAAAAAACCTATGAAAGGATGTCGAAGCTCCCTTGCAATGAAAGTAGTGCAGATGAGCACAAAATATTTCATTTATAATTATAATTTTTTTTAAGATTTTTATATATTTACTTATTTGACAGAGACAGATCACAAGTAGGCAGAGAGGCAGGCAGAGGGAGAGGAGGAAGCAGGCTCTCTGGGGAGCAGAGAGCCCGATGCAGGGCTCGATCCTAGGACCCTGAGATCATGACCTGAGCTGAAGTCAGAGGCTTTAACCCAATGAGCCACCCAGGTGCCCCTATAATTATAATTTTAAAATGGTGAATGTGTATTTTTAAAAATAGGGTGTATTTGCAAGGATAGAGGGAAATGGGACTGTGATACACCACGAGTAACTTAACACAAACAGGCACTATTTTTCCAGAGGGCATTATTGTTATGCACCTAATAAACCCCTTATAAAGAATAGTTTATTATCAGAGAAATTTACTAAGGATATAATCAGATATGCAAACATACCTGTAAGGTAGAAATGATGAAGCAGAAAGCAAAAAATAAATCACTTCTTGGCTTTTGAGTCCCTAAGTCTTATAAACATCATGGTACAGATAATAGTTGGGAAACTATGTTTTTACCACAAGCAGGTGCAAAGAGGTTTCTTTTCCCAAACCTTCTAAAGATTCTCCAGGTTAGGATTAGGGAGAAGCACAACAGAAGAAAGCTGTAATCAGACATTACAGGGCCCCAAGAAAAGGAGATGATCTTGCCTGTCAGCTGATTCTCAGGGCAGATGACCTAACTCATACTTTATAGGATCAAAGTGCAAAGGTCTTTTTGACTTGCTTCCTGGATAAAGCTCCCAAAAGAAAACATCTGCATAAGGAGATAGGCTGAGAGAGTGCCAGAACACCTTAGAGTGAACCAAAGTCGCTGGGCAGACCACCTCAAGTTGGTTGAGATCATATTTTACAACCGAAGCAGAGGGGGCATTAAAAATGGGTATTACATTGAGTTACAAAAAAATAAAGTAAGTTGCATTTTAAGCACACGTCAGTTATGTCTGGAGACTCATAATTGCCAGACTATACAGATTTGGACGCAAGAATTTGGTTGCAATTTTATCACTTGCTTCAGCAAGGTGGATGTGGACTGAGAAAAAGAAAATGCTTTGAATTTAGCAATGAGGCAGCCATCACGGTGTGTAAGAACACTGTTTCATCACGTGCCAAGCAGATACTAAGGACTGAAGAAACGACCATGATGAGCCCTGGAGACAATTTACAAAACCAGCCCTTCACCAAGTGTGGGGTCAATGGAGAGCAAGGGGTTATAAATAGCAGCTGGGTAGAGTGAGTTTTTGCCTGTGGCTAAAGCCTAGGAAAATAGGCTTGTTCATTGATCAATTCATTCTCTTAATTATTCATTCAACATGGACTTGGTCACTCAACAGAGGCTTATTTAGCATTTATTCTATGAATTCTATTCTAAGTTATTTGGAAGAACATTAAAGAATAGGGGAAAACTTTGACCACTTTGTACAATATCATGATCCCTGTTTTCAGTGTGCTCAAAATTTCTTTCTAATTTGCCCCAAGATGAATGGTTAAGAAGCGAAAATCTCCTTCAAAAGGAAATCTGGGCAACTTGGTTGTTCATGCTCTTCTCTAATTTCTTTTTTAATATTAAAATTTATGTGTTCATATATTTCAATAATATTGGTTCATCCATTTTCTAGGCCCGATGATTATAGTCTCTAAACTCCTTTTTGGCTTTTGTTCTGTTTGCTTTCATTTAATAGGGTTGGAAATTCTAGGCCAGACCTTTAGAGACCCATTGTCCCCGTGTAGGCACTGTGCCTGCAATTTAGAGTCACCCCGGGAGGGCTGTGCTGCTAATACGTGGGGCTAGCAAGTTCTCACCACAGGGACAAAGATTGAGAGAAATATGGCTGGTGTGCAGTACTCAGCCCCACTGACGCATCAAAGTTACCCTCTCCCAGCCCAAGCTCTGTTCTCCCCCATACAGTTAGCAATTTATTAAAAAGCAGACTCCATGGTTTTTGAATCTAGAATTTCTGCCCCGATGCTCTGTCTCTGGTTTAGATGATGACCCAGGCTCCTTCGGCTCACCAGCGTTAACAAATCTCCAGGTTTGATTCTACCTTCCACTTTGCTTTCTTCACCAGGGCCCAGAACCTTCCAATGGGAACTAAGAGGTAGCTCAGACATTTGAAGAAATATAAGTATGTTTGTGGAATGTACTATTTCACACACTATTTTTTAATTATTTTCAGAAAAAAGTCTCAACTCTTATCTTAATGACTGATCTGGATGGCTTCTTCCACTGACCTTTGCCTACTTTACGAATGCTTTGAGTGCAGATGCTTGCCTCTTACCTATAATTTATCTCTTGAGTGCTTTTAGTCCCTTAGTTCAACTTATTAGAGGAAGAAGGCTGCTTTTCTTTCTTTCTCTTTCTTTTTCTCCCTCCCTCCCTCCCTCCCTCCCTCCCTCCCTCCCTCCCTTCCTTCCTTCCTTCCTTCCTTCCTTC
>CM053611.1:77193886-77230328 GCA_028646535.1 Procyon lotor
GGTCTTATTCCACTCATAAAAAGCCAGCAAACTGTCTGCTCAATGAGAGTATAATGTGTTGATGTGCAAACACTTGTTAATAGGTATTCCATGAGCCCTGAAAGTTTATCACCTATCCCTACTTTTTCGCTGCTCCTACTTCTCACTCTTAATGAAAGTATGCCTTATTTTGAGCTAAATATTTAAAATATGCTTTGAAATGTGATTGTTTATTTGTTGACAGTTGAATCGTTTCTGTCAAAGCTCTACATATAAAAGCCATCCTGACTCAGAAATTGTCTTTTTTGACACCTCGCTCAGTCGGAGCAGTCACTGAGACCCTGCAGCACCAGCTTGTCACACATCAGGAGAATGTGGCCTTTCTGTACTTCGAAGAAACTTTGTGAGGCTTCCCATTTTAAAGCAAAATCCCCTCTTGCATTTAAAATTGGAAATTCTATGAGTAGATTTCATTCTCTTGCTTTAAGAGTTTTGTCATACCTACTGCAATTTTAGGAATTCAAAAGCAAGGATTCATTTAGTAAGGACATCTGGTAAAAGTTAGGTGTTATTAAGAAGGCGACGGGTGGTAAAGATGGCATGGGGAAACAGTAGGTACTTAGGAAACATTTAGACTAAAGAGAAATATGGCCCTGAAAGAGAAAAGGCCCTACAGAGAAATATTATCTACCCCACAGTTATGCATACTTTGGCCATGATCATTTACTGAAATGAAGTAAAAGGCACTAGGAAGAATGGACATTTCTATCCTGAAAATATATATTTCTCCTGCTAAATCTTTTAAAAATACACATAGAAATCATTATGAGAATTTTAACCATTTTTTGTCACTTCCATATGCATAAATACAAGCTAATAAAACATGAAATTGATATAAAACCATCCTCCTATAATATTAATATAGAAGAGAAGATATTTCATTCAGGAAGCTGGGGAAAAAAGAGCTCAGTGAAAGCCAGATGCGTACTGGTTTCATCAGCAATCTCATGCAGCGGTAAGTTCTAGGAAGCTTTAAAGTTAGTTAATTTGATGAAAGTTTAATAAATCAGTGGCTGGTAAATGAAACAACTTAACAACATGGCTGGGTTCTGCTCTTTCAATAGCTTTTCTATTTCCACAGGTTGGGAGATAGCAAAATGGTTCCTAGTTCATGGTATGCTCAATTTCCTAGTTGATTAAAAATTCTGTCTAATATAGAGAACTTTGTATCGCACTACAGACACTAATTTGCTCATGACTTGTATTTTTCCCCCCCTGCAATAGGGAAACTAGTTGTTAAATTTTGACCCTGGCTGGCCCTCAGATAGGAAAGATGCCCGTCCTGGGAAGGAAGCTTGTTATCTGTGCATAATTAGCTGTCAGATGGTCCATGCCCAGGTCCATGCAGGTCTCACTCTGTGGGGACTACTTGAACATAATCCTGACAGAGTTTGATGATAGAAAAGTTGCTTACACACCTTTTCAGAGAACCAAGAATTGGCTCTACCTCTCAGTGACTCTGGGCATATCCAGAGCCAAGTTTACGGAAGGACTCCTAACATAACATCTGTCATTGCTTCGGATTAAGGACCAAATGATGTGACCAGGGAGTAAATTATATTAAGAGCATTGGGTCATAAGATCGAGGTAGCTCAGAAACTCAGAACATTATAGCTGTAAAGACCCTTAGAAACAATCTTAGTTATCTCCTTGTATTTAATCTTTTGTCTTATTAATGTCCATCACCATTTGTAGATACAAAATGATTTTTTTGGGACAAGAACTCTTAAGATCTACTTTGTTAACAACTTTCAAACATGCAGTACAGAAATAGTAACTACAGTCACCACGCTGTACATTATACCCCTGCCCCTGACTTATTTATGTTTTAACTGGAAATCTGTACCTTTTGTACAGTGATTGGTTTTTTGGGTGATGTGAAAGAATAGGAAATAATGACAAGAGTAAGATCGGGCAACTCCCAGATCTAAAGTGTATTTGTTCGCTAGTGAAGGAGCAGCATGAGACTACGTGAAGGGCTCCTTGTGGGTTAGGGTTCTCACGTTTTAAATGGTCCAATATAGTCAAAGACAGACCTACTCCTTTTCCACAAATGTTCCAGTGAATAATCATTTTGTTCTTAGGATAGTTTTTCTTTTAGCCCATTAAGGCATTTTATTATTTTAAGAGTACATATATCTATATATAAAAATGTGTGTGTGTGTGTGTATACTCTAACATTTACTGAGCACTTACTAAGTGCTAAGCACTGCTAGCTACTTTCTGTGCATTATATCTAATTCTCATAACTCTATAAAAATGGTAATGGAAAGCTTAAGAAATTTATCCTAGGCCCCCAGGTAGTATGCGGAACAGATTAAAATGAACTGAGATCTATCTGTTTCCAGAGGACAAGATATTGAAGAGAAAGTAAATATATGGGGGGCTATTTCCTATTTATGGGGGTTTTTTTAGACCAGTTCTTAAATCTGGATGTCCATAGGAATGAACTGAAGCATTTTTTAAAAAAATATCAGAATATTGGCTGCACTTATACAGCCAATAAGTATTGGCTGTATCTCAAACTTACCATATCCTCAGCAACATGACCTAGGAATATGGACTTTATTATAAAACTCACACAGCCAGCCAACCAGGCACTGACATGCAGATCAGTGTTTGGACACAGTACTCTAGACTATAATTAACCCAAATAGTAAATAGTCAATTTCTCTACTATGTTATTCTAGGAAAGAGCTGGGTAGGTTAGAAAATCTTGTAATTTTGCCTTGGTGTAGCTCTAGAATCATCATTTTTGGTCACTGAGAAAACCCTATACATATTAATTGGGTATTTAATTAACAATGGAGTATCTCTGCACAAGCTGCAGGACATATTCAGAAAAAACTTCTATGACTTTTTGATCCACTCCTTTCCTCAAATATGTTAATTTCCTGTTCTAAATGTATTCTCTTTTGCTGAAGAAAAGTGGCAAGTGTATAAAAAGTATCACATTTATTCCTTGGAAAAAATATGCTAATATTCTCTCATAGTACCCTGTTGCTGCCTAAATGCTAATATCTATTTCAGTGCACTGTAATTTATCAGTTTACAATCATTCTGCTGTCACCAGACTGTCCAAGGGCAAGATGAGTGTTACTGATCTCTGTGCCCAGCATCTATTGTGTGTTCAATTAATAGTCAATGAATAAACCATCTTTCTCTCTTCCCCTCTCCCTCAATCTCCTCCTCTCTCACTCATATACGTGTGTGTGTGTGTGTGTGTGTGTGTGTGTGTGTGTGTGTATAAAACACTTTTTTTCTATTAGGCTAAGGAGTCAAACCATACTGCTTTGGTTTGAATTTGAACTTCTTCACTTATCAGCTCTGTGAGCTCAGACAAGTTGCTTAGTATCTCCAAGCTTCAATTTCTTCATCTGATTTTACAGATGAAGTAGATATTCTATGAAGAATAGAAGTAGATATTCTATGATATATCTACTTCTAAGGATCATTATGGGCATTGAACTTAATGTACACAAAGCCCCTGGATAAGTGTGTGACGTTTAAAGAAGATCCAAGAAGTGCTAGCTCTTTGTGATAATCTTACTGTAGGGCTTCAGGTGCTTAAGGACAATAGCAACAACAAAATCTAATCTTGGAGTAAGTGGACGTTTCCTTTATATTATCTAGGGGCCAAGTCTGCTAAATAAATTAACATTGGATGGAGTTTGTTGGAAGAACATTTCCAACTATTTAGGTAAATCAACTGCTTCTAATCACTGTCAAGTAAGTTAGAAGCATCATTTCCATACATACAATTGATATGTTAATTAAAAGTGATCATCATTTATTCATGAAAAACTATTCCTCTCAGTCCTTCCACTGTGTCACACTTTGTTAAGGAGAGGACTAGTGGGCAGGAGATTTGCCTGATAGTAAAATGCATAATGTGAGCGAACTTGAGAGGGGAAAATCATCAACTAACCCAACACTACAAAAGAGTGGAGAGGTTGACAGGAGGAAAGAGTGTCTATAATTACACATATTTTCATCCTGTGACAGTAGTTATAAATATAAAAATTTCTGAACCATGACAGCAGAGAATGCAGAAGGTTGCCAGCAAGCCCAGGGGGTGGGGAGGGGGAGAAAACCTGGAGGGAGCAGAAGCTTTTGAAGAAAATTCAGCACCAGAAATCACCAATCTAGCATTTGGGGGATCTCGGCCCACCTTTTAGATCTAAAATTGGAAACGAATGCAGCTACTACACTTCATTTGTAATGTTTTATAGTAACTGCTCAACTCATGATGTTCTGGCTCCAAATGAAAGGAAAAAATTCCTGATGCTTGTTCAGATGAAGATTAAACACACATACAAACATATAATAAATACACATTCAATAAACATATGTACACACACATACACATGCACACACACAAACATGTAATAAATGCACATTCAATAAACATACATACACACACATACACATGCACATACACACAGTAAACACACACATGTATACACACACACACCCCAGCTTCTTCAGTACAAATGGGAGCACAAGAGATCTGGAAACAGAAGCCAGCTGTGTGGGAAAATATTCCTAGAAAATGAGATCTTCCAACCTGTCTGTTAATTTTTGAGGAGTAAGTTTCACCAAGAAGTCGAGGTTCCAGCGAACCCTTCCCAGTCATGCATGGTTCACCTGATTTGTGCTGCTAACATGCATGCTGTGTCTGTCCACACTCCCAAGCCACAGACTCTGACACCAAAGCCCTGAGGTGCAGAGACTCTTGCCGACGTTTAGAAACTGTCATGCAGAAACTGCCGGTTCTCAACATTTGCTTCTGGGTGCGGTTTGGCAAACGGAAGGGGGTGTGGAAGTGCGATAACCACCACCCCACATACCCCCCAAAACTGACTCCCTGTACTCCCCACTATTATACTCCACTGAAACATGTGAATATATCTCAGCCACTAAAATTTAGTGTCACTCCTTCAGCAAATCATCAAACTGACCTTTAGTATAGCCTGTGTGACAGGGCAGAAAGCCCAGAGATTGGAGTCAAGAGGATGGAGGCACGTGAAGAGTAGACAAATCACTGATTAAGAGTGTGATCTTTAGAAAATGCCCTTCCTCTTTGTGCCTCAATTCGTAGATAGAGACAGTCTCTGGTTTTAGCACTCATGTCCCAGGAAATGCCTCAATCCTGGGCAACCCGGGACAGTGGTCACTCATTAAGATTCAAGTAGATGTTGCAAAGAGTACATAGTAGTGCCTCGTACATGCTCTTTCTTCCGTAAATATTTGTTTTTTTAAAGAATCAGCAACCCTTGTGGAGTATGAATTTTCAGTGGACCCGAGAGGAAGTATTTTTATCAAAGAAGGACAGGTCTGCTGAACACCAAAGGGCGGCCTGAGTAAGGGGAAAGGAAGAAGAGATCCAATGTAAGAGAAAAGTTTGAAAGAGTAGCTTTTCTGGCACCTGGGTCATCACTGCTCACTTTGCAATTCTGCCCAAGACCCTAAAAGCTCTGCAGCTATTGCGGAATCCTAAGCACGGAGGAGGCTGGCTTGACATGTCAAACTAGTTTAGAAGGAGTACCCAGATTCAGTTGAGGTCTCTTCTTTTATTTATTTATTTGTTTGTTTGTTTGTTTGTTTGTTTGTTTATAAATTTTATTTTATTTTTTCAGGGTTTCAAGATTCATTGTTCTTTTGAATGTCGATGAAGTGGTGTCGCGTACCTCCACACTGGCTGAGACCCCTAAGTTCAAATACTAAAGCCCACTCTTCAAACAGTCCCCGCTGAATTTTAGGGTAGGTGGGCTGTTACTGTGATAGGGAGAAGGCTAATACCAGAAGGTTCTATGAAAGATGTTGCAACTTAGAAAAAAGGCTTCCGCTATCGGAGGCATGGGGGAATCTTCTTTAACTAAGCTTGGAATACATCATCCTGTCTTCTCTCCCTGCAATAACAACTGGGATTCTGTCAACCAGGAGAGTGTGTTTTATTTTTGATTCCCCCACACCACACTTCGGTGTCTTACTCTAGTGATATCACAGAGACCACTGTTTTCTAAAGGATGTCAGAGAAAATAATGGGTTCCTGAAATTAATCAATCAAACCTTTCAAAGGATACACGGTTAGATAATAATCCAACCGGTTTTAGAATCCTAGACGCCTAGGCAATTCGTGTAAAGCTTTAGGGAGAAACATACAAAATCTAGGCAGAAGTTGTCTGAGTCCAGAGCTGTCAAACGTGTTTTTTTCTGTGAAGTGTAAAAAGCAGCAGGGATATTTATGTTGCTGTGTACCATGAATAATAAACATTAATAATAGCTATAACATTTAATTAAATTGTGGAGACTCAACATTACAGATGCCTTCTTGCAGGAGAAGCAAACATTTAAAGGATATTTTGGGTTTACTGTCCAATATCTTTCTGCCTCTGCATATAAATGTCTTTTCCAATTAAAAGCACACCCACAGAATATTTTTGGATTTGTCACCAGTGACTTACACTAAGATTTTTCAGGTAGGTCCACAAAATAAAACTTATTTCAAATGCTTTAACTAGCTCTAGCCTCCAAAGATTCTTTTCATCCCTCCTCTCTGGTTCTTGCTGTCACTGGCTGGCCACACAGCCACCCAAACTAGACCCTTTGGGGACATCTTTCATGCTCTCCTCAACCCGCATCCAGCTAACCACCATACTGATTGATGTTCATTCCACATTTACCATCTCATCTCTCCTCCCTCTTATGTCTTATGATATCTTGCCTGGATTTTAAAATATTCTCTATCTTCTCTCTTATTATCAAAACTCTTCTCCAGATTCTTGTCTGAGTCCCTTGGTCTTTCCATGCTTTGGGGGAAATCCGGTGAAGAGTAGAACACGCACAGCTCTGGTGGACACTGTCCTAAGAGCAGGGACTGCGCCACATCAATCGTTTCTCCCCAGTACCCAGCACAGGGCACAGTACGCACCCAGCGTCTACTTAACCTCTCTGGGGAGAGCGGGCTTCAAAGCTTTGACCCAAAGATTACCAGCTGTATGATTTAGGGCAGATTGTTTCATTTCCCTGAGCTTCAGTTCCTACACCTGCAAAATGGTGTTAACATTTCCTTCAGCGGTGTCATTTAAGATTTAATGAACTACCCATGTAAAGTACCATGTACTAAACCTGGCCCATGGAATGCACTCAAGAAAGGCAGGTTCCTCTACCCAATGATTATTTTCCCATTTTCTAGAAATAAAAATAAAAACTTTGTATAGCATGCAAACTACTTTCCTCAAACAGGTGGGCCCAAATTTTCAATATATGGGCAACACGTATTTTGTTTTTACCATGTATTTTTTTGTTTCTCTAATCTCTCAGTCTTATTCCCTCAGCCTAGAATTCATTCTCCTGTGGTAGTAAATCTCCACCCATCATTCAAAGTCCATTCCAGATAGCACTTTTCCTCTATTAGGTCATTTTCAGCATTTTTTCTCTATTAGGTCATTTTCTTGCTCTAAACAACTTACAATGACCTATAAGGACCCTCCCTCTGTACTCCCAGGTGACCTCTTCAACTTTACCTTCCAAAACTCTCCCCCTCATTCATACCCCAAAATCACGCTGGAGTTCTTTTTCGTATTGTACATGCCTTGTTCATTTCTGCCAGAATTTAGTATGACTAAATTTAGTCATTTTTATGAATTTAGTATGACTAACTCCCTCTCATAAAGGGCTCAAGTTAAAAAAAATGCTTGACTTTATTAGTTAGGGAGGTACATATTAAATCCAGAATGGGACAAAAATTATCCAATTATTTTTAAAAATTGATACTATATTGCCAAAGATCTGGCAAAATTTATGTTCTCATACAAGGCAGAAGTATAAATTGGAGGTCACTTTGGCAATGTCCATTAAAATGAAGTACACCCATATCTCCCTAACCTTAGTTCCATGTCAGTGTCTACTCTAGAGAAACAGTCACAGATAAACATGAAGATTTTCATTCAAGCCATGTTAACAATAAAAAATAAACAAAATAGAAAGCCAATTGGATGTGTCCATCAATGGATGAATGCTTAGATTAACTGTGGTACTCACACACCACAGACTACTACACGGCAGATTAAAAATGTAAGCCTATGGGGCACCTGGGTGGCTCAGCATCTGCCTTCGGCTCAGGTCATGATCCTAGGGTCCTCGACTTGAGCCCCACATCGGGCTCCTTGTTCAGTGAGGAGCCTGCTTCTCCCTCTCCCTCTGCTGGCTGCTCCCCCTGCTTGTGCGCTCTCTCTCTCTGTCAGATAAATAAATAAAATCTTTAAAAAAAATGTAAGCATATACTTACAAGGGAAGATATCCAAGGCATACTTCTTAAAAAAATTTTTATTTATTCATTAGAGAGAGAGAATAAGAGCTAGCATTGGGGGAGGACAGAGAGGGGCAAGGGAAAAGGGAAAGATAAACTCAAGCAGACTGCCTGCTAAGCACAGAGCCCAATGTGGGGCTCGATCCCATGATCCTGAAATCATGACTGAAGACCAAACCAAGAGTTGGATGCTTAACAGACTGTGCCACCCAGATGCCACCCCAAGACATACTTCTGAGAAAGCAAGTCACAGAATAAGTACGTATGAAAATACCAATGCATTTTTAAAACTTACTTATAAAAATAATAATACCCAGCATTCACTGCGTGTTTACTATTAGGTATTGTTCTAAGTGCTTTAAATTTATCAAAATAGTTACCCTTCCTAACAACCTGGTGGGCTATAGAAAGTTATCTGAATTTTGTATGAGGAAATTGAAGCACTTTAAGTTTCCAAGGGCACACCATTGGTAGAGACTCTGTCTCTCCACTTGCCTTGTAATCACTGTCCTGTATTGCCTTATAGGTTTAGGTCCAAAAATAAGTAAGTAATTAAATAAATGGTGTGTGTGTGTGTGTACTGGAGTGCAAAGAAAAATGTTTGCGTAAGTACCCACTCTCATAGCATTTCTTCACAAGGGCAGGTGGAGGGACTAGGGAAGGAACTAGAATGGAATGAAGAAAGGGAAATGGTTAAAAGGGCTTTTTAAAAAAAAATGACTGCAGTCTTTTCACATTGAATTGTTTGGAAGTTTTATAAGGATGTATTCATATTTTTGGTATAATTTAATACAATAGCTCACTATCATCATAAAGAAAATGAGAGGGAAAGTCATTCTAGAACAAACCAAAGAAGGTGGGACAAAGGGTAATTTTGTTTAAAAAGTGCTTTGAGGCACAGCTTTGAAAGAATTCGAGCAAAAATAAATTATAACTGTAATTGCCTAGGTAATTTAGGTGAAATGAAGGGGTTTTAGTTGCTTTACCACAAAAATTATAGATGTAGAAGTGTGGTCTGTGAAAGCCACCAAGATTCCGCTTGACCAGCCATGACTGAATGTTTTTTCTGCTGGTACCGTTAATTTGCTGAAACCAGCCCGAGTTTTCCTTTCTTCCATGTCCTCTGTTGTTTATTGGTCTCTGCTAGCATTTCAGTTATACAGCCTGGTAGATCATTCGTGCTGAAGCAGGCATGCTATGCAGGTTTTCATGGAATGATGTTTTACTGAGAAATGGTGAGGAAGAACTAGGAAATACTGCAGGTTTAAATTTTTCACCTAATGGCTCCTGAGACGAAAAATGGCAGTGATTTCAAGCTTGATAGACATGAGATCCCATAGACAGGTATAAATCAGTCCACCCAGGAAGGTTTTTTTTTGTTTTGTTTTTAAAGATTTTTTATTTATTTGACAGAGAGAAACACAGCGAGAGAGGGAACGGTAGCGGGAGAAGCAGGCTTCCTGCTGAGCAGAGAGCCCGATGCGGGGCTCGATCCCAGGACCCTGGGATCATGACCTGAGCCGAAGGCAGACGCTTAACGACTAAGCCACCCAGGCGCCCCCCAGGAAGTTTTTTTGAAAATGACATGAGTTGACTTTATAGTCATACTTTCCTACAATGATTATTGATCCTCTGCTCCCGGTCCCCCAAATAACAATGTGGGGTAACAAGTCAAGAGAGCTATTCCCTAAACAGATTCAAAATGAGATCTGTTTCTCCTCTTACTAAGCAGTAGTTATGTCCACGCCCGGTTGCCCTGCCTCTAACTGTGGCCCTTTTTTTTTTTTAAATATTTATTTATTTATTTATTTATTTATTTATTTATTTATTTGACACAGAGAGAGAGAGAGAGAGAAAGCGATCACAAATAGGCAGAGAGGCAGGCAGAGAGATGGGGAAGCAGGCTCCCCGCCAAGCAGAGAGCCCGATGCGGGGCTTGATCCCAGGACCCTGAGATCATGACCCGAGCCGAAGGCAGAGGCTTAACCCACTGAGCCACCCAGGCGCCCCAAACTGTGGCCCTTTCTAAACCACTTTTCACATTGCAATCACAGGAAGCATTCTAAAATGCATGTGTGATCATGTCACTGTCTTGCTTCAAATCCTTCCAAGACATCCTATCGCTTAGATATAGCCTGAAGTCGTCAGGCCAGTGGGCCTCATTACAACCTGACCCCTGCTTATATCTTGAGGCTCCAAACAGAAGAATTGGCCATTTTGTCTCGGGTCTGCCCTCTGTTATAACTCTCCTTGAGGTGGCTCTTTCATATTCCCCTTGTCTCCATCTACCTACAGCATCTACTTGCCTATGAGTCTCGTCTGCATGACGAGTCTCGTCTGGCCTTCCCATGACCCGGTTAGATGCCTGTCCACGATCTCCCACGGAACCCCACACTTAGGCCCATTTCTTCCCGAGACCTATAAATATGAAATCAGAGGTATTTATTTTTCTGTCACCAATGACTAAGACAACCCCAGACCCAGTAATATTTTGCTGAACGAATGAATGAAGGAATGGATGGATGGATGAATGGATGAACACCTAAATTTTACAATCGGTTAAGTTGCCATTTTAATGTAGTGGCGTATATATTGAGTAGAAGATATATTTTTTAAAAAGTTACAGGGGCACCTGGGTGGCTCAGTGGGTTAAAGCCTCTGCCTTCAGCTCAGGTCATGATCTCAGGGTCCTGGGATCGAGCCCCGCATCGGGCTCTCTGCTCAGCTGGGAGCCTGCTTCCCCCTCTCTCTCTGCCTGCCTCTCTGCCTACTTGTAATCTCTCTCTCTGTCAAATAAATAATAAAATCTTTAAAAAAAAAAAAGTTACATTTTTTTTTTAATCAGCAAAAACTTTAAAATTTAAAAAAAAGGAGGGAAGGAGCTACTGCCACCGACCTCATCTGTGGCCCCTTCTTGCTTCTCCAACATGCCGGGCACTCTTCCATCTTAGAGACCATGCACTGACTCTCCCCGGGATGGAATGTGTTTCCCTACGCTCTCATGGGGCTGACTCCCTCATCTCCTTTCGTCCTCTCCTCAAACATCACCTCACTGATGCTCCTCTGACCGCCCAGCACCACACCCTCTCCTCCGGGTACCCTGGCACTCCCTATCCTCCTTATACTCGACTGATTTCTTCTCTTTTCCCTTAATACTTGCCACCATCTAACATTATAGACGTTTATTTATTTATTTCATTTATCGTTTATCTGCCCTACTGGAATAGAAACTCCACGAAGGAGAGAATTTCTCTCTCTCACCAGAGGATCCTGACTGCTCAGACAGTGCCTGGCCCACTATTAATGCTTAAAAAATACTTTTGAATGAATGAGTGAATATAAAGATTATAACCAGGCAATGTTTTATAACCTTGTTTGGCTACATATGTGCTCTAAGTACAGGGAATTTAACTATCTTTTGTTAATGGGTAGCCCGATTTTTCTCTCTCAGACTAAAATTTTGGTGGAGTAACTGAACAGCTAATATATTAGAGAAAGCAGATGCTGTGGTTAGATCTAAAGAGAGTAACACGATAAAAACCAGTAAAGTTTCAAGTTTGACTCAGATCCCACATTTCTATATATAATTGAAAGTGCATCAGATGGAATGTTAATGATTATTTTGATTTGTTTTATTCACAGAATAATCAAATATGCCTAATGAGTTGCACATGATTAACTTCTTGATGATTTTCTTAATAAATTTATTAGAGGTCAAGCGGGTTAAAAGTGATTGGGCTTCTTTGTGGAACACTCCAAATATGTGCACAATATATTTAATACAATGGGAGGAACTGTTTTCAACTTCCACAAATACTGACACCACAAAAATGATGTGTGCTCTGATAACTAGCATCATACAGCTTTGTATTATCCCTCCTGACAATTTCATTTAATAAAATAAGACCCATGTGAAATGGTGTGTGCAGTGGTTTCCTGTAGGAATTAGCCCTGTCTCAATTGCTATAGCATGGGCAGTGATATTTAAAGTTGCTTCTTACATTGTTTAAGAGTGAATAAGAACATAATAATCATTTAAATTTTCTAAAAATTTAGACAGATCACAAACACAACAACAATAAAGAGAAGTTCAGGATTAGCAACTGTGCCCCCTCCCAAACTGGTAGTCAGTCTCATTCCAGACCCATTATAAAACTCAGAGGGCTCTCAGGATCTCAGGTTCCCTGCAGACTTCAGTTCTAGACTTACATGGAATGGTCAAACAGATATTGTGCCATCTAGATTCAGGCAGAAAAGTGGAGAGGTCTGAGCCTATTTCTGTTCATAACATATTGGCACAATATTTCTACCAATCACCCAAAGCTAAATCTAAGGCCAATTATGAGTAATGCAGCCATTTCTATTTATAAAAAACTTAACTTGATGTTTCCAGGAGAATTAGATAAAAGTAAGCCCCTTGATGGTATGATCTATGTTTTGCTTAAACTGCTCCTTTCCCAGGGTCAGGCATAAGGGCACATGGTTAATAATCCTTTTTTGGCAGTCTGATTGAATCCTTTAAAGTGATTTCTTAAAGTGCTGCCTGCCTGTAGAGACAGATTCACTCACGGTAAGCTGTCAATCTCTTTGTCTTTGTCACCCATGGTAATTAAGGTCAATGGCAGGGTTCCTTCTTATGGATCCTATCACTCTGAGACAAGCCTTGGATGCAGTCTCCTTTCCAGAATGGTTGTTATTTATGAAATTACCTACATGCTATGATTCGGTAGAAGTCTATGGCTCCATATGACACACTTTGCAACTTCATTAAACGTGGTCACACCCGATGGCCGAACTTAGGAAGGTGTGATTCTGACACCACAACTACCAAGACTCCTTCCCTCCATTTCCCATAGCTGAGGCTCAGCAACTAACATCTAGTTTTGGGCATCTCACATGAACCCCCCAAGTAATCTCACAGAGCTTATGATGTGTTATAAGACTGTCTTTTGTATCAGCATCTTCTTTCTTTGTGAATGTAATCAAGAACAAGACAAGATCAAAATCAATTGTGGAAAACTGCACAAACTTGGCTTTACTTGGTCTGCATTTCATTAGGTACACCTATAGAATCATGGTATATTAACAACATCCTAACTGTGCTTTAGGCTGGTGTCAGCAGTCTGTGGACCAACATTAAATAACCTGAAAGAATGCTCTTTCTCAAACCAGTTAAGCTTAAATCGAATCCTCAAGCACAACTTTTAGGCAATAGAAATTGGCTTCTCTGCTAATGGTTAAGACAATAACTAGTAATTGAGTTTGGTGAATTCCTCAAAGCCAAAATGATGCCAGAACTCAATGTAGCACAGAATTTGAAGACAAAGGCTATATTCCTTTGAGATAAACCACATAGTTCTCAGCCAACAGAAGTAGGATGATTACTTCCATTTTCTGCACTTGCAAATTAAGACTCTGCAGCAACAGGAAATACAGACAGACCCATCTGGGAGTTTGGAAAGCCTTTGAAAAGGCTTTTTGATAATAATATACAGCAATAATGGTGCATTTTTTTGTGAAAAGATAAAGTCTTCCTTTGGCCAATGCTATCTATATTTATTAATTCTCTATTTTACCCTCATTACTACTAGGCAAGGTAGATTGGACAAGTGCTCTTATATCAGTTTTGAAGATGTAAGAACACCAAAAATCCAATGACTTGTCAATACCAGCCAATGAATAGGATCCAACTGTCTCTGGACTTAGAATGGTCAACCAGAGGACTTTCACTGTCTCTTGAAGATAAACAGAGAGCAAAGGAAATGACTTAGTCTGAAATAAGAGTTTAAATATATATGCAGGCAAAATTTTAAGATAAGAAGGGGACGCTTACCTCTCTTAAAGGAAAGTTATTTACATTAACAGTTAATATAAATAATAGTTAATAAGAATTAATAGTCAGTGGCAGATATTTTCACACACTTTCTCTTAGTTAATCACATCTGCCCTGTGAGAAAGGTATTGTCATTTCTGCATTATACATGATGAAACAGAGTTTCAAAGAGTAAATGATCAGTTTGGTAAATGCTCAGTTGGTTAACCTCTGCCTTCAGCTCAGATCATGATCCCAGGTCCCACATCGAGCTCCCTGCTCAGTGAGGAATCTGCTTCTGCCTCTACTCCTCCCCCCTGCTTATGCTCTCTCTCCCAAATAAATAAGTAAAAATCTTCTTTAAAAAGAGCAAATGATCATATTATGGTTAGAATATCCTTACACTCCTTGGAAACTATTAAGAACTTGAATTTTAACGTCTTAATCGAGATGTTGAAAATATCAATTGGCAATGAAGTAAAAGTGCTCTAATTTCCATTAAAAGTAACATAGAAAGACAGAAAATGGCTTCTGAAGTTGTTTTCAGGTGCCACATCTTAGTCAAGGGGTATAAGGGTAGAGAAAGAAAATGTAAATAGAGACAAAAAAAATACCATACTTAAATAGTGAAAACGTATCGTACATTTCATTTCATAATGAACAGCCATAAAAGAGATCAGAAATCCTTAGCCTATCACCAGATTTCAGAACAGATGGACATCAACATTTCTCTCACACTTAAAAGGAAATAAAACCTCTTTGGTAACACCTATAAGAATCTGCCCCATCCGCTTCACAACCAACTCTTGAGCTCATTTTATCTGACTCTCCATGATGCAGTCACTCTGCTCATATTCAGCCAGTCCCATGTGGCAAATCACAGACTCCCTTCCCTGGGATCCCCTCCACAAGCTCTCCCCTCTGAGGGCGACGGACTCTTCCTTGCCCTCAGTCTCACGGAGACTCTCCCTGACGCGCTATTAAAAGTAGCTTCTCGTACTCTTTTACGCAGTACCCTATCTACTTCTTTTCCCTATCTGACACTTGTCGCAGGGCTTAATTATGAGGCAGTTTTACATCCAGAAGTATAAATTTGTGTTTTTTGTGTTTTTCCTCCCCATACCCTTGGCTTCCTTCAATCCACACCCAGGTGACAAAACAAGACTCAAAAATAGCCGAAAACCTTTGGTTGTGTAGCAGAAAGAAATGGCAGCTTTGCCTTTCATTATCCAAAGATGAGATTGAATTGGGGCTCGGGGAAAGGCAAAGAGGAGGCTGAAGGACTTCACGGACTGTAGAGACAAAAAGTAAAAGGAGAAAAGGTCCCAAGTTGGGAGGGGAGGAACAGAGGGAGGGTGGACAAGATTCAGCACAGGCTGGCCTAAGAGTGAGAAACCAATCCGCCCCCAGCCTGTGGACCATTGATCCTACTCCATAGTCTTGGACACATGTAAGGCCTCTGGATTTAGGACATTAGCACGCTGTAGAAGGCTGGATAATGGCCCACAATGGTCTTATCCCCTGGAACCTATAAATGTCGCCTTACACGGAAAAAGGGTCTTTGCTGATATCTGGTTAAATTAAGAATCTTGAGATGAGGAGATTGTCCTGCACAATCCAGGTGGGCCCTAAATGCAACCACAAGTGTCCTTCTAAGAGAGAAGTGGAGGAAGATTTGGCACAGAAGAGAGAAAGGTAATGTTACCATGGAGGCAGATGTGAGCAAGGGAGCCACATGTCAAGGAATGCCTGCAGCCACTAGAGCTGGAAGAAACGGGGAAAGGATTGTCCTCTAGAACCTCAGGAGGGGGCAGGGCCCTGCTCACACCTGGGTTTTGAGTCATTCAACTGATGTCAGACTTCTGGCCTCTTGAACTATGAGAGAACACTTTTCTATTGTTTAAGCCATCAAGTTTGTGTTGCTTTGTTGGAACAGACATAGGAAACTAATGTGTATCTGGAGTGGAAGCTCTCATTATTCTATGCTATGATTCGGTAGAAGTCTGTGGTTCAATATGACACACTTTGCAACTTCATTAAGCGTGGTCACACCCGATGGCCGAACTCCGGAAGGTGTGATTCTGACACCACAACTACCAAGACTCCTTCCCTCCATTTCCCATAGCCGAGGCTCAGCAACTAACATCTAGGTTTCTTACTTTCTTACTCTCTGCCAGGCAGAGAGTTCCATGAGAGTTCCAATCTTTATTTTGTTCACCATCTATACCCGGGGCTTAGCTCAGCAGCTGTCACATATAATTGCTCTACAAATAATTGTTGAATGAATAAAAAAAAAATCGCTAAAATAGCAGCACAAAAGGAGGAAAACACAAACAACAAATGGTAAAAATAACTCTGAGAAAGACTGCACCAGCAACTACATTGAACAGTCAAAAACCCATTATCAGCAATCTAAACAGAGATTTAGGTCAGTCTGACCTCATGTGTAGGAATGCTTTCGAGCATCTAGAGATTTGACCTCTCTTACTGACTAAACGTGAGTGCATCCTGGCACTGAGCCATTTTCAGTCAGTTTTACCAGAACAATCTCAGTGGATGCTCAAAGCTCAGGTTGAGCTGGTCATGCCCGAGAACCGATATTCGTTCCTGAAACCACAGGGCGGGAACGCAGCAGTTGTAGCCTGTGAGCTCTTGTTACTTGTTCTGCTGGGGCGGCCCACCTCACGAGGAACCTCAGAACGAAGGAGACCAGATCACCCCCTGCTCAGCGTTGCCACGTACTGGAGGATACGGTGCCTGGTACCTTGTGTGTGTCCCCAGGTGACTGGGATAACAAAACAACACAGCTGTATTTCTCGTGGCTCCTTCGCAGTTGTGAGTGGAGTGTCACGTAAGACAGACAGAGAACAAAAATTTTCAGTACATAACTGAAATTCCAGCTTGCACTCCTATTTAATTTTAACCGAAACAATCTGCCACTCAGCTGCCAAGAAAGGTGAAGAATCAAAAAAAAAAAAAAAAAAAAAAAGAAAGAAAGGTGAAGAATCTAGAAATGACCCCTAGGCAGAAAGAAGATGTGAGGAGAGTAGATTTCCTTGGGGCCTCATGGCCTAGAACTGAGTTGGGGATCCTCACAGCAGGCCTCTAGGGAAAGTGAAGAGGGAGGCTCTGGCTCTCTGCCCTCCCCCGATGAGGTCTATGTCTGCTCCCCTCTACCCGGCAAGCAGACGTGGCCAGTGGTTGTGGGTCTGTCAGGGCTCTGACCAGCTGTGGCCTCTTGAGATTTCTGCGTCTGGTGCAGAGCAGAGTGAGGGTTAGGCAGATGCAGAACAGCTCAAATACATTCAAACCAAACTCTTCAGGCCCCTTCCGTATTCTGAGCCACCTGAATTCAAGTAAACGCATCCTTTCCAAAACATTACTATTTTAAGAATAGTTCTTAACTTTTGAAAGGTCAAAGCCCCTTGTGAGAATCTGAGAAAAAGGACAGACCCTTTTCCCACCAATAATGTGCTCACATAAACCCATAAAGGTTAAGATACCTTGATCTTTTCTACAAATAGAGAAAAATATGAATTTATTAATGGCTGAGATATATATTTACCTTTAAATTATAACGAATAAGTCCAGATTGCCTGAGTTACAATTTCCAGCTCTATCATTCAGTAACTGTATGACCTTGGGGAGGTTTCTTGATTCCTCTCTTCCTCGGTTTCCCCATTTGTAAAATGAGAGTACTAATAATAGCACCTACCACAAAAGATCATTATGGGGAAATAACAGATTCATTATGTAAAGCACTTACAATGGTGTCTGGTGTTCAACAATTCAATTCAGGAGCCTCAGCCACATACAGGGACTGTACCAAGGCTGATGGTGAGGCAATGAACAAAAATTACTGCTGTCATTGGGCACACATTCTGATGTGGAGCTTAAATTTTCATAGAAATCTTAATGCATTTCATAGTAATTTTAAAAAAATCATTTTATTTGTGTTTTCTCTTTGTTCAGATAAATAAGATTTTCTTTTTTTTTTCTTTTATTTTGTTTATTTGACAGAGAGGAGAGAGATCACAAGTAGGCAGAGAGGCAGGCAGAGAGAGAGGGGGAAGCAGGCTCCCTGCTGAGCAGAGACCCTGATGCGGGACTCGATCCCAGGACCCTGAGATCATGCCCCGAGCTAAAGGAAGAGGCTTAACCCACTGAGCCACCCAGGTGCCCCTAAATAAGATTTTCATACAGATTTCCTTTCTGGGATACTGTAGCTCCTCAGAGCTCAAATCTAAGGATTCTAATTTTTTTGTCTCACCCTCATTCCACACCTGACAGCATTTCTGCATAAGTAATTTAGACTGGGAGTACTCACCCTTAACTTGGCATAGGTATTTATAAAATGGGAAAAAAGCCAAATTCCAGGAAAACAATTTATTCTGTTCCATCCCTAAACTTTTGCTCATTCATCTGTTATGCTTAAAAATCAATTAGCACTGTGCATACACTGTATCAACAGCTTTATTTAGGATTAACTACAGAGCTGGGCAAATTTAACTGCAATTTTCCCACCAATGATGCTCTAAAAACAGGCATGGATTTCAGAGGCTAATGAAGGGCTCTTCTCACTATGACATATTTTTAAAGTTCTAGTGCTTTTATCTTTTTGTCTTCTGCCTTCTGCTTCCCACCTGCCCTCTCTCCCATCAGTACCAGTAGGATATCATATTTCGAGTTGATTCTTTAGAACTTTCTCTGTTTAAAAAAGATTGTTAGAAAATGATTATAGGGTCATAGAAAGTTGAAAAGAAATAGAGAAAGAGATCCCACATACACTTTACTCAGCTTCTCCCAATATTAACATCTTATACTAAAAGTTTTGTTTAATGTTAAAAATAGAAAATTGATGTTCGCGCAATCCATGGAACTTGTTCAGATTTCATTGGGATTGACTCTTTAAATAACTAATAGTTACATTCGGTAAGCATCAGTTATGATCACAATAAAGACTGGAATTCAGTTCATGTGTGTGTATTTCAGTGTGCTTTTCTATGTATCCATTTGTGTGGGGGGGGGAGGGATGGGGAACAACCTCTGGCCCTACCCATTTCATGCCTGACTCTTCTGAGGAACACTTAGGAGAATATCATGTAAATGCTGTTCATAAATTGTAAAGTACTAAATAAACAGAAAGTATTATATTGTAGTAGATTTCTAATCATTCTGTTCGGGAAAAATCTCTCATTAGTAGTGTGCACAGATGGTAGGTGGAGTCTACTTACCTGTATAAAAAGGGATGTGTGGGGGTGTGTATTGCTGTCTCAGTGAAATCCCATCTAAGGACATAGAATCATAGTTACAGAGTTAGAAGGGGCCTTGGGGCCAACTCTTCCAGCTCTCTACACAGTACACATGCTCTAAAATACTCCTTCAAGGTGGTCTTCTAATCATTTAAAAGTTCAAATGATGGGCACATTACTGTTTCATGATTCAGTCTTTCCCAATTTATAGAGCTCTATGTGTTTAAAAGCTCTTTATTATAATAAGCTGAAATAGCTTCCTTAGGATTTCTACCCAAAGGTGTTGGTTCTGCCATCAGGCACCTCACACAACGCAAGACGACTGACATCATTCCCCTAAATATTCTCTTCTCCAACCTAGACAACTCCCTTCCTTCTTTAACATGTCTGCTGGATACAAGACCGCTCGTCTCTGGATGAACTTAACTGGTCTCCACAAGGATGGAACCAGGATTGGGGCACAATAGGGTGTGAGCTGCATAGCACATTCCAGAGCTAGACCAGTTTCCTCCCATGTCTGTACACTATATTTGTATTAATGCCCTGACACTCACATTAACTCCCACTTCCCTCATATTCCTCTTGAAATCAGCTGAAATCCTCAAGCTTTTTTTTTCCCCCTCTTTGGTTTTGATGTTTAGCCATTTTACACAGAAGTAGCTAGTTTTCTGGGCACAGGAGCAAGACTTCATGTAGATTCTCATTAAATTGGGCCTATTCTACCATTCTACTGAGACTTTTTCTTTTAATATCTGGACTCTAATTACTAAATTTATTTATTGTCTTTGCCGGCTCCACATTGACTGCACCCTTTACAAATGCTCCTTTAGTCCTTTCTCAAAATCGCCGATGACGTACTTGGGCATAGAAGGGTGAAAAGAAGATCATTAAAAAGCTATAAATTCGAACTGTAACATTTTGACTTTCTGTTAATGTTAGATTTTAATTGAGCATTCAGCTCTGTTTTTACTGAGGGTTGACATAGGAAGTAGCCCTACACAGAAGGCCTCTGTATTTTCTAGAAAATTGTATTAGGTGATTCAATGTCTCATTTGTCAGAATCCCATGAGAAATTTCTCTGGAGCTCAGGTTTAGAGAAAGAAAATTCCCTCCAATAATAACAAGGCTGATATGAGTTTCCTTCTGTTTTGTCTTCTAAGACACTAAGAGACAAACTGAAAATCCCCTGTTCAATTGTTATACCTTTTCTTTATATCTATTTATTTATTTTTCCCTCTTTCCATCATCCCACTTTATTACCTAACACGCCATGTTAATAGTTCTGTATATACATACATATTTTTTTTTTTTTTTTTTACCATTGTGACATATCCTTTCTAAAAGGAGGCAGGGAATAAAAACAAACATACATAATCAAGACATCCTTTCAACTATCTTTTTAGATGTTTAAAGATCCATGGAATAATTTCTTCACTTTTTAAGTAGGACTTTAGCAAATGTTCCCCAGAGTACTTATACTAAAGTAGTTTAGGTTTGCTTCAGCCCTTCAGATCACTTTCTTCTAAATTTTTTTTCTCAGTTTATAATGATATGTTCTCAAAATCTTCAATAGTAATTTCCCCAAATGGTACTTTAAGGTGTAAAGAGAAATAATTTGATCATTTGCTAATCTTTTTCTCTTTTTTTAGCTCTTCCAATATAAAGTTATTATTATTTTTTCTAATTAAGTACTTCTATCTGACTGAAATTTATACCAAAAAGACTTCTGGATTGGGTGTTAGAAGCCCAGGGTTCTTGCCTGGGATTAACTACTCTTTGTATGACTAAGAGAAACTCATGAAGTTTCTCATCTACAAAATGAAAACTACCTCTTGATGAACATCTGGTCAATATCAGGCACTCTTAAAAATATATACAACTTACTTTTAAAAACTTTAACATGTAGTTTATAATATATCATTTGAATATATGCATGTGTGATACTTGAAACCCCAATTTTAGAAGCTTAAACCAGTCCAAGGTGGTCAGCAAGCATTACGTCAGAAAGGCAATGTTCTAGAGCTTGGCCACCGTAAAAGCATTTATTATATATTTTACTCAACAGAGGATGCTTTGCTTATTAGCAAAAATATGTCAGAAATGGATTCAAAATTGGTGAAACTAGTGACGCATTAACTACCATGATAAATAGAACTTAATTGGTAAAATTAAAAGTTTTAAATATACGTAGAATATCAAAGACATTTAATTTTTTTTTTTTTTTTTGGAGACATTCCCCACCTTTGCATGAACAGGGTGCAAAAATCTTAGGAGGCTCCTAGCCCATACCATAGGATTAGTGGCCTAAGTCTGATCACTAAACCTTCCTATTTCCAACTGCCAGTTTAATAGGATTTCTCATTGTCTGAGGCTGAATATAAGGTAATAAAATCCTGGCCATGGAATGTTGTTTCATCTGCCTCAAGTGAACCTTTTTTCCCAGGTAATGCCTGAAACATCTGAATGGACAGAGAACAAGAATTTCATCAACTTATGAAAGAGATTGTATGAATGCCTTTTTGCTAACATGTTTGCTAAAATAGGCCTACATGTAGGGGTGCCTGGGTGGCTCAGTCGGTTAAGTGATTGCCTTTGGCTTGGGTCATGATCTTGGGGTCCTGGGATGGGTCCTGAGTCAGGGTCTCTGCTCAGTGGAGAGTCTGCTTCTCTGTCTCTCTCTCTCTCTGTTCTCAGTTCCTCTCCCCTGCTAGTTATCTCTCTCTCTCTTTCAAATAAATAAATAAACAAACAAATAAATAAAATCTTTAAAAAATAAAATAAAATACGCTTCCATGTGTAGCAGAACTTGCCTTAAGACATACTTATAGCAAGGCTAGCATTAACCATCATAGGGCTACTGCTAACCTTCTTCAACCTTCTTCAGTAAACACACTTACTTATCAAAGGCATGTGTCACCAAATTATCACAGGACAGTTCTTAAAAGGCATTCTGCCTCATTTTAATCTTCATCATGGCCTTTCCTTACCACTCCCCTTATTCTGGCTAGGCAATTGAAGTGTAGGGGATGTTAGCTTATAATCATATGAATTTTGAGTGATACTGCTTGATGGGTCTGATTTTACTCTCCAATAACCCCTGCAGCCACCAGATAAAGTCACATGGTCATTGCAAAGAATAGATGATAGATTATGAAATGCCTACAGCTATTTCCTTGCAAATACATGGGTTAAACAAAGGCTCTTTAGCTTCCTTGATGGATAATTGTCAACCAACCACCAATTAAATTGATTTCATTGACATTCATTGTTGCTATATATAATTACAATTTCTATTAATGCATTTTGTGTTCTTTTTTGTACTTTTCATTTTTTAAAAATCTATACATTCTTTTGACCTTCCCAATATATTCAGATAAACTGTAGTAAATTCATACACTGAGGCACAGATTACTTTGTGACATAATTGCATAACCTAGATCTACTAGAAAGTTGGACTCTGAAATGATCAGTTGAAATATGCTCTGAAAAAGTCATAGTTACCTAACGGTCAACATTTAGAAAGCTCATCTCAAAGCATTGTTATATAAAAAAAGTAAATGAAATGGTAATTTTAGAATTGAAATGTTGAAGGGACATAGAATACTCATGACTTGATGATTGTGATGACCATCAGAGGTCAGCAGAGTTGAATGAGTAGTCTGGGGTTCTGACTACTAGTCAGGCTAAAATTTTAAAAAAAGAAAGAAAGAAACAAACGAACAAAATACAAGATATAAGTACACAAGAATTTACCCCCTAGTTAGCAATATCACATTCCAGATGTGTTTTATTTTGGATGTTGTGTTCTAAGCAGAGATCAACATGGCCACAAATAACCCAGATCTAGTTGATTGATTAAAATCTCAAGTTCTCAGGAAAAAGTTGTTAGGACAATAATACACAGGTAAACATTGATCTGTCCTTATTTAAACTTCTGAAATGTTTACTTTTCGATTATTTTTGATGTAAGTAGAAGTTAGGGGGAGAAAATAATTCATTTCAGATAAAGTTATTTCCTTAGCAAGTCCTTATTACACGCGGGGGTAATGGCATCCAAAGAATGCAAGGGTATGAAAAAAAAGGATGTTCATACTTCTACTTTAAAATGTTCTATATTTTAATCTACCTTAACTTCATGCCAAAATGCAAATATATAGGATGAATACATAACATAATCAAGCTTTTTTGGGAAAGAGGCTAATATATTTTTATTAGAGCTGTACATTAAGTAAGGAATTAGCTGTGTGTTATCTTTTTCCATTAAAATTATCCTTCCTCTTTAATTAAAATAAAAAATACAGGATGAGGAGTTTTATCTTTATTTCTTAAATGTGTGTATATTTCTATAGTAATTTGAATAAAAAGTGCCTTGGGATTATTATGTTCTTCTAAACATTAAATCCATTAGAGTATGGTAAGGGGGAAAATCTTACTAGTTCGGATGACTTCTTGGGATGGTTTTCTAACTAGTTCATACTTATCATACCCAAACCCACGAAACGAGACATAAAAACTATAAAATGACTGCTTTTGTCAGTTTACTGTCCATCAACGCTGAGGAAGCTGTTTGGATGCAAAATTCTGATTTGTTCTAGGATTTCAACATTGACTTTAGTAACAGTAGGGGGGAGAAATGTGCTCAGGGGAGAAAACCTCTGGTTATTTTATGAACATACCACTCCGTTCACTGATAGCAGCTGGTCTCCCCTTTTGAGGCCTCCGTGTCTTTCGGCCACCCCTCCAGGAATGATGCGAGAGATATAAATGGGGGAATTTTGCTCCTTTCCTCCCATCACGTTAAAACCAAGGCCTTCATCAGTCTTTGGCAGTTCGACTACCCGAGGGTGGGAGTGGCCTTCACTAGCTGCAAAAGCTGCAACTGTTGCCTGAAAGAAAAGATGGTCATTTGGTAATAAAACGAGGGAAATAAGGCTCATCGTAGGCTTTGCAGTGGGGAGGGTAGGGCAACTCCTCTTTTATTTTTATAGCATTCTCCTGTGGAAAAAAGAACACGGTGGGGAGGGAGCTTGCTTCACTTAAATGTCATCTATGATTCCTTTCTTTGGCAAACCCCTAACTGGTTATTTCTGGCTTTCTAGAATTTATCCATTATGATACAAATGTCCCTTCTTCATCAAACTCTTTCCCAGGCACCTGAGGCAGCTGCGATTCCTCCTTCTCTTGGACTCCAAAATAGGTTTGGTCCACAGACCACCTCCGAATGGTACGCACGCTCTAACTAGTCCGTGTACGTGTTGACAGTGAGCACCCGAAGGGCAGAGATGACGTAATCCGCTTCTTTGTATGACACACAGTCTGCCCAGTGCTTGCGCATACATGTTCATGAATATTTACTCAATGTACTTAGAAGCACTTATACGTATAAATGCTGGTGGGAATGTATATAATCTTGCTACGGCCAGACCACCGGCTTTGCAAATTTAGTTTTTTGTTTTTTGTTTTTGATTGAGGATACCTAAAGGAAAATAAAAGCTAAAACAAATAATAGATTCAAACAGATTATTAGTATTTCACATCAATGTTTGGCATTATTATGAGAAGCCCTCTTATCAGGGTAAGGATGTTTTTCCCCTACATTCTACATTTAATATTTCACCTCCTACGGCATCGGGGGCAAAAATGAGCGGCCTATGGTTTTATAACCACACGGACAAAATTTCATTTAATTCATTATGGACAGAGTTTTAAGAGTCATATATTAATTTTTAAAAATAAGTTGAAAACACAACTTACCATTAGTTCCCACCCCTCATGGAAAGAAAAGAACAGCACTGAAGTAGTTTCTACCAAGAAAAGATTCTCTGCCTGCTTCTTATTTTCCACTCGCATTCACCTGCCTTAACCACAGTTGATTAGAGGCCTACCATAAAGTGATTTACTCCACACTGTGAAAATATTGATTGCCAACTACTGTACATTCTTTTCCACACACAGCATTATCACATCAATTGAGCATTATGCTACTGTCTGCATTTAGTGAAATTTCGTGAATGATATGGAAATAATGGCTTGTTTTTAGCTACATGCATTTGCTCATGCAAACCTTGTCATCATGCATAGATTTTAATGGCTGACATGGATGCAATGCAGACAGCCCAGAAACAACCAGAAAATATTGTGCTATTGCAACATTATGCTGCTATCCTGCTGTTCTACATGAATAAGAAATGAGAATGGTAAAACACTACATAATTCACTTTCCCCTTAATTAAACCATGTAGGGATCATTTTTCTGTGTGTGTTCCACTTCAGTACAAGCAAAGCATGATGTAATGATAATAACACCCTCTTTTTGCCTGGGTTAAAAACAAAACAAAACAAAACCACTTACAAATCTACAGTGTTCAGTTACAGAATGACAACTAAAAAAAAATCAGGAGAGAAACCAAACGAGGTGATATAACACAAAGGAATTAAATGGAAAATGCTGCTTATTTTCACCAGTTCTTGTTTCTTATACATTATTAGAAAGAGAAGAGCTTTTAAAAAGCAAGTCATTGTGCGTCTATTGTAACACTTCTGTGTTTGTAAAATAAGAACTACATCAGTGATCTTAGTTTAAAACTGTTGTTTCCTAATGGTCTATTTTCCAGATAATTTCATGATCCCATTGCTATAAGATTTCTGTTAGTTTAAGAGTGCCATTAGATTTCTCTGCAATCTCTGGATTGAAGTCTTTAAGGAGTGAATGTGGTCACTACCACAAAAGGTGATGGGCTTTCCCTTTAGGTCAAGGTCACATTCTTTCAGCAAGCTACCCCCTGCCGTGCTAAAGACATGGGCGAATCCTGGGTCAGTGGGTGTCAGGGGAATTCCCTTCCTGTCTGACTCAAGTCAAATCTTTCGACTTGTGCAAATAAATCTTCATGCACTGAATAGGGAACAAGGTCTTTTGGACCAGAGACATGTGTCAGAAAACCACATACTATTTCATACAATGAGCCAGTAGATTTGCTTGTGCCAAATGGACGTTTAGTGAGTTTAATGAAATCATTCTCCTTTCTTAAGCTACAGAAGCAGCAGAAACGTTCAATTTTCCATTAGGATTTTTACCTGGGAAGTAGTACTGGTTCTAGACTCTGGGCTGCCACTGATGTCTAAATTCTCTTACAGTGTACACACGAGAATACCTGAAACACACACGCGCACAATCAATTACTAGATCACTGGGGTCAAGTATATTTTCAAAGTTACTCAAGCCTTACCTTTGCCGTGGCCCTGGCACGGAATTCGGGACAGCCATTAACGGTTATCGTTTCATGCATATATTGATACACCTAAAACGTTCACATAAAAAAAAAAAAGAATAGGTAAGAACATTACGAATATCAATCCTTTCACTGCAGATAGGATGATAAATTTTCATTGTAAAACACAAGTTCTCTGTCACAATGTGAAATAACTCTGGTCAATTATCCTGGTGATGAGGACCAAAAGTCCCTCATATATATATGTATATATAATATATATATACATATATATATAATACATACATATATATGTGTATATATGTATGTATTATATATATATGTATATATATATATGTATTTTGGTGGAGGAGGGTTGTGACAGAGAGGACAAACAATTTTATTATTTGGCTATCCATGTTCATCAAGTATAAAAACTCTTATATTTGGTTTTATAAAAACGACTTTGTCAGTAGGAATTTTTACCATTTCATAAAGCTTTGTCTCTCAAATATGTGATAAAATTATATATATTATATATAATAACTTCCTGAAAATAAGGAACACTTTAATTCTTTTTTTTAAGATTTTGTTTATTTACTTGACAGAGAGAGAGAGAGACAGTGAGAGGGAACACAAGCAGGGGGAGTGGGAGAGGGAGAAGCAGGCTTCCCGCCAAGCAGGGAGCCCGACATGGGACTCAGTCGCAGGACCCTGGATCATGATCTGAGCCAAGGGCAGAGACTTAATGACTGAGCCACCCCAGCGCCTGTAAGTAACACTTTAAGAATAGTTTTCAGGGCGCTGGGGTGGCTCAGTCAGTCGAGCATCAGACTCTTGGTTTTTGCTCTGGTCATGATCTCAGGGTCGTGTGATAGAGACAGAGCTCAGCACAGAGTCTGCTTGTCCCTCTCCCTCTGCTGCTCTGCCCTCCGCCCCCACTCCACTCTCTCTCTCTAAAATAAATAAATAAAATCTTTAAAAAAAATAGTTTCCTGAATTAATATTCCACAAAGCTGGGATAACAGTATCTTTTCCTTGCATGTTGGAAGGTATGTTGCCATTCATCATACATATTCATAATTCATAAATATAGAAGATAAATGGTATTCGGGGGGCAGGGACAAGTAAAGAGAGAGATTCTTGGAACTAATAACAGAGAGCAATATATCAGCTATGGGTTCATGTTAACATATAAATGAAACAAAAAGAATAGAAGTAAAATCTGGACTCAGAATGAGTCCAAAGCACATAGTTTTTGTTGACTAAGGACTGAAGTTTGAGCCTTGGAGTCTAATTGGAGAACTATGAAGTCATGGTTGAACCACTTCACCACTTTGACATTCTTTTTGCCCATCTGAGAAATGGGTAAAGAATATTTATTTAGTATGGTTTTTCACTTGAAATAATACTTTCAAGACCCCTGGCATCTAAAGACCCACTCGTTAAATAGCAGGTATTATTATTAATTACGATTTTAGGCACAACTATAAAAATCGTCAGAATGTAGTAGAAAAAAAGTTTTCCTTCTAAATTGTCAGGGATAGGATTATAAAAACCTGTATATCAGTGCTGAAATAAATTGCATCATCATAAATAAGCTTAAGTATAGAGAATGACTCTTAAAAGATAGTTTGAAGATGATATTTAGGAAAAAGAACTAATAAGGTTAAATACATTAGACTCTGTGCCCATTTTAAAGATTTAAATAATAAAGTTGTAAAAAATCAATTATATGATGTGTAGAGGTAAAAGTCCATTTGGAATTTTGCTGGGGTATTTTTTTTTTTTTGAGAGTGACCCATTAGCTACTTTAGTAAAAGATGAATTAGGAAATTAATCTTATTTTCCACAATTAAGTAAAAAGTTATTAAAGTGATTCAGAATGTGATTAATGCATCCATTCAACAATCATTCCCTGAGTGTCTCAGGTGGATTTCTTCCTGACATTTTTTAGCTGGCTCATCATTTCTCAAACACATTTGGTTGAATCCCATTAATGCTGACTCATCTTTCCCAAGTGGCATGCTTATTTTATTATTATTATTTTTTAATTTATTTGACAGAGAAAGAGAGATCACAAGTAGGCAGAGTATCAGGCAGAGAGAGAGGGAAGCGAGCTCCCCACCGAGCAGAGAGCCTGATGCAGGGCTTGATCCCAGGGGCTTGATCCCAGAGACAGAGGCTTTAACCCACTGAGCTGAAGGCAGAGGCTTTAACCCACTTAACCACCCAGGCGCCCCAGCCAAGTGGGATGTTTAGAAGGAAAAAAGGACAAAGTGGCCTAGACTAGAAAGGTAGGGGCACCATTCAGAATCTATCAAGCCTAATACTTGACTAAATAGCTGGGGTATACACTTTTGGTGAGAACTCTGAATGGCAAGGGAAGAGTTTACTGGGAAGGCATTTGTGCAGCCTTGGATTTGTTAATGCAAATTTGCCAGGTTACCAGCAAAGCTGCTTAACATGTTTCGACCTTAGTTCCTTGAAAGTGCATCACTTTGTTTTGTAGAGATATCTCTTCCACAAATTAATGCTACTTATTTGATCTTATAGACCATTTAAGAGCAAGATTCTCCTTACTCCGCTTTTCTTGTTAATCTCTCTTAAATCTGATCCCTTCATTTTATCTTTTTTTTTTTTAAAGATTTTTATTTATTTATTTGAAAGAGAGAGAGAGTGAGAGAGAGCAAGCACAAGTGGGGTGAGACGTCAGAGGCAGAGGGAGAAGCAGGCTCCCCACTGAGCAGAGAACCCTATGTGGGGCTCAATCTTGAAACTCCAGGATCAAGACCCGAGCCAAAGGCAGATGCTTAATCAACTGAGCCACTCAGGTGCCCCTCCTTCGTTCTATATTAACTCATTATCTCTTGCTTAAAGTTCTGTATTAGTGTCTTCATTGGGTCTCTCACCACCAAATACTATTAACTTTGGTTATCATTGTCAGGGACCTACCTGACCATGTCACTATCGTGCTTTTAGCCGTCGACAACTCTTAGAGTAAAGGTTGCAATGTCAGATGCCTATAGGAGTCAAACCAGTGACAATAATGCAGAACCCAGCCTTTTCTCTATAATATCATTTCCCTACTTGTTTTCCTCCACCTTCATTGTTCCCCAAACTTATCATACCTTCCCATCTGCCAGCACCTTTGCATATGCAGTTTGCTCTGTTTGGAATGTCCTTTCACCTGGCAGCCCCTTGTTTATCCTTGTTTAAGAGATGCTAAAAGACCCAATTATCATTTTCTCTGTTCCTTGTTACTGGCCTCATCCAAGTAGAGGAATCTTTCCCTCTTCAGTTTTAAACCATTTGAATTTGTCTGGAGTCATTTTGGTGACCTTTTCCAGGGAAAGGTCTATCCTGGCTTGCATCCAAGGATGTTTATGAGGACAATCACTAGCAAATAATGAGGAGATTGTCATCAACTGAGGAAAGCAGAAAGTAATTTTGTAAGTTTCTAAAATAAATAAAAATTTAAGAATAATTATCTTTAATATTCCAATTTTAATTGTGGATTAAGAAATGGAGTATGCAAGAGGCAGCACTATGTCTAGATAATCCACAGGTCCGGCTGATGCCATGTATTCATTGTATGTTCTGGGTCAGTCACTTGATTTCACTGGGGTTCAATTTTCTCATTTGCAACATAAGCCAACATAGAGTTGTAACTAACTTCTAGGTCTGTTAAGAGGATTAAATGAGGTCAGAGCAGTTTGCAGCATGCAATAAGTTTATTTAAAAATAAGCTATTATTATTACTATTATTATTAATATTTAATGTTTCCCAACTTATTTGAAACTGAGATCTTTTTTTTTTTTTTAAGATTTTATTTATTTGACAGAGAAACACAGCGAGAGAGGGAACGCAGGCAGAGGGAATGGTAGCGGGAGAAGCAGGCTCCCTGCCGAGCAGAGAGCCCGATGTGGGGCTCCATCCCATGACCCTGGGATCATGACCTGGGCCGAAGGCAGACGCTTAACGACTGACTGAGCCACCCAGGCACCCCGACACTGAGATCTTTTGGGAAGCATCTTCTGGGACTGGTAAGTCCATGAACATGTTTTACAGAGAACCGATAAAAGACTATAGTTCTCAGTTGGGGTTGTTTTTGCACACTAGGATACATGTATTTGGCAATGTATGGAGACATTTTGGGTTGTCACCAATGGGGAGGGGGATGGTGCTATTGGCATCTATTATTAGAAGACTGAGATGCTGCTAACTATCCTACAATACTCAGACTAGCTCTCCAGAACAAAGAACCATCTGCCAAAATGGCAATTGTCTTGAGATTGAAAAACTCAGAACTAAGAAATCATGCCCTATCATTTCTTCTTATACATAATCAGTAGTCAGCCATAAAAAGACACTTTTGTAGCACTGGGTAAAGGATCTTGTAAATAAATAAAAGGGTCTTGTTCAACAAATATCTTTTGGAGTAAATAATCATGATTCTAGAGGGCATTTGATGAGGACTTGCTCTAGGCCAAGTGTAATGCTAAACATTTTATATCTACAAGTTCATTCAGTGCTCACAGTTTGGGACTCAGGCACGCTACACACAAGAAACTGGCCACCGGGATGGTAACATGCTGTGACCACACAAATAATGGCCTATTTGGTGTAGAGAGAGATGTAATTGCCTCCCAAGTCTTCCCTCTTTTCAACCACACGAGGCTTTCTTATTGAGACAGCCTCAGACTATTATTTTGGCAGCACTGGGGAAACAAAAACTTGGAGATGTCACTAGTATTTATTTATATTTGGAATAAAGCCATCTAGGTTGAATATGATGCCTACCATTATACAAGTGGTAACCACAAATGTATCACACAATTCAGAAACTAACAAATTCATCACTCCAAATGAAAGTGAAATAGCATTTTTAATTGTCTTTTATGATTATAATATACTAGGAGGCAAAGAAAAGCCAAATATTACTGTTAGTCTTTTCTTCTGTAAAGCACTGCAGATTCTGATCCATTGGTTTTTAAACATTGGCTAACACAGTCTGCATAGAGAGTCAAGTCAAAACTGGGAGATATTATTCTATTTCTATTAGCTATGTTTTCTTATGAAAATAACTTAGCTCATCATTTTCTGGGACAAAATGTATCCCTACTTATCTTACTTTTCAAAGACAATTGTGCAGATATTTGTAAAACTTTGAAGAAGTTGTTATAGAAAGCTAAAATATTTTACCTGATGCCCTGCGAGAATTCTTGAAGAGAAAACAGAAAATGGTTGCAGGAGCTTCAACTAGGGACAGTGGGGCTTACAGCTTCCAGAATCACTTGGGTCTCCAAATGTCTGGACAATTTCAGCTACAGCATTTCTAAACACTTTCCATTTGTGTAAGATGGGTTTAATTTTCCTACTGAAAGTCCAGTGCAAATTTGTTAATATCAGGGTTTAGACACTGAGAGAGGATAGACTACAATGTAGTTTAAAAAAACAAAACAGACTCTAAAGATAGCAGAGTTCTGTTTAATATTTACTCAAATAATATTGCAATCAGGAATTCTCTTGGCTGAAAGTAGCAGAAAATCCAACTTTAGTAGCTTAAACAAATAATAAAGAACTTTCAAAGTCAAGAGTAAGAAAACAATTAAAAATTGGATTAACTCTTTGAAAAGACATGTCATCAAGGAAGATCTATGGGTGGCAAATATGAAGATACTCATCATCAAAGATACTCAATATCATTAGTCACTAGGAAAATTCAAATTAGAATTTTCTAGAATGACCAGAAAATTTCCTAGTCACTAGGAAAATTCTAATTAAAACCATAATTAGATACATCTACACTCTTTTAATATGTCTAGATTTTTAAAAATATTGACAACACCTAGTAAGAGCAAGAATGTTGAACAACTAGAACTCTTGTACATTGCTGGTAGGAATGCTCACTTGCAAAAACAGGATAACATTTTGCTATAAAATTAAACCTACACTTACCTTATAATTCCCTTATCTACTTCTAGCTATTTGTCCAAGATAAATAAAAACATATATTCATAAAAAATGGTATACAAATACTTATAGCAGCCCTCTTCATAAACACCACAAACTGGAAACAATTCAAATAATCTCCAACGGTGAATGAATAATTAAATGGAAGTCCATCTATACAAAGGGATACTGGTTGGCAATAAAAAGGAAGAAACAACTCATACGCGCGACAATGTAGATGAATCTCAACTGTGTGTTGCTTAAATGAAAGAGGCCAGAATCCATAACTATTTCATTTCTATGACACTCTGGGAAAGGCAGAATAATAGGAACAGAATATTGATCAAAGTTGCCAGAAGCTAGGGATGGGGAAGAGCTGACTACCAGACGTGAAAGGATTTTGGAGGTGTGGAAACTCCTATATCTTGGTAACGGTGATGATCATGTGATTGCATGTGACAATTAAAACTCTTAGAATTGTACAATGAAAAGAGGAAATATTATTACTTTATGTAAATTATACTTCCATAAACCCAAATTTTAAAAAAAGCAGAAAATATTTTGAGGTGAAAATATTCTGAAACGTCATCAGGATTTTGGAAATGAAACACAAGGGCTTTGAAATACAAGGGACAACATATATTTAAAGTGTTTAATAGAATAAAAAGATGACATTAGTTCTCATGCCTTAAAGTTTATAAATGTGGAAAGCAACATATACTTTAAAGGATGATAATATTTCTTTCAAGTACAGGATGCTCCAGAGATTTTGTAGTATCTCATTATGAAGAGGCTGCCTCCTAAAATGTCAATAGAATTATAATTAGGATTAAATACACTCCTCTATATCAGCGACTAGAAAAAAGAAATAAACCTTTCAGCAACATTGTGAAAAATGAAAATTACATTAGATCAAGGTACCTCAAGAGGGGAAAAGAAGTGGAAAGACAAATGATCAGAATTATTAGAGCAAATTCATGAGAAATAAAGTCCAAATGGGAAAATGATATGGTCCAAATCCTACCACATTACAGTGTTCATTAAGACTTATGAAATCTATAGTTTTTATTTAAAAAGCAAGAATGAACATTTTGAAGATAAGAAAAAGCCAATAAAAGTATTAAGACTGATATTTGTATCTGTATTTACAATTTTTAGTGGTTTTCTTGATTTTTGCGATTTAGAAACTCAGATAAGAGTTGAATAAAAGAAAGTTATTTGACATGGTATCTTTTTTTTTTTTTAAGATTTTATTTATTTGACAGAGAGAAACACAGCGAGAGAGGGAACACAAGCAGAGGGAATGGCAGCAGGAGAAGCAGGCTTCCTGCCCTGCAAGGAGCCCGATGCGGGGCTCGATCCCAGGACCCTGGGATCATGACCTGAGCCGAAGGCAGACGCTTAACGACTGAGCCACCCAGGCGCCCCTTGACATGGTATCTTGATCTCAAAATATTTAAACATTCTAATGATATTAAAAGCAAAGATTGAGGCCTTTTCATATCCTTTTATAATTATAGGCCACCTGGGTAGTTGAACAACATTTTCAATATTAAGTCACTACATAGCTATCATAATATACTAAAAATACGGAAGGTTTTCTGAAAGCAGAATTCAGGCAAGGGAGGTATTTAAAATGAATCTGTGGCTCTAAAGTTAATTACATTTAGTGTAGTGGAGTCCATGCATGCAAAAACGAAAGGCCCTGATGTGAATGTGTATACTATACTTCATACGGCTAAAATAAAACAGAGATAGAGCTTAAGTTACTGAAAATATAATCTGCTTATTTTAAGAGGTTTTGTAGAAATAATCCCAGATCAACTGAAAATTGGTTCATCTATTAAGGAAGAGATAGTTCAAAACTATCTAATTTTTGCCTTGAGTTTTTCTTCCATTTTGGAAAAATGGCAACCATAAATAAATGTTATATATTTAAAACTATAAAAAAAACTATAACTATTTATGTATCTATCATATATAACTTCCACATGCTTTTGTAGCAGTGAAACATTTTGCTTAAAATTGCAGTGTTAGAATTCTTATAAACTAAGGAATTTCGGGTATAAAACTTAATGTCTAGAACCAACCAACCATTGTTTGCAAAAAGAAATAAAAATGACATACTGGTTGCAAGTCATGTCTGCTACAATTAGACCATCAAAGCTCAAAATAATCCTGTCAAAGTCCAAAAAGGATAAAATTTCCAGAGCAATGTCTTTTTCTACAGCTTTCTAATAGCCGTCAACTTTGATGAAAATATGCCACCCGCTGGACAAGAAAAATATTGACAGGTATAAGAAGCAAAGGACAATACATCTCTATTAGGTTGAAATGATTTGCAAAAGAGGGTTGGGTCATTAAGGCAGACATTTGATGGTACTGCTGGACTAATCAATATGGCGACTGACATTGCTTCTAGCAATGGACCCTGAAGTAGAAACATTCCTCCTTGGTTCAGTGACAACTGTGCCATGTAAACTACTCTTTATGTCCTCAAACCAGGAATGGGAAGATAAATGGACTCTGCAGTTTTTAGTCACAGAAGACACAAAATACCTTTTTTTTAGCCAATATGCCTCAAAACTTCATTACTACTTTTTTTTCAACCATACTGATACAGTATACAGTAAATGCCTTTGAAAGAGAGCACTTCCTTGTGGCACTGAAGAAAAAAACCTCAGTTAGCACTTGCCAATAAAACTATTGTTTTCCAGAAGCAAATCAGCTTTCCTACAGAGTCCTACTTCACTTCTCTCCTGCCAGGATACAGCTGACAACTAAGTCATCAACAGGCTGGCATTACCTATAATTAAAAGCAAAAACAAATGAACAAACAAACACTGAATTTGAAGTTCTTAAACAAATATGACATTTTGGGACTAAAAACTTCTGGCCCTCCATCCCCTGTGTTAGCCTCTGCATATCTGTTTACTTTTTGGCCCAATAGCCATAGGGAAGGAAGACCTCTTGCTCAGCAACCAGGAACTGTGTTAGGCCATGGTTTTACCAGTGGTACTGATCATGTGTCTAAAAGCTCAGCCATCATGAGACACACCTTCATCCCTTTCTG
Source organism: Procyon lotor (assembly GCA_028646535.1). NCBI lineage: Eukaryota > Metazoa > Chordata > Mammalia > Carnivora > Procyonidae > Procyon > Procyon lotor. The sequence continues at coordinate 77,229,541 of CM053611.1, forward strand.
TATCCACGTCACAAGAAATCAGGTAGGAGATGCCCACTTGGGGCAGATGGAGCTGGTTCTGCTGTTTTATAGTCTCGTTTCACAGGCTTAACCAGACATCTCAGATTCAGACTGGAGAAAAGGGGGGTTCATTTAGCCGTCTGGGCCCAAAATTCATTATCTAATCTATATTTAACCAGACAGAACTGCATGAGAGAGGATTTGGTTACTTCCCATGCAATTAACAAAGCGGTACTATGTTTCCTTTTGGTTTTGGTGCTTTCATCTAGCTTTGGTGGATGGCAACTCCCTGGGAAGGAAGGGGGAAATGCAGAAAAGGATTTGAGCCCCCCTGGACCCACTATCTACAAAAACCTCTTCATAGCACTGACACTTCGGGTCTGCCTCTCACAATCCACTTGTGTATGTCCAAGTTCAACTACCTGACTCAGACTTTCTGCTGCAATGTGATACTAACCATCTATGATTTTCTTCAAAGGACACAGAGTAGACCACAGCAGTAGAAAAGCTGAATTGAAGGGGTCCATAATTTGTGACCAATCCCATGTCTTAGAGGATTTATGTGAAAATAAAATTACTCTACTGAAGGAAAATATAGCCTCAAATTGCAAGTGATCTCCAATGCTTAGAGTTAGATAAAGATGAAGGATATTTTAGGGGCGCCTGGGTGGCTCAGTGGGCTAAAGCCTCTGCCTTCGGCCCAGATCATGATCTCAGGGTCCTGGGACTGAGCCCTGCATCAGGCTCTCTGTTCCGCAGAGAGCCTGCTTCTCCCCCCCCCCCCCCCC
>CM053611.1:77230828-77341242 GCA_028646535.1 Procyon lotor
GAAAATGAGCACTACAACCGATTCTTATGACTTGCAGTAGTTACGGTCTATGAAGTCTCTGCAAAATGCTGAATTAGCCAATATTGAGCCAGTATTCCTAGGGAAGCCTAGGGCTAGGTTCCTACGAGCCTCTGGTCACAATATTCCCAACAACCAGTCAATTTATTAACTTGTTTTATGTGTGTTTTTGCTTAAAGGCACTTTATGCAAGAAACATTTCTGATCATTAACACTGAACTCAAGGCCAACAGCACTACAACTTATACCACAATGAAGTTAATCTAGTAAGAGCTTTCTCCTGTAAGGCACGTCCCAGCCTTCTTGCACGCAGGAACACTGGCCAGAACTTCAGTGCTATGCTTGGGGGCCAGTCCAAACAGCGGAATCACCAACAAAAAATACAAAAATGAGATAGACACGACACTAAACAGACCACGAAAAGAACACTTGTTTACAATATAAGAGCTGAAATGAGAAGGTGGAGCACTGCCTTGCTTGTTTTCAGCCAGGAACATGGGCGTGCTCCCTGGGTGACTCACATCTTTCACAACTGTGCACATATTCAAGAATGACCACAAAATAAACTTTAGCAAATAAGTGAATTCATCAATAGAGCATCCCCAAATAGTGAAGACTGATCGTATGAGGATAATTCATTTAAGAAGCTACAAAATGAAGAGTATCAGAACCAGGCTTGTCTTTCCTGACACTGTTTCCACTCACCATTACCAACACACCAGACTACCCTCTGCATGGACAGGAGTTTTCCATTTCCTCTTCTCTGATGAGCTCTATTAAATTCAACTTCTGTTCAAAGCACCAGGCTTGGCTCTGTTCATTTAATCTATAAAGTGCATAAACCAATCGCTAAGTTCTAATTTGTCATCAAAGACGACCCCTAGCTTTCAAACATGTGCAGGTTTGATAAAAAGAGAGAGGGACGAAATGAAGGGGATTTTTAAAACTGCTGGCTTAAGAACTCTAAAAGAGTTAGAGTTCTATTTCAAGCTCATTCATTCGACGGCTAAACAGACATGCAAAAATGATTTTGTTCTCCATTTTCTTGTTAGATTAAAAAGGTAATTGAAGCAGAGCAGGTAAACAAACATAATTAAACATACTTTGTTTATGAAGAGCCTAAAATATTTTAAGGCTGGTCATACGAAAGGGCATTGTGTCCTCTCAAAGATAAGAGAAAGAGAGAACAGAATCACTTATCCATAGGTGCACAGAAACTTAACCAGGTTGTTACTAATGACAGAATTTATTTGGCCTGAATTACTCCGACTGTTGTGGGCCCTCCCCCTCTACTCTGAAGAGTTTTTTACTTATATGCCCTATGACCATGATGGCTCATTCACCCAAGAAGGAGAGAGAGGAGGCTCAAAATAGCTCCCCTGTTGGTAAATACATTTTGAAAATGAGACTATTTTGATGTGGCTCATCAGATGTGGCATTTTGACATAGTTCTCTTAACACAGACAAGTATATTGAAAATGCTGTATTTTTTTAATGACCAAGCAATGGATATAATAGATATCTCGAGTCTTTACTCCATTCCATATCCTGTCTAGTGGTATGGGTCAGCCTGGCAGGGAGACTGTTGTCATGACTTTCAGGACATGCACACCTTTTCAAGATCTTGATTTCAATTCTTTTGGATAAATACTCAGAAGTGTGACTGCTAGATTATATGGTAGTTCTATTTTTAACTTTTTGAGGAAACTGCAAACTGTTTTCCATAACAACTGCACCATTTTGCATTTCCACTAACCATGTGTAAGGGTTCTAATTTCTCCACATCCTAACCAACATGTGTTGTCCTCTGTTTGAGCTAAATGAAATAAGCTAGTCACAGAAAGACAAATATTGCATGATTCCACTTATGAGAGGGATGTAACATAATAAAATTAATAGAATCATAGAGGGGCCTAATGGTTGCTAGGGGTTGGGGGAATGGAGAAATGGGAATTGCTAAATGATGGACATAAAGTTTCATTGAAACAAGATAAATTCTAGAGACCTGCTGTACAATATTGTACCTATGGTCAAAATTACTGCATTGTACACTTAACAACTTGTTAAAAGGATATATCTCCTGTTAAGTGTTCTTACAACAATAAAATAACATTTTTTTAAAAAAATGAATAGTGTGGGGCGCCTCGGTGGCTCAGTGGGTTAAAGCCTCTGCCTTCAGCTCAGGTCATGATCTCAGGGTCCTGGGATCGAGCCCCACATTGGGCTCTCTGTTCAGAAGGGAACCTGCTTCCCCTTCTCTCTCTGCCTGCCTATCTGCCTATTTGTGATCTCTCTCTGTCCAATAAATAAATAAAATCTTAAAAAAAATGAATAGTGTGGGCGCCTGAGTGGCTCAGTGGGTTAAAGCCTCTGCCTTCAGCTCAGGTCATGATCTCAGGGTCCTGGGATCAAGCACCGCATCAGGCTCTCTGCTCAGCGGGGAGCCTGCTTCCCCCTCTCTCTCTGCCTACCTCTCCGCCTGCTTGTGATTTCTCTCTCTGTGTCAAATAAAGAAATAAAATCTTAAAAAAAAAAAAAAAATGAATAGTGTAAGCACACCTCTTGTGTGTATAAACTGGAAATTCTTTTTTAAAAGCTAACCATGAAAGGCTTGTTTTTTGGGACGTATTAAATTTTCCTTTGAGGAAAGAGCAGCAGCAAACATTCACTTAACCCCAAAATATTTCTAGAGTTCAGTTTTGTGAAAATGTCAGCTGCATTTTTGCAAAATTTCACATTTTTTTCAATATAAAAAGATTTGTCCAATTATATATCGACTATACCTATAAAAGGATTTGTTAAAGATTATTTACACAGGTCTTTCATTATTTTCATCTATATAAATCCCAAGAGCCAAAGTTACCTTCCTAAGTTTAAGGACATAAGGCTGATAGCAACTGTATTTCTTCCTTTCTTTAAACCAAATCAGCTCGCCTGGACCTAACATTCAAGATGACATGGCAAGTCAGTTTTAAGAGTGAATTCACAAGGCTTGAGCCTTCTGTTCTAATGACACCTGCACCACTTTAAATACCCCAATCCACCGGAACCTGCATAAGATTTTGTAAAGTTGGGTCAATCTGAGAGCCAGACAAAAAAAAAAAAAAGTAGAAAAAGACAATCATTTTATGGCTGCAACAAAACGCAGCAGAAATGATGTGGAGAAAATAATGGGCTATTTACATTGGCCATCTTAGGATGAAGGCATTTGAATTTTCTTGCTTTCAAAAATGGTTGTTTTTCTTTGCCAGGAAATAGGCATGTGTTTTCATTAGGGATATTGTTGGAAGAGCCCTACAAAGAAAAACATCTGCAGCATTATCACTACTGTCAGAAAAATTCTCTGGAAGGGAAAGCAGCAAATGCCACTTGTTTCAAGCAGCAGAGATGCTAACTCACTGCACAGCCCAGACCTGAAAATGAACTAACTTCATTTAACTTTTGGAAGTGATATGCCAGGTTTAATTATAGAATGCAAGAAGACAGACACCAAAATGCAACATTTTTTAATGTGAAAATATTTCGTAAGACTTTTTGTCTCTTGAAGGAAAAGTAGGTCAGTTTTATCAACATTGAAGATGATGTGAATCTGAATGCATTATTAACCTGTCCTTAGGCATGACAAAAACTCCCCTTTGTATTTCCATATCCTTCAAATTAAATCCTATAAAAGAAAATCTAAGTTTCAAAAGGAGGAAGAAAAGCTCAAAGATTAATCAGGTTGAAGTGCTTCATTACTACCTACCCTCAATCAGGTAAATGCTATCAATTCAGATTGATGCAAACAATCTTTTTCTCAGCCACTGATTATTCCTGTCACCTTGCCCATTCATTTTTATCAGAGATAATTGTCAGCATAACTCAGCATTAAAGGGAAACAACTTTGTGATCTCATGTCTGTTTTTTTTAAAAAGATTATTTATTTATTTATTTATTTGAGAGAGAGGAGGGGCTTGAAGAGGGGGTATGGCAAGGAGGAGCAGAGGAAGAGGGACAAGCGGACTCTCTGCTGAGCAGGGAGACCAAAGTAGGGCTTGATCCCAGGACCCTGAGGTCATGACCTGAGCTGAAGTTTGATGCTTAACCAACTGAGCCATCCAGTCACTCTTCATGTCTGTTTCTATATCTGTAGTGTCCTCTTCATCTTACTGCCTATGCAAATGCATATTCTTGAAAAGTCTTTTATTTAAAGAAAAAGATTGGGTGGTCACTTTTCTCATCTGTTGAGAAACTGATGTCTCTGTATTGTAAAATTAAGGACATTCTACACTGATATGACCAATGAAAGGCAAAGCCCATTTATCTGTCAATTTACTAGACTTGTTTTTTAAATTGAGTGGCCTATCCTGCTATCTAATGAGACTAGAGATACCTACATATACATAGTACCTATCCAGTTTTTATGATCTTACTTGAAGACAAAGCAGGAAATCAAGGCCCCAATCCAACGACTGAACAGTGGAGAAGAAGAGTGGGATCCATGATAGCTAGGGGGTATCAAGAACATTTTTACAAAAACTGGAAGGTTTTTCTGGAAGTCATCATGTTAGATTATGATGTAGTGTGATTACAAACAAGCTTAAAATTTAGGGTACCAAAAATAACCATACTTGGGCTGGGGTGACACTGAACTTCTCAGCAAGATCCTGAGTCACCGGCACAGTGTTTTAAAAGCATAAGAAGGACACAGGCTGCTGTCCTTTGGCTTTTAGATAAGGATACAAGCGATGGATTATTGCTCTGGAATCTCTACCCTGAAGAAGTAGAAGACAGGAAGTTCCCCTCCTCAAAATAAGAGAAAGTATAACCTTCTGGAGAGTAGAAAATGTGACTTCCTGGTTGAATCCTAGAACTACTGCCATGATTCCCAGTGAGCTGTTAGTTTTGTGGCCCGAGTTTCCCCATGTGGAGTGTAAGTGGATCATTTCTTAGATGGTTTCCTAAATTCAACATTATAATAATTATGGACTACACAACAAGATGAGATATCAGAGGGACTTAATCTAGGATTCACCAGGATTTAAAAAACGATGTGCATATATTTATTTGTGTGTGTGTGTGTGTGTGTGTGTGTGTGTGTGTGTGTTTAGGAAGATTTTTAACAGCTGTCAAAGATAATGAATCCTCCGTTCCTGAAATCATATATAATAGAAGCCAATATTTGTTTCTGTTATGTGGACATTCTTCAAAGACAAAATTTAATAAAGATGGAAGGATTCTCTCACTTTCAATTGTTTTGCATAAATTAAACTTCAGGTTATTAAATAGACATGAAGTTTTATCAAAGGAAATAATCAGTAAGACTACTCTATCAAGAGTAGTAGGTACTTGATTACATTTGAATATGGTTCAATTAAATTGCTAAGTAACTGACTTAGAGTTCCTTTTGAAAACTATTAAAGCATTTTGACTCTTTATTATATTCTCCTTAATATTGTTTCTGTTTTCTTATTCAGTGTAGCTACTCATACAAATAATGTTTTTAGTTTCTTTTTTTCCTTTTTTTTTCTCAGTTTGAATTCTGCCATTTCAGTTAGAAAACACTCGGATGGAAATAACAAAAGATATACTTCAAAATGGCTTAAACCAGATGGTTTCCAAATGTTGCTACATAATGGAATCACTGGGGGTCCTTGAAATATACTGATATCTGGCTCCCACCCAACACTCTGATCAGACTGCAATGGGGTGAGAGCTGGGCATTGAGATTTTTATATTTTTTTAAAGATTTTACTCATTTATTTGACAGAGAGATCACAAGTAGGCAGAGAGGCAGGCAGAGAGAGAGGAGGAAGCAGACTCCCTGCTGAGCAGAGGGCCCAATGCGGGGCTCGATCCCAGGACCCTGAGATCATGACCTGAGCCGAAGGCAGAGGCTTTAACCCAATGAGCCACCCAGGCCCTGGGCATTGGGATTTTTAAAAGTTCTCCCTGTAATTTTCCTGTGTAGCGAAATTTGGAAAAAACTGGCTCAAACACTGAGAAAAGCTAGCACCAAGAAAGTTCAAGATAAGGAGAATCTAGAGAATTAGTTCAGGGACTTAAGCTTCTTAGCAAAGAGCCAGGCTTTTACTTCTCTGGAATGTTTTGAATGTCTCTCTTGTCTTTGGAGATTTGTTCCCCTCATAGCCCTCAAAAGGCCACCATAGTTCCAAAGAATCACATCCAGACAAGATCCAGTAGAAAAGAGGTAATTATTTGTTTCTATGTCTTTTCTTAATAGCTATGATATACTCCCCAGAAACTTGTCATTGGACTTCCACTCTTGGCACATTAGCTATGTCACGGTCACTTCCCCATGCTGCTAGACCAATCATTCACAAGGGGCAGACACCGGGGTATCTGCCTTATTTTAAGCCAGTAAGATCAACCCCTCTGAGGGAGTAAACTCACCCTTCCCTGAATTACCCTGGGGAAGGGATGAAGAGGTAGGAGGTGTAAGCATCTCAATAAAATCATCTTTCTGGCAGCTGGAGTGAAGTGAGGGAAGCTGTTTGGTAGGAAACGTGGAGCGTCCACTCTATTCCTTTCTTCCGTATTCTACTCCATTACCCGGATAGGTTTCATCTTATGTAAGATTTCTATCCATTTTTTTCTCACATTTTTCTTTGCTCCATAAAAGTGAGGAATTATGAGGATGGCAGGGCTCAGAGGAAAATCAACTGAAAACAATCTCATTCTCCAAGCATGCTTCCTTGGTGGTATGGTCTTATTAGAATAAAATCCAATTCTTTTCAATTTGCATTTCGTTAGTATTTGCAACCCATCCCCTTCAGACCCAGAAACGTATAAAAAAAAAACACGTCTGCAGCATGTGTTTTATACTGTCAACCTAACACATTAGTAGAATTTCTATTTTCATTTAAGTATACTTCGGATATACAGTCCACACCAAAATACTTAACCCTGAAGTGTTCCTACACTGACAACGGAAAATGGGAAAAGCTGGAAGCAGCTAGTCTGGGCCTCCCGTAGTGAAATAATGGATGGTTAGCAACTTGACTGCACCTTGGTAGCAGTTCTTGCCTTTGGTAATGCTCAAGTTGCCTTCCACGGAGAGTAATGGTAATTAGGGGAGGCCATCTGCTTAGTAGCAAGGTCATCACTCACAGACTCCTTCCAACACGTCAGTGTTTGCCTACTCAAGGATCCAGAGACATCAGCCCTGCTGGGAAGACAGGAAAGAAACCGGCAGGAAGGATGCCTTTCTCCACAGTTGTGTGTTATTTGTCTTTTAGGTCAAATTTGCCAGGAACTAATTAATTTGGAAACCAGGATGTGGCTAGGATCTCACTTAACCGTCTCCTGACTAGATCAGAAATGCTACCTGCCAAATTGCTAGGCAAACTTATGGCGCAGCTTTAATTAACTAAGCAAGCATATACACCCAATTGGATATGGTCACCAGAGTCTAGAGCTCACCTCTTGGCTAGTTTCACAGGTGGGTCCCTGCAGGTTATGATCGCTATCAGTTGGCAGGATTGGCTCTGCCTTGAGGAAATCCTAGGGCAGAGACTGTTCTCCAGTGTCAAAAGCCAGACCCACTGCTTTGCAACTGCTCTGCAGTTGACACTTAAGAAAGGTCGATAAGGATGTGATATCTTATCTAAACAATGACACACTTGCCACCGAGAAGCTGCAAGGTGGAGCCACAAGGTAAAGAAGCTCAGGTGAACTAAGTTTTGAAAAGTAGGCGGAGAAGAGGCATTGGCATTTAACAATTTAAACCAAAATACCTTAAACTTTATTTTATTTTTTATTTATTTTTAAAAAAGATTTTATTTATTGATTTGACACAGAGCGAGAGATCACAAGTAGGCAGAGGCAGGCAGAGAGAGAGGGGGAAGCAGGCTCCCTGCTGAGCAGAGAGCCCGATGAGGGGGCTCGATCCCAGGACCCTGAGATCATGATCTGGGCCGAAGGCAAAGGCTTTAACCCACTGAGCCACCCAGGTGCCCTTTAAACTTTATTTTAAAATGTCACGTAGGGTATGTGTCACTTGTCTAAGTGACCAAAAACCTGCGAAGCTCCACAGAAGGCTTCGGGGGAACTCACTTTGGGTGTTTAAGATGCATGTGATATCTGCACACGTAAAGAAAGAAAGTGTTTCAATATGAATTCGAGGATGCCCCAGTGAGGAGAATGCTGGGGACACATATGTCCCCTCTACTTAATTCAATCTGCGTGGGTAGATGGTTGAGTTGGCTGGGTGTGGGGTCACTCAGGAAGAGACCACTGCACTCCATCACAGCTGTCACGAGTGGCCAAAGAGCCCCGGAGGTTTGGGCGGAGAACCGGATCTGTTGGGACCCTCTATTTTTCTTTTTAAATTTGCATCTCAGGTGTCCTTAGAACAGACATATTCTTAATTTTAAAACTTTTTGGAAATCATTTCACTGAATAACATGTATTTTGGAAGATTCCAAGAAGTAGATGGCCATACAATAGTATATGTATTGTCAGAAAAAAAAAAAAAATATATATATATATATATATATATATATATATATCTCGCCCATGGGGCACTGAGTGGGCATGAATTACATAATTACAAAATTACATGAATTACATAACAGTGTTGCATGTAAAGCAATCATGCAAAACTTAAAATTATAGAATTAAATATTTTCAGTAAGCATTTCTCATGAGCTTTCGCGTTATAGACCGGTAACCAGATAATAGAAAGGATGGGAGTTAAAGGATAAGAATATTTAAATCAGGGAGAAGAAGCTTGTTGGTTGTAAGGCTCTGGGGATTTTGGCTCACTCCTAATAGGTTTGGGATCTCTCTTAGAATCTCAATGTACAAAGTACTGCCTTCCTATTATAGATATACAAAATGACAAAGAATATGTTATGGGAAATCCCATCTTGTTCTTAGCATAATTGGTGCCTCCGTGCATGTTAGAAAAAGCTGGCCCTTCTTCAAGACATAACCATCTGCCAGGACACCGTAGCAATAAATATTCAAATCCAGGATAACCACAAAAATGACTGATGTCCTAAAAAGATGCAGTGCGCAGTCTTACTTGGTACCCTTGAGAAGTTCCAGAAAAACAGCTAGAGTAAGGACACTCTCCTCTTCCACAGGAGGAAAGTGAATCCGGCCAGTCCGGGTGATCAGCCTGCTACTCCAAAAAAATCCTGGACAAGTCCTGGGCACAGAGTGGAGAAACAGCGGCTGATGAAAAGTAAACAGAAGTTGGGGCTGCGGGGGAGGGGAGCACAGCAAACGCAGAGGACTGAAGACGCGTTCCAAGGATGCATTAAATTACAGCTAGCACCACAAACAACTCTTAGATGTCTGGTGCCATCATCTATGGCTTACTGGGGGAGACCACAATGGAAGAGAAAGTCTGTTGTGACTAGAAGATTATAAACGGGAGGAAACTTGCTGAGCTGGAACTCCGGCCAGACTACATAGAGCAGAGTCATCCTTTCGCCAGGAGCTCCTCTGGGTGCTAGCTGCAAACTGAAAAATTCACTGATCTGGGGCCTCATTTACCGTTGTGCATGGGCATCGTAACTGTAATATGTTTGTATGAATTTTAGCAGCAAACGGAGTCTCAGCAATTATTTGTATACCTTAGGAAAGGTCAAGGGAAAATTCTGCTATAAATGGAAAAAGCATTCACGTAGAAATAATCTAAACCCCGAGGTCCTAAAACTAGTAATTGCTACATTTTTTTAAATTGCTACATTTTTTTTAAAGAACCCAAATCACAGTCAGAATTAAGAAATCTTCAGCTGAAAATAGTGACGGGGTGGGGGGGAGGTATCCACCTCATTCAACTTCTTTCCCTTTTCCAGACACATTCAAGGATAGAAATAGTGGGATGAGAGGAGGTACAGAGAATGTATCAGTGGTTACTTGATGTTTAGAGGTTCAGAGAAAGGGAAGGCAGTGGAGGAGAGCGGGAAACAGGAAATGTCCATGAGAGCGCAAAACACGTAATGGATTTATTTTCTAAATAACCTGCTACATTAAAATAAATTATGTATATTGAATTGCCATGTCTGGAACAGTATCTCTAAAAAATTATTTCTATGTTAGCAAAGCAAGTCAATAAGCTTAATTACAATGCATCTGGTTTCAAAGCCAACTGAAGAGTTTTATATATTCAAATTAGTCATTGAGGAAAGCTCTCCTCTTACTCTTTTTTTAACTGCCAATATGTACATCAATACCAAATACACTGAAATCTATAGTTCAATAAGCATATGTTTTCCTAACCATTATAAATATTGCTTTCCTAAAGGAAAATCCATATTTGTAAACATCTGAACATTTGACATTGAATAAACAAAATAGCCTGACAGATGATGAAATTGTGAATATTTTGCTTGTAAACTCATGTTTAATTAAGTATCCATTGAAAAACATCTTTCAAAATTAAATGTAAGTATTTGATAGTGACAAACTTTCTGGAATCTTACAAGAAGTTAACAAGTGTAAATCTTTCTATCACTGGGAATTAAATGAAAGAAATATTTTATCTCCTACAGAATGGAAATATTTTATGAAATATAATTTCATGAAATATGTAATATTTTCTATATATTTATTCTAAATATAGAATAAATGTTTTGAGGGGTTTTTTGTTGTTGTTGTTGTTTTGTTTTACTAAGCTATAGCTTAACAGGGTCTAATTTTCATTATATAGAAATTCAAGTTAGGAAAAATTCATTTATATAGTCACATGTTCAAATCTGTGACTACCTCAATCTGTTTTTATACTTGGCAATGCAGATATTATAAAGCCATAATTATAATAATAAGCAATTTCATTAAAAACAATTTTAATACCATGATGAGTAAATCAACATTTTAAATGGACTCTTTATTACCCAAGTTTAACCTTTCTAAGATGAAAATATGAGAATTGAGTACTCATGATTCAGTGGTTCTACTACTTTCCATCACTAAGTCATGGAGATCTTAAAAATTCCTCCCTCGGCTGTAGTCATCTGCCAAAATTAATTAAGGCAAATGAACATTCTAAATGAATCTCTTCCTCTTAACTATTGTTTGAGTAATTGCCTATGCTTGACAAGGTATTTTGCATGAAATATCAACAATGTGATTTGAATCATATAATTACAAACCCTTCAACCATATTAACTAATAAATTATTGTCCTCTCATGGGACTATCTTCAGACATTTAAAATATTTATTATCGAGAAGTTCTACTGAATAATTATGGTGTCTTTATAATTTTCTAAGACCTCAAATTTCTTCCAACTTTATGATTTGGCTATTTTAATTTTTACTGAAATATAATTGACACAGATCTCTGTCATTTGTGGAGAAAGGACATATCTTTTTTTTTTTTACCTTGTTTAGGAAAGTCTAATTTACTTAGCTAATGTCTAGCAATCCCAATTCTGTCAGTGTATAGTGGTAGCTGGCTAGTCTCTATCCTGGACACAGATGTAATTACTGTCCTGTCTCTGAGGAAGTGGAATGATTTTCAAAGAAATTTTAATGGAACCCAGTTATAATTCACTTTCTGAAATAAGGAGTAAAAAATATCTGGTAGTCATGCAGGTGGTCATAAAGCAAATTTAACAGAATATTTTTTTAATTAGAAACTCCAGGAGGTAGGATTCTTTAATTTAGCTACACTGCCAGTAACTTTTCCCACATTGACTCCATATGGACTTACAGTCCACCAGTATTCTTTAGAAAAATGTGTGTGGCACTGTCATCCTTGTTATGACCACATGTCTCTATTGATATCCCCAAGTGGATAGGACCCGAAAATTGTTTAGGAAATGATTTCTACAAAATGAGTGAGAAAGAAGTTATCTATTCTACTGGATGTTCCAGAAAGACTGAGTTCCCTCTTCTTTCTTCACCTTAAATAAAGAGGGACATTACTGCATTTAACCTGGAAAACACACATCTGTACACTGTCACTTAGGCAATGCTTCTGGTTGGCTATTCAGACCTCCATGAAGTCTCTGTCACTAGTGTCCCTGGTCACTGGCCCCACCCTTCCAGAAGCAAGACTGAGGAGAAGAAGAGGATGTATCCCTGTTGGTCCCATTGTTGACTTACAGGAAACAACGTGGAGGAAATGCAGTTCAAAAGGTTTCCAAGTATCAGGCTTAATAAATATTTGGCATCTCTTATATAGTCAACAGGTAGACATGAGGAAAACAAAGTAGTCTGGAAGACAAGATTACCTGTAACAGATTTCTTGTCTCCAGCTAAGAGCAGGCACTCTCCCCAATATAGCTATTTGTTGAAATGGCATTGCTGCCTCTAGGACTAACTTACTAAGAAAAAGACTAAAGGCATATTTGAATAGACATGCATATTTGTGGTAGATTCTGAAACACATTTGCTAAAGTTTGATCTTAAAAGTACTAAATTATTCCAGTAGAGGCTGAAATTTTCTGGAAATATCACAACTCTTTCGGTGATATAATGCCAATTATGCAATGATTAGTAACTACAATTTCTACGTTGCTTCCTGGAAATCTGGATTACAAATATACGAGAGGATATAATACTAAACCACAATGCATTGTCCTATGTTAAATGAAGCAAAAGAAGAACTAGAAGGCAAAAATTTTAAATAATGTTGTTGGTACACATGGAACACTGATATGAATAGGAATTATGGAAATGGGAACCATGATGCAATTTTCCAATTATTTTGGCTCATTACTGATAAATAGTGAAATAATGTTCCATTGTTTCCACATTTCAGAATGTTCTGAAATAATGTCCAAAGCAAGGAGAATTAGAACCAGACTAGCATTCAGGAAACTTTGCTCTGATACTAACTCAGGCACTAACTAGCTTGAAAGACAACTTCAACTTTCCAGATATTATTTTCTCATTTGTAAAATTACATTTATAATAGATTAAGACTCCAAATGGTTCTGTTTTAGAGAACTTGCCAACTTTTATACAAATTTGCAATGCATATTCCTTGAAAAATGACTCATAATTTTCTAAGAGTTGCAATCAGAAGATTCACAAAGAAGTGTATGACTCCCCTAAGTCTAACAATCACAAGACTAGGGGCTTTCTAAGGTTCCTTTTTCCCCTTATATATACATTAATAAATTTTATGTCAACACAATAGTTTTACATTGACCACATGAAAACCAATGTGTTACATATATGCACATTCATACCAATGTATACATTTATACAAATACATAAAAAGCTTTGAAATTTTTATTTTAATTACTGGTCAGTTTTCATGGTTGGAAACAAAGTTTAAATGTAAAAAGAAATTTGGTTATAATCACTGATCACTTTTCAACGTTGGGAGCCATTTTAATGTAAGATCAAATCCTGAACTAGAGGTGTTATCAGGTTTTACCCGGGATTTGTATGACCTCAGAGTCCCATTTGAAAATCAAGACCCATGAAAATCAAATATATGTTTGTCTACTAATAAAAAGGTCATCGTAATGAATTTCTTATGCACCCAACAAATACTTATTAAATGCTCACTCTTTGGCAGACACAGTGGTGGGCACTAATTTTACTGTGATAACTGGAACATTGTCTTCAGCTGAATAAGATAAATGACTTTACTTAAAACCTTAATTAACCTTGATGAAAGAAATAGAGGCCTGCAAATTATGAATATGAAACTATTCTGTATGAAAACATTAAACTGTGTTATTCTCCCCCCATTGGACCTCTAATGCAAAAAACAGAATTGGAGTTACCATAGTAATCTTTAGTTTATGGCACATACTCATCACTGTTCATTGATGCATGAATGGTTTGCTTTCATCAATTTCCTTTCTCTTTCTCTCTCACACACACACACACGCACACACACACACACGTAATAAGCATTCATAAATCTCCTAATAAAATAAAAGCTAGGATTAAAACTATGCTCTCCTACCCCGTACTCATTACCTTGCCTCTCCCAAAAGAAATGAGGAGATTAATGAAAGGTTAGATAAATTGACCAATTAATCAGAAACCCAGAAATAGATCCATGGGTATGGTCTGGTGTGTATTAATACAGCAAGTCACAGAGAAAATTATGAATTATTCAATAAATAGAACAGGAAATAGTTACCCTTATAAATAAAAGACGAAATCAGATCCTTACTTCATACAACATACAAAAAAAAAGTCAACTCTAGATGGAATAAGAACATAAATTTCAAAAATAAAATTTTTACTTTTAATAGAAAATATAGATGAGTATCTTTTAGACATTGGAGTAGGAAATATTTCTTAAGTAAGATACCCCACAAAATGACTGATTATTGAAAAGATAATTAATGTGAATATTTAAAATTAAGAATTTTACTTATGAAAGATATCTTGAAGACAAGTTATAACATAGGAGACACAATGTAGGAGAACTACATATACCACCAACAAAATATTGATAATAAGAATATATAAAGGGCACAGTATATAAAGGGGTGGACTTGGGACTCTTGATCTCAGCTCAGGTCTTGATCTCAGGATTGTGAGTTCAAGCCCTGTGCTGTGCTCCATGCTGGGCAGGAGACTACTTTAAAAAAAAAAAATATATATATATATATATATATATACATATATATATATAAAATATTAAAAAAATAAGCACAAATCAGTAAAAAATACATGAATAGATTTTTCACAGAAAGAGAAACATAATGGCCAATAATTACAAGAAGAAGTATTAAACAACCTAGTGATCAATTAAATGCAAATGATGACTGCAATGAAATACTATTTTAGTATATTCAGTTAGTATAAGTTTAAGTATCTCCTATGCCAAGTTGGAGGTAATGTAGATACACAACTTCTATATTGCTTGTTAGGGTATAAACTGGAGCAACCAAGTTTAAAAAATTGTTTGGCATTATTTCTTAAAGTTGAACACTTTTTACACCTTATGATCCAGAAATTCCAGATCTAGATATGAACCCAAAAGAAGTCTTGTTCATGTGACCAAAAATGCAGGTATGTTAATAGTAGCACCTGGAAACAATTTAAATGTTTATCAATGAGCGAGCGAATTAATAAAAGGTGGTATATTTACACAATGGAATATCACACAACAGTCAAAATAAGTGAACTACAATAACACCATAAAGTATGATTGGATCTTAGGAGTATGATATTAAGTGAAAAAAGGACATCCCCAAAGATTTCAGCAGCATGATATCTTTTTATAACATTTTAAACAAACGGAATTAAAATAAATACACATGAGGGGTGCCTGGGTGGCTCAGTTGGTTAAGCATCTGCCTTCAGCTCAGGTTATGAGCTCAGTATGTAGGATGGGGCCCAGCATTGAGCCCTGGATCTGGGCTTCCTGCTTAGTGGGGAGTCGGCTTCTGCCTCTCCCCCTGCCTTGCCCTACACCGCTTATGCTCACTTGCTCATCCTCTCTCCCTCTCAAATAAATAAGTAAAATCTTAAAAAAAAATGTATTTGAGGAAAACACACAAACACTCAGACTATATAAAAAACAAGGAAATGATGAATACAAGATGTCCTGGTCAGTAGTCAGCCCTAAATCTTGTATGAAAGAAAAAGGGAAGGAAGGAGAGAAAGGAGGAAGGGAGAGAGGAAGTTAATGATAACTTTGCATATATTTGAATTATAAGTGATCCTAATATGCAAATCACACCCAAGGGTTAATAGCAAGCCACTTAAAAATGACAATTTGCAACTTAACTTTCACTTTAGATGGCTTGTACAAATGGACTTGTCCACACACATGTTGGCAGTACTGATGCAAGAAAAGGTTAAATGACTTGTTCACTGAAAAAAAAAAGTTGTCATCCATGGTGCCAAAAATAGAAGCTCTGATTTCCAGCCTTATGATCTCAACAGAAGACAGGATGTTCACTTTATCTAACTGATATAAAATACAACTTCTCTGAGGACTCTATTATTTTGAACTGCTATGTAAGTACATGTAATTATAAGCTTCTAGAATTATGAACTGTTTACCATTTGTTACAGCAAATAGAAAGCCTGAGCTAAGTGTTGTTTACCCAACAGTGGATGCTAACAGCCTTCAGAGTCATTACGGACTATTTGTGAGGTCCTGTTTGGATATCTTTAAGATCAATGACCCATTAGTGCAATCACAGTCTGAGATGGTTCCTGCCACACAGACCCCCTTTCTTGCTACCAGAAAGTGACCTGTTGAAGCTGTAAAGACTCCTCGCATTGTTACCAATGTGTCTTTCCCGAGATAGCTGCAGAAATAAAACTTAGTTTAAAAATTCCGTTTCCCATGAGTTAGTCATTCTGTTTTTGCAATTTCCTGTGATAAAATTATAATTATATTCTTCGAAACACTCAATGGGTACATTTATTTTTCCCAAGTCTCCGTAGTATCCGTCTTCCGTACCTCAATAATACACAATCTCACATAGTCACATATTCCTACCATCCACGCATGCTCAGTCTTCTATAATTCCATGTCATTTATGTGAAGAAAAACACAGGCCATTTGCTATGTAATTACAGATTCATAGAACTGGAAGGATCTTAGAGAGGGAGGCCAGCCAGTCAAGTAGCATATCTCAACTGATTCCAGAATCCTTTATTAGGGAGCAGTCTTCATTTTCTGGGAGGTGGAGCAGGAGGATATATCATGGGCTCCTTGGAGAATCTGATAGAGAATCTGATAGAGTTATGATGTTATCCCAAGAAAAATGCAGCCATGTGTGTATATATTCATGCCATTTTTTGTTTTTGACATTGAGTTAGTTTATTAAGATTATGTGACTCTTTTTTTTTTGTAAAAATTAATGGCTGTTGCCTGGAAAAGAATTAACCAAGGGAACCAAATCATATAAAAAGAAGAAAATCCTGTGTCTGCTTAAAATATATTTCACTGAGAAGCCTGTTTGATTTGGAAGAAGTTAAAGTTTGGAGTGATCTTTTACATGGACATATTTATGTCATTTTTAGTATTCAATCAATTCTGAGTCCGTTTTAATACCAGCAAGGGTTCAAAGTGGCGGCCCCCATCACTTGCAAAAGCAAACAGAATTAAACTCGCTTATGGCAGAACAGACTTGTGTCAAGACACCTGAGCTTTCTTCGAGACACTTCAAGTTGCATTATTTGTCCTTCAGGCAAATAGAGTTATTTTTGGAAAGGTTGGCATCAACAATGCCGCCTCTGTCAGCAAAGAAAGACGTCTGTAATCTTTTCTCAATTTAAATCATCTAAGCAGAAGTAACCTTAAAAGAGTTTTGCAGTCTTTCCAGTTGCTCTAGTTGTTTCCCATGCTTAAACTGACAAGGCTTTCTCATTTTCAACTCCTTTTCCCCTCACAGATATCCTTCAGCTCTGGGAAGGTCACAAGTTTTCAGCTCTAATTTCTCTTTCCAAAATGGCAGACATTTCTAGGAGCAATCATACACTGACTCTGGAATCTGGTGACTAGCCTCCCTCTTACAGCCATTTTAGATGTAAGTAAGTCTGGCCGCAAATGAACCTCTCATGTCAAACTGTTCTAAGATACAAGGCAAAATAAACCTGATACTTAAAAAATGACTAAATAAAGTGAAATTTCTGACCCAAGTTCAACCAAGTGCATTAACACTTATCCTCAGGAAAGCTCAAAAAACTTTCGACAGTAAAGAGAACACAGTTTGCCCCATTTCTAAATAAAACCTTAAAAAAATATTGGTTCTAGGCTATGGCTCTGAAATTATTGGGCCACTTTTCCCAGAGCAGGCGAGGTATCTTTTAGGATAATCGTCAAGAGTCTTTGACATTAATGCCTGCTGATGTTGAAAAGTAACAAATCTCCATAAAAAGTAAAAGCTCTGTCTTCTTCTCCGGAGTGATCAAGCGGGATGTTGGACCGAGAAACTCCACACGTATTCCACATGCACGCTGGGTATGAAGGGTTTTCTTCCATCCAGAGTTTTGGAGAACAAAGAAACTTTTTACCGTTGGAACAACTTGGGTCTTTAAAGTACCCATGGGGTCACACACACACACACACACACACACACACACACACTGACTTCAATAGGACCATCGGCACTCACATGATAGATAAAAATCAGAGCTTTACTGAAACAATCAGACTTTGCACCAGTTGCATGCCAAACAGCGGCTATTTTCACCATAACTGGCTTCAAAATATTAGTAAAATGTTAGTAAAATGTCAGAGTTCAGAAGTAGGTTATAGCAAACGAACAGAGGAGCTCTTTTTTAGATTTTTGTTGTTCTTGTAGTTCTGAGCAACCCACCAGTTCAAACATTTCTAGAGTACCTGATTTCATCAAGCTTTCCCCAATTGTTTATGGTTCCTTCGGCTTGGAGATGTGTCAAGACACGCTGGGACAAATAGGAGTTTGGGTAAAGACAATAAAAATTCTCTACCGCGCGATGTATTTTCAGGATGCTCAGAAATAAGCTTTATTGACTTCATGCTCTTCTTGGCAGGACACTTATCACACAAGAAACAATCTAGCTTTTGTGTCCTATCACATTTGGCAGTGCAAATAAAATCAAGAGGAATGTAAGAGCCATCAAGCTTTCTTTCGTCATCTGCCAACTTAAGCTAAATTCAATATGAACAGAAAGAGATACGTGTAAACATATGTCAGACACGTTTTTGTTAATTCCCTTGAATGTAATACTGTTCTAGATGCCATTATATAACAGATTGATAATTTTACACAATGAATCCGTGCTATCCTCCCCATATTTAAAGTAAAACATTAAAAACATATTTTGCCATAAAACTTATGCACACAAATGGAAGGGAATAAAAATAAGGCATATAAATATAAATTCTGCACTATATGTATGTATACATAAGTATATATACATTATTAAAACATATAAATATGTTTGCTTTTACTTCACCTACAGCATGAGGTTTATATGTGACATTAAGTTAAAAACTCTTGTGCAAAAATGATCTGAAATATGACCATCTAACCTCTGCTTTTGTTATAGGAAGCTTCTTACATTATAAGTGAGCTCATTGCTGGTTATTGCTAGTTATCTGTAATCTGCTACTTTTCACCCTGTGGTCCACATTGGTTACCTCCCTTTCACTTTATCCCACCAAATAATAAATGACGAATAAATTATCCACTATTTTTTTTTCTTTTGTGGTTAACTATCGATCACCAAGCCCTTAACTTCTTGTAGAATGACAAGGTTTCCAGATTCCTTACTACACTGGTTTATTCTAAAAACACTCTAGATTGCCAACATCTTTCTTAAAATGTGAGCCTCCTATTGAGAAAAAGATTCTTCATTTGTTTGGATGATTAATAATTACAGAACTATTGTTCTCTGTATTTATAACTAATATTTCTGTTAGAACGCAATAAAATTTTATTGTATTGTCACTAAAATCACTGAATTTTTCACCAGAGTAGCCAACATTTCTTAACTACTTCCCCTTTTAGCTATACTTTTAGTAATACTGTGTTAGTCAAAGTATTTTATACTTTTTAGTCTCATTTGATTTAACCTTCCCAGCAGCTCCATAAAGTTATTTTTGTCTTCCTATACGTTAAAAAAAAAAAAAAAGGATAAACCTGGGGCACATGGGTGTCTCAGGTTAGGCATTTGCAAATGCCAGTTTGGGCAAATGCTAAATGGTTAGGCATTTGCCTTCAGCTCAGGTCATGATCTCAGGGTCCTGGGATCGAGCCCTGTATCGGGCTCTCTGCTCATTGGGGAGTGTGCTTCTCCCTCTCATTCTCCCTCTGTGCTTTCTCTCTCTCTCTCACTATCTCTCTCGCTCAAATTAATAAATAAAAATCTTTTTGGGGGGAGGCCCTGGGTAGCTCAGTTGGTTAAGTGGCTGCCTTCAGTTCAGGTCATGATCCCAGGGTCCTAGGATCGGGTCCCACATCAGGCTCCTCGCTCAGCAGAGAGCCTGCTTCTCCCTCTCTCTCTGCCTGCTGCTTGGCCTATTTGTGCTCTCTCTCTCTATCTGTCAAACAAATAAAATCTTAAATAAATAAATAAATAAATAAATAAATAAATAAATAAATAAATAAAATCTTAAAAAAAAACAGATACACAAAACCAAGAACGTAGAAGTTAAGTAATGAGTACAACAAGCGCATATAATTAAATGGCTAAGCAAGGATTTGAGTCCAGGTTCTCAGAATTGTTGTCAGTGCTCTTTGTGACTCCACATTCTTGCCATTTTTCCAATACACAGCTCTAAGCCATGATTCCACATCAGCCTGCCACCCTTCATTCCTTCTTTCCTGTCTTTTTCTTTCTTCCTTTCTTGTTTGCTTCCTTCCTTCTCCCTCTCCCGATGCCTCCAGGGAAAAGAATCTCACTGGAAACTAAGAGCCCTTGACTAGCAGACTGATACATTCTAAATATGTCTTCTAAGTGGCTTATAACTTTAAGTATATAAAACAAAGATCTTTATAAAGCAACAGTGTAAGACTTAGATGGGGTGGGAGGTGATGCCAGAGGGTTAATGAACTCCATCTTCAGGGAGAAAAAAACATGAGAATAGAAGCAAATGGAAAATAATCTAGTAGCAAAATCCATGACCCGAGTATCTCAGTTTTTAGAATTCATGAGCCACCCAATGGGTATAGGTACTTATAGTGGTTAAAAAATTTACCCTAGCTTACCTAAAATAACAACATAGACTTTAAAAATTAATTTTGCTTTACAGCAGTTAAAGGGTTGCTTGCTACTGCTTATAACCTTGATCCAAGCTGAATTTGGCTTGATGGCTGTGTATTATCAGTCAGGATGGCTTGAATTATGTTGTGGTACTATAACCCCATACCCTGGAGGCTTAGACTAACGAAGGTGTATTTCTTGCTCAGGCTACATGTTTGCAAAAGCTTAGCTAAAGCCCATATTTCTCATTTTCTCCCTCTGCAACCCAGGCTGATTGATCATTTATCAGGTAAAACATCACTAGTCACATGGTAAAGGGGGAAGGAACACAACATATCACGCACTGACTCAAAGTCTTCACCGAGGCAGTGGCACACATCACTTCCACTCACATTTTCTTCGCCAAAGCAGTTGTCATAACCACATCCTGCTTTAAGGAGTTTGGGGAAACCCAACTGTAACATGTGCTAAGAAGGAGAGGAGAACTGGAATGTTTTCCACTAATCCTACTGACTATCACAGAAGGATTCCATCTGGAGTTGGATTATTTTCTTAACCTACAGTTCTACTACATTAAAATATGCTAACACACGGCATGTGGTGATTGGCCAAGGAAGGCAGTTTTTGGTGACTATGTCATTCGGTTCTGCATTTTTGGTTCTCGAATGCATATGATAGTCATAAATGTGGGAGCAAGTCCTCGCCACAGACCGATCTCAGCAGCACATCAAACACCAGATCAATGAGCACATCACCATGGAAAGCAGGAAGCCTGAATGTTGTAAAACTTGGAAGATGATGATGATAAATAATTCTTTCTTTTTTTTTATTATTTTAGTTTCAGAAAGAATTTCTTTGAATTTTGTTGCAGAAATTGGATGTCCTTTTAAAATATGACCACTCATATACTATTGATTTCTTTCTCTGAGGCACAAAGAACATGAAGTGTCAGGGAAAAGTTCATTTCTTGGCAATCAAGCTATCTGAATTCAATTTAAATTCACTCTTCAATTCTCATGGGAAATTCTCTTGTCCGAAGTCAATGTTTTATGATCCCTATATTTCAACCCATAGATTTCCTTATATTTCAATTTATAAACTTAGGTCATTCAACCTAAATAGTAGAGTGAGGAACTAAAACTTGAAGAAGCCACTTGAAATCCCAGAAATGGTCCTTACTGGGAATTTCAGTACCATAAAATTTTATTTCATCTCTCATTCAAAAAGTTCTGTGAACTTTCTTTTGTCAGCTGGTGCCTCTCACTACAGGAGAGCAGAAGCATGTGTCAGTCCATTTATCTGCCATGTACTTCACAATTACTTGCACAGAATAGGTGCAATTTAATTATTAATCAGGTCGTTTTAAGATCCTTCAGCAAGAAAACACAATTATCGAGGTAAGCACTGCCAACCACTATCTGTATTCTGTGGCTAAAGCTGTGTGTGGATTGGCATTCAAGTGAAACTCATTTATTAATAGATCAAGGCCTATTTTAGTTGTTGACATAAATGGTCTTGCTTCAGCCCTAGGCTCAAAAGCTCAAAATCATGAGAATTCATGATTTTGTCTGTCTTTATTAGAGATCACAGAAGAATAGTTATGAAGAAAAAGCATCAAATATCTTTCAATCATTTTTTCAACAAAAAACTAACTAACTAACTGACTGACTAACTAAATAAATAAATAAAATAAAATTTCATGAAACCATTCTTCCCATACAAGTGTTGGGCTCCCCACAGTTCAACTATAGATTTCCATGGCCAAGAGCTGATTCAGTGGCCACATCCAAATGTAAAGCAAATGGGGGACTGTGACAATAACTACTGTTACCCTTGTGTAAGGCAATTTAAAAAATTGGCAATCGATTGTCCTCTCTTTTTTTTTTTTTAGCATAATTTGGAAATTTACAGTCTTTTTTTTTTTTTTTTTTTTTTTTTGGAAATTTACAGTCTTATTGACAATGACCTGTACCTCTTTTTGCTCTGGTGAGCACAACTAAGAATGACGCCCCAGTAATTCTTTGTCTTTTCTCTGCCTGTCATGACAAATTCATAACTTTCACACTGGTAAGTATTAGCTAGCAAATATTCGTGAAAAATCAAATAATTTAACCACAGAGATTCTGAGCATAATTTGAATAAGAAACCGTAACTGCAAAGGTTTCATGATAGCATAATAGTCAGTACCCAAGAGACCTTGAGGGAAAGGATCCTTGACTCAAAAAATTTAATTTTGAGATATTTGCTGTTGTCCATCGTCATACTTCCCAGCTGCCCTTTTCGTTCCTGGTTTGTGGATTCACCTGTCTGGCAACATGGGTTCATATTTTACATTTTTATTGAAGACCTTTTTACTAGATGGAAATACAATGCTATTCTACGATTCAGAATTGTCGCATACATATTGCTATTTTTACCATTACTTCCCAGTTAATGTAGAGTTGCATAATGAGAATAACAAGGAACATTCCAAACTTAAGTATGAACAATATCATAAAACTAGTGTGGAATATGAGTCAAGATGAAGAGATGAAAACAATTTCCGTATAACATGCATTGCCCTTAAGGACAAAATTATTATAAGGGCCTTACTGTGAACCTAAAATTAATCTTATTAGTCCAAATTTATAAAATGTAAGGCAGATAAATTATATCATCTGTTTCCCTCTGAAATTGTTGGACTGCCCACAGTCAAGCTATAGATTTCCATGGATCACTAATGATACAGAACACTACCACAGACAGGGTTTGAAAGATATATTTATAATGCCAATATAATGTCTTCTTATTTATTTTCTTTTTTACTCTTATTCCCTTTTTCCTTAGCAAACTCTTTAAAGAAAAAGGCCTGTGCATTTATTTGAGCAGATATCCATACCATATTTATATCTCCAGACCCAACCTCTTCTCCATGTTCCAGACTCAGGTGCCTGCTAGCCTCTCTACTTAGTTTAAATTTGTAGTGAAAGAAGTTTTGTATGTCTCTATCTTAGTCGCTAGGTCTTTCCCACGCATATATTAGCACTGTTGAGGTAAATAGAGATGCTTAGAAAAGCATCGTCAACTTACTCTTGTCTACAACAGAGACCTTGGACAGTCCAAATTTGGTCCAACTGCAAAGATTCCTACCTACTTATGTAACCATTCAACCATTCAAGCCGAAACCTAAAAGGCAATTGAGACTTGTCTCTCTCATCTGTGTACCAGATGCATGAACAATTCCTGTTAACTTTACTTCCAAAAAGCACACATTGAACCTGACGACTTCCCACGACTTACACTGTTAACCATGCAAGCTGCCATCACCCGGTCTCTCACTTGATCTGCTCATTACTTTGTTCTTGGACTCTCTTGTTTCTTATCTTGCCCACACATTCGTATTCTCTCACAGCAGTCAGAAGGACCTTTTAAAAATCTAATCAGGTCAGGGCAAAACTCTCCAAGGGCTTTCTCCCATGCTTAGAATGAGATCCACTGTCCCAACCTTAGCATGCGAGGCTTACGTGATATGCTCTTGGCTGCCTCTGGGAAGTCTACCTTGCTTATTTTACTGCAGACGGTCTGGTTTTGGGGATATTTCTTCCATGGACTAAGATCATTCTTGGTTTTTGCACTTGGGGTTTCTTCTGCCTGGAAAACTATACCCCACTAATACTTGTGTCATGTTCAATTACTTCACTTAGGTTATTTTCTTACAACCCCGGCTTACTAGGACTTTACTCCTACTTCCCCTAATCCTGCTTTACTTATTTCCATAGTTTTCTCACCCTCTGACATTGTATTGCATATTTATTTAATCCTATTCTCACTGGAATGTAAATTCCATGAAGGTAGAGACTTTGCATTGATCATATGCCAAACTCCCAGTGAGCAGAGTTATATATTTGATGTGTCCTATCCTTCATTTCGTTCTGTGAAAAGTAAAAGAGATGACAGAATATCTAAAAATGAAAAATCGGCCATCAGATCTCAGAGGAGTAGCACTCTGTGAAGGAAGAAAAGAGTGTGTAGGGGATCTAACCTTGATCTACAGAGTGACTACAGAAATTTAACCGAGTGGCTCACTGGGTTTCCACATATCTATACCTTTCCCACTGAGCAGCCGTTGGCCAAGAACTCATACGCTTTGAGAAATTTCCTTTCAGCTTTTGGTTAAATTCACAGTTTTGAACTTGGAGGCACAATTATGGTTATTTACTTAAGCTGTGTTCATTATAAAAACACTTAAATAGTGAACAACTTCACCTGATAAAGATTTAGCACAAGCCCAGTCTAAGTCAGATCTCAGCAAAATCCAAATTGTAACCACACTGGATAGGCTACAGTTTAAATTTGTAGTGAAAGAAGTTTTGTATGTCTCTATCTTAATCCCCTAGATCTTTCCCATGCATATATTAGCACTGTTGAGGTAAAACTAAGTGCATTAGCCACAGGCAGAATTGCAAGGAGGAAAGGAAGTTGATAACAAGTATTCCTTATCAAGTGTAGGTCCTCCACCAGAACAAACTCTCCAGACTGTCACTGGGTTCAACTGGCTTTAGAGAGGATGACAGTAGATAATTTATAATTGGGGACTTCTAGTGGAGCAAATATGCTGGATTTATGGACTTTAGGTTCTAAGTAATGAATTATTACTTAGTACCTGATGGGGAAGAAATGATGGGCCTAATATTAATTTATTCAAAAAACAATATGGCATATACATCCCAAATGAACTCTCTTGAAACCAATTAAATTCATTAGTAGACTAGTCAATTCCATCACAAGTCAATACAAAATTCAGTCATTTCTACACACTTGTTTTACGTTAGGCTTCTTGAAACCACTAGTGAGGAAAGCTTTACAAAGATTTGTTAGAAGGGCATAGCAGTCTGTTCAGAGATTTTCCATTATTGCACTAGAAGCAATGTTTGGGTAACTATAACACTAGTCTGTAGGAGGTTACTCTTCCAGATTTATCTAAGATTCAGTTGAGTGTTCTTTTAAGAAGAGCTCAACCCTCACGAATTATGACTATTTTGAATTGAATTTCCATATGACTTCATGTGGCCACTAAGTAATTTAGACTACAAGGAAGTAATCGTTACCTGCTGAGGCAGTGACCTCACTGGTACCATAAGGTCAACATTTGGTTTTACACGAATTTGGTTTATGCACGAATGTATAAATCCTGACTGGATCTAATTTAAGAATTTAGCAGAATAAATCGTATTTTATCATCTGTCCAAGGAACTAAAAACAGAAAGCTTAAATGTAGCTCCAGTCTTAACTATTCAACTGTTTGTGTGGAAAAGACATGTTTTCTCTTCAGAAGACATATGGCTAAATATAAGTGATTAAAATTTTAGTGTCATACCTCTCGAATAGCAGTACAAAACTCACTCTGAAGCACTTTTTTGAGGGATTGTAGCTTGTGCACTGGTACTTCTCCAGATTCCTGTAGTTTTTCCAGTAGTTCAATTGCTCTGGCAACATCTGAAAAAAAAAAAAAAAATCAAAATAGAGAGATCTAGAATCAACTGTATCTCATCAGCAAAGTACTATTATTCCAGTTGAATGGTGCAATGAAAAATAAGTGGAATGAATTGCAAAATCGCAACTTAAAATTCATAGCTTATTGATCTAATCTTTTGGTAAAAAATCATTTTAATTTGTTCTACACAATTTGTCACTGAATATGCTTTCTTTGGTGGCATTTCATGTATGTTATTTCTGTCACGCAAACTAGTCTGAATAGTCTCTCAGGAAAGAAGAGTAGGAAACATGTCTTTCATTGATACCCCATTAACCAAATAAATCCTGTCAATTTTACCTCTGGGATGCTGTTTACAGTCTGATTTTTCCTTTCCCATACTACATTTATCACATATGCAATTTTACATTTATTAGTGTCCTGATTTGATCAATGTGCATTTCTTCTACTTATTGATAAACTCTTATAAGGTAGGAATTTATCTAAGTTTGGTCACCTTTGCATCTCCAGAGCCTGGTAAAATATAGTGACTAAATATTTGATGAATTATTTAATTAACTAATGAGCTCTATCCACTTAACTGCTACTCTATTATTCTAAGCCCTCATCATCTCTCCTCTGTTCAAATAGAGTCACTTCATCTCCTCCAGTCCCTTCATATGGTCCATAAGTTCATCTTCCTAAAGAATCTGATCGTGTACCCACCTACCAACTTCTAGAACAGTACCAAGCGAAAGAATTTTCTGTAACAAATAAGTTAAATGCTCCTCTTTACTTGACAACATCAAAAGTTAATATATCAAGAACCGTTGTCTTTTATACCCATAGCTTTAAAATTCCCAGCGTGGTTTTGTACTGCCAAGAAAAAAATGGTATGATGAAAGGCCATTTTAAAAAGACTTATGGTGATCTCTTCTACCTGTTGTTGTAGTCAATAGCTCAGTGAAAAGTCACATAGGTACTTATGTATAAGATAGAAGGTTTTCAGTTCCTAAGTGATTAGTTCCAGAAAATACCCCATATTCCTGCCATCAGATATAAATTCATCCATCCATCCATCCACTAATTTGTATTCCTATTGGATCAGGCACTAAGTTTGACAAAAAGAGTAAGACACACTTCCTTTCTGAACTCACAGTCAAATGAGAAGAATATAACAGCATTGCTACCTATAATAAAATCATTACCTCCTCAGAATTTTGGAGGGGTTAGCATACATGCATGTATCTAATCAAAGAAAATAACCAGTGAGTAACTTTAATGGAGCCTCTCCCTTGAAGTATTGCCAACTAATTGTCAATTGTGGCCCAACGAAGCAAAAACCATGAAATCAACACAGTTTGAAAAGTTTGTCTTTTTGTACATAAACTGAAAGTCAATGTAGTCAATTGGATAATACCAGCCATATCCACAATAAGTTAACAAGCTAAGAATTTCATGCATTTTTTTTACTGCACAGAAGACTCTACCTAGATTCCCCAGAGGTACATGGAATTATCCACATGTTAAAAACTGAACTCATTAATATTTTTTTCCCTGAAACTAGCTCTTCTCTTTCCTTATTCCATAATTCCATTAATAACACCCCCATCCAGCCTGTCCTCCAAGTAGACAATGGCATCGTCTTTCACATTCACCCCCACAGGCAGTTAGTCAGTGACAGCTGAAGTTTCTATCTCAGATGTGCCTTTTGAATGGAGCCCTTTTGCTTGATTACTTCAGAAAAGCCTTTATTATTTTTCACTCACAGTACTGAAACATCTCCCAATCATTCTTTATATTAGCCTTTTATGGCTCATTCCATCCTCCACCTTGCTTCTAGAATGACTATCCTGAATGATAAACCTCATTATTATCCTCCCCCATGTAAAATACCTTCTCTGCCTTCCCACTGCATACGAGGTGAAGTTCAAACCATGGAGGATTACACTCAAGGTCCTTCACAACCAACCTCTTTTGACTCATCTCTAAAAACTCTTCCCTGCCCATTCTTATTTTGGACATCCAAAATTTTTGTTATTCTGGGATATGGCACAGAATTCCACCCTATATGGCTTTGCACACATCATCCCTGTTCCTGGAACACAAGTCACTCATCCAGTAACACCAGGCACCGTGCTATACACAGGACACAGTGGTAAAGGACACGGCTGGTTGTTGTCACTTTCATGACATTTCTAGGTTCGAGGGGTCATAGACATGTAGTAAAGTGGGCAAGTCTTATAATCACTATAGGTTGGTGCATGGGTGTATAAAAAGGCATTTATCATCACTCAGGAGGCCAGGAAGAACCTCTCCATGGAATTAATAGCTAACTAAGCAGAGTCTTAGGTAGGAGGTGCAGATTGGGGAAAATGGGAAGAACGTCCCAAGTAAATCAATGCAGACTGAAGTCTTGTCAAGAGAATGTGGGGCATTCAGAGAACTGAAAAGAGTTCAGTATGGCTCAAGTTGAAACCAAAGTAAGAGCAGCAAGAAATGAAGTAGAGAGAAATCACATCATGGGAAGTGTTTTAAATCACAGGGGAAGACTTGGCTTAAATCTCCTTAAACATGTCCTTCCTGATTCTCCAAGGCAGTTGAAGTTGCTACCTTATCTGTGTTCCCACAGTTCTCTCTTCACTCATCCACTGTAGTAATTACTACTCTCTGCTATGCCTCTGTTTGCATTTGTATCTCCCTCCTTTACCCTTGCAAATCTATAAGCTTCTAGAGGTGTCAGGAACGATATCTTATTTGTCACTGTATCCATGGTTCAACGCAGAGTACTTAACAAATATCAGAAGTTTAATACACACTTACTGAATGAGTAACAGATTAATTAATGAAACTAACTCAGGAAAACAGGGGTTAGAGGTTTGTGTCTACACGGACATTTAACTGCTCATGAGACTAGACCTCCTTGGTCAAG
Organism: Procyon lotor; assembly: GCA_028646535.1. Taxonomy (NCBI): domain Eukaryota; kingdom Metazoa; phylum Chordata; class Mammalia; order Carnivora; family Procyonidae; genus Procyon; species Procyon lotor. The sequence continues at coordinate 77,259,815 of CM053611.1, forward strand.
ACTGGCATGGATCTGTAAGGGCCTACTTAGCCACAGCAACTCCATCTCGGTTAAACAGCCATTTTGTTGTTTGTGCAGTAAACTTAAATTGACCCTGCCCCCTCCAGGGGAATTTACTTAAAAAAACAAGCCCAGGAAGATAAGGGCGAGTCAGACCAGGTGAAGGCGTCCAATCAGTAAAAAGCACATATCCAACCCCCTTTACCACCCAAGAATGTAAACCCTGCCTTTTGCCCGCCAAACTTGGGCGCCAATTCTGACCAGAGTGATAGGCTAGTTCAAACAGCTATGCAACTTTCTGTGTGCCTTACAATCTCATTAGCCACCTGTGTGTGGCCAGGCTTAACCACATGGCCTTTGCTCTATAAAAATTAGTCTGTGAGGCTGGGAGCGTTCGCTCTCTCCATAGAGACGGCCCTGATGGGTCAGCGTAATTCTCGAGGCTTGGTGCAAAATAAAGCTTTGCTTGACCTTTGCTTTGTATCAGACTCGTTCCTTTGATCACGGACCCCAAATATGGGAGAAGGAGGCAAGCCTGTATCTGTAGGCTAAAGGCCACTGAGTAACCACACTGAGGGAAGTTCAGCAAAGCTGAAAATGACCCCAACCTGAATACTCAGGAATTCTCAAACTTGGCTGCACATTACAATTATCTGGAAAACATTTAAAAATTATTAATGCCTGAGACTCCCCCCCAGCCCACCCCCCAAATTATATCAGAATATTCAGAACATTGGTTCTCCACCTTGGCTGTAGATGGGTACCATTTGGAGAGTTGTAAAAATCGTAAATGCTTGGTTCCGTCCCCAGAGATTCTGATGTGACTGGCACAGTGTGGGGCCTGGGCGTGGGGCTTTCAAAAACCCTCCAGGTGATGCTAAAATGCAGCCAAGGTTAAGAACCATTGGTCTACTTGACATGGGTATTTTTATAGCCCCTATGTGATTCTAATGTGCAGCCAGGGTTGAAAAGCTCTGAATACAGATTAATGTCTCTAAACCATGAATGTACCTAAAAAATCACCTGAGGGAAGTTATTAAAACATATGTTCCTGACCCTCCACCCCCATTTTAGGTTAATTCAGAAGGTGTGAAAATAAGGCCCAGAAATTGGCCTTTTAAACAAATACTTCAAGTGATTCCGATGTTGTTGGTTCACAGACCCTGTTTGTTGAGAAAGTAAATAAAATGATCTTTCAGGTTCCTATGGGCCCCAGCATTCCAGGAATCCTTGCATTTCCATTATTCTTTACTACCCTGTGTAACACTGAATAGGGTTTTTCCAGGAGTCTCAGAATGACTGGTAAAAGCTCATGGATGTTAAGTATCACCCCACTCTGAAACACTGTTCCTTAGAAAGGCTGTCTTTAGAATCACCTGTGGAGTGTTTAAACCAGTCCGCTACTCCACACTAACTAAATCAAAATCTGTAAGATTGGGATCCAGTCATCAGGATTTTTGTTTGTTTGCTTAAGCTTTCAGATGATTCCTATGACCATCCAAGGCTAAGAAATATTATTCAAAAAAAAAAAAAGCCATCAAGGAAACCAAGCACATCCCATTAAAAGCTGGGCCAGCCCTATTGCATTACACCCTAGGCCTTTTCCAGTCCTCGTGAAGAGGTAATGGAGAGAGGAAAGAAAACTCATGGCGAAGTGTTACGTCATTAAGTTGGGTCAGAATACTAATCTTTACTTCCCTTCTCTCCACGGAGGAGTGTTCCCAGTAGAACCAATGCTGGCTGCTGGGGGTGCCTTCAGGAAGGGAGGGGGAATCCTTCCTGGTTGCACAGGCAACGGACTTGGTGGCCTATCTGATCAGAAGGAGAGAACTGGAAAGCAGAGCCCACTGGAGCCTAAACTGTCTTGCTGGAACTCACCTAATAGGATTGAGCAGGATGAGGTCATGGGATACATAGCAGTTGGTAAAAACCAAAAGAAGTCTAAGGACCAAAAGTGAGAGAAATCAGGTCTCGCCAACCCAGACCTGGCTGGTGCTGCCAAGAGCTGGTGAGCAATAAACTGGATAGGAACTAGAGTTTTCCACGGATTTCTAATTCCCTTTAGCTCTGTACAAGTACCAGAAACCTCCAAGGCCAGGATCTGGAAGGGAGCAAAAGAAGCTTCAGAGTCAGCAAAATACTTGTTCTTAAAACCACTGCAGAAGTGTGCCTGCTTATTTATGAGTCCCCTCAAGGTTCTTATTCAGAACTTCCTCGTGCTTATTTCATGAACGTATCCTACCAAATTTGGTTACTAATATAGAAGTCTGGGTTTATTAGTTTAGCTCAGCCTAGAAGGAATATCAGAGAAGGACTGGGAAGGAGGCCAGACGAACAATGCAAATAAGAAGATCTCAGAATATTTTCCTGACACCGACCCCTCCTCTGGCCTGCCAACTCTCAGGTTCATGACCCTTCTATGTAGCATTTATCCCATTATCTAAGCAAATGCTGGGATATTACCCTTACGCTTTTTCATATCCTGGATTTCACTAATCCTTACTTCTTTATTTTAATACATATTACTAATATAATTTTTATTGAAATATTATTAACATGCAGTATGATATTGGTTTCAGGCATACAACATCTGGATTCAAGAATTCTATACGCTACTCAGTGCTCATCTCAACAAGTGTAGCAACACCTGTCACCAAACAATGGTCTTATAGTCTTTTCTTCCAGGTGTAGAATTGTGATTTACCACTTACATACAACACCCTGTGCTCATCACAAGTGTCCTTCTTGATGTCTGTCTCCTATTTAACCCATCCTGGTAACCTCCTCCCAAGCCACTTCCCCTAAGGTAACCATCAGTTTGTTATGAGTCCATTTCTTGGTTTGCTTCTCTTTTTCCTCCCAGGTTCATTTGTTTTGTTTCTTAAATTACACATATGAGTGAAATCATACGGTATTTGTCTTTCTCTGACTTATTGCACTTGGCATAATACTCTTGAGCTGCATCCACATTGTTGCAAATGGCAAGGTTTCATTCCTTTTCATGGCTGAGTAATATTCCTCTGTGTGTGTGTGTGTGTGTGTGTGTGTGTGTGTGTGTGTGTGTGTGTACACATATATACCACATCTTCTTTATCCATTCACTAGTTGATGGACATTTGGGCTCTTTCCATAATGTGGCTATTGTAGATAATGCTGCTAGAAATATGGAGCACATATCCCTTCGAATTAGTATGTTTGTATCCTTTGAGTAAATACCTAATAGTGGAATTGCTGAATTGTAGGGTAGTTCTATTTTTAACTTTTTGAGGAAACTCCATACTGTTTTCCAAAGTGAGTGCACCAGTTTGCATTCCCATAAACAGCGTAAGAGTGCTCCCCTTTGTCTGCATCCTCGCCAACATCTGTTGCTTCCTGGGTTGTTAATTGTAGCCATTCATGAATCCTCACTTCTAAAAGCAACAATAACAATAAACATTTAATGCCTATGAAGTAGGGGGCATTGTATGCTAAGAACTTTACATCTTTAACCCATTTTACCCTTACAACAACCTTTATGAGGTAGTAAATATCCACATTTTGCAATGAGAAAATTGGGGCTTCTAGAGAGTTTTAAGTACCTCATTAACAAATAGGAGATCTGAGTCTGGAGTCCAGATCTAAGTGATTCTAAACCCTGTGCCTTTTATTTTTATTCCATTCACAGCTTTTCTTTTAGCAGCTTTTGCCTTCAACATTCAGTACTTTTATAATAGCTCTATGCTCTGCAGGCTTTCCTGGTCGGAAGCTGAGCTCTTAATCTTTCCTCCCTCAATAAAGATTAACCCCTATTCCATTTGCCAGTATACCTCTCTCAGGTAGTAGTCTCTGATTATCTGAATCACCTGGAGAGCTTTTAAATGGCAGGGAGGAGTGGTTTTGGTCTTGGCTACCCACTGTCATCACCCAGGAACACTGGAAAAAAATAAAACCAAATACCTAGTTCCTACCTACATATATTTCTGATTGCATTGTTCTGGGGTATGGACTTGACATCAGGATCTTCAGAGCCTCCCCGTGATTATAAGGTGTGGTCATATTGAGAATCACGGGTATGGAATCTCAACACACACCCCAGGGATTTTAAATAGCAATGCTACCTATAATAGTAATATGTGTTATATCTAGTATGTAGTATGGCACTGATTTAAACACTTTACTCCTCTTCACAGCACTATGAGGTAGGTACTATTATTACTCCCATTTTACAGAAAAGGAAACTATGACCAGTAGAGTTAAAATCACTTCCCCAGGGGAACAGTAAGTTGTAGAGTTAAGATTTGGATCTCCGCAACATGGCTGCAGAATCTGGGCTACATTGAGACGTGACTCAGGAATCCATATTCTTAAAATCATTCCCAGCAGTTCTCCAAGGTCGTTAACAGAGATTAAGTTAATCTGATCAACAAATCCTTCCTTGAGGGCTGAAAGCAGTTGTTTCTCAAATTTTAGTCAACATAAAAATTTAACCCTGGACCATTTATTATTATTATTATTATTATTAAAAATCATGATTAAAAGAAAAGATGTTGAGGGTTGAACCGTGAAATCGGCTCTTTTAGTAGTCCTCTCAGAAGGGGCCTGTGCAGGAGACAGATCACAGATAGGCTCTTCGGGTTCCTACTAACAGGTTGTTTAATACGTTGATCCAGAACAAGGTAAGGTCATCATCTATTCAGTGCTTATTTGTCCTATTATATCATTTATAAAGTCCTTACCAATATATAAAAGAATTACTATCATTTCCACTGTGTAGTTACGGAAAAATAACAAATAAGGCTTAGGAAGATGAATTATTTGGCTCAAGGCAATACAACTAATAAATGATAGGGCCAGGATCCAAAACCATCCGTGTTTGACTCCAGTGGCCATGCTCTTATTTATTTCTCTACCCTGCCACAGAATAGGGTTAGAAATAAAACAAGGGGGGCACCTGGGTGGCTCACTAGGTTAAAGCCTCTGCCTTCGGCTCAGGTCATGATCTCAGGGTCCTGGGATCAAGCCCTGCATTCCGCTCTCTGCTCAGCAGGAAGCCTGCTTCCCCTTCTCTCCCTGCCTGCCTCTCTGCCTACTTGTGATCTCTCTCTGTCAAATAAATAAATAAAAATCTTTGAAAAAAGAAATAAAACAAGGTATGGCAAAAAAAATTTTTTTAATATAGCATCATGGACCATTGTAAGCTAAGACAAAGAGTCGTAACACTGCCCGGAGTAATTTATGGTATAGTCAATGTATTCATATTGATATTGATATTGATAACATATTTTTTAAAAGATTTTGTTTATTTATTTGACAGAGAATGAGTGAGAGGGACAGAGAATTTGAAGCAGACTCCACGCTGAGCTCGAAGCCCAACACTCATTTGTGGGGCTTGATCCCACAAATGCAAGAGCATGACCTGAGCTGAAACCAAGAGTTGAGCAATTAACCAGCTGAGCGACACAAATGTCCCTGATAACATGTTTTAATCATTGGGAAATGATCAAATCATCAAATACCTGATGATAGTAGGATAACCTATTTTGGAAAGATTTCTTTTAAGGTAGGTTGGATATTACAACCCAAAACAAAAAAATATTGAAACTTAATGGCATGAGCTTCCAGAGATCTGGATTAATCCAATTATCTCTTTCTTTTTCCTTAATCATGAATTTTTATTGACTTGACTGACATTTAGACTGCAGAATCTGACCTATGACTCATCTCCATCTGGAACTTGGATGAAGACGGAGCTGGGTTATTTAAAGCATATTGTTCACTAATTCCATAAACATTTATTGGGTACTATGGCAAACAATATGAATTATCTACTCTAAAGCCATCTAAAACCCTCATATCCCTTGCCTTCTACTATAAAAGCTGGAAAGCAAACATACTTCTCTTTCCAGACTCTTGTCACTTGTCCAACTGTTTTAAGTGTAAAGTCGCTGGGCATAGCTTCTAGGAAGGCTTTTTATTATTTATTTATTTATTTAGGAAGGCTTTTAAAATGGACAAACTGCTGGCATACACCTTCAGCAATTTGGTCTTAGCACCCTTCCTCTTTCCCCAGTTTGTGATCGTGCAAAGAACCCTCACATGTTAAGGAAGGTGGAACAGGGAAAAGAAAGGAGCCCAGCCCTTGATGCCATCACTGAGCTGTTGTACTAGCCTTGAACTGTGCAGCCCCATGATTCCTGCCTATGAGACAAATACAGGCTTTACTGTTCGGTTTTCTGTGGCTTGCAACCAGACACAAGCTAGCTGATACATGAGCACATAACTTTAAAGACACTATTCTAGGTTGTAGAGCTAAGGTTGAAGATATTGAGTCACCTATGTTGGTCTTTTGATTAAGATAGTCTTGGAAAGCCTCTCATCTGCCAATCATCTCTATTTTGATTCACCAACAACTTGCACCTCAAATGCAGACTATTAAACCTGAAAAAAATCATTAGCCCAATTTAAATGTGCTCAAATTAAAAACTTCACTATGTTCTCTAAGATATCCTACTTTATGTTATTTGTCAAAAACAGAATGACTTTTCTTCATGGGATTTGGGATGATGTTGGAGTATATTACAAAAAAAGTTTGACAATACTAGAATTTTTAAGTCGTGAATTTATAGAATGACAAAAATCCTGGCCCAGACTCTCCTTAAAGCATTTGCCGAACCTACCGCAACCAAAGGAAAAATTTGTGCTACAAAATGAAAAGCTGTAGTTGCTAAGAGATTCTCTGAAATGGAAGGTACCTATTTCTATTTGAAAGTGATTACTTACCCAATAAACAAATCTTTAGGTATACAAAGCTTAAGACACAGTTTTCTTTGTTAAACAATCTATTATGTGGTCAGAATGAGTAATGTTTCCCAGGTTTTCTAGGAACTATAATCAGCATTTCGTTCTTTTTCTTTTCTTCTTCTTCCACACCCACCCTCCCCCTTTTAAAATTCATCTAATTTTCCCAAACAGCTAAAACTGAATCTTGATTTGCCTACCATTACCCGAGACCTCAGGAAGTCAAAAGTTGCACGTTCCTTTTTTGAGCTTTCTTTGATCTCTATTATAGTCTATGTCTTCCCTTTTCTTCTATATTTTCACCTCCCTTGTCTATTTAATCTTGAATCCATGTCTGTGCATCATGACAGCCAACTATAACCTCATTCCTAAAGACAGTGCAATTAGCTCAGTCCATATTTTCTTATTTCCAACCTGCATGGCATCCATGCAAATGAACAGCTGACTTGATTGTGTTTCAGGAACCTATGAGGGATTAAACCTGAACAAAATGTAAACTGTCTTTGCGTGTCTGAAAGAAGTTGAACAATCTACTGTCCTCTTCTATGATAAATACTAGAACATCTGTGTCCTACTAATTTTTGCATATGCCATTGTATCCAATACAGAATCATGACAACTGAAGGCACTCAAGAAGTGTCTGTTGAATGGCATTGATCGCATGGAATTAAATTTTCTTGTTATATTCCTATAGTATTTGTATTCACTAGTTAACAGTGATACTTGTGTCAGGCCTCACTGACAAGACATAGATTTCTTACAAAGTGGGAACTCTAAGAAAATGAGAACTTAAGGGAGCAGACCCTCTCTTTCCCTAACGATCAGACTTAATCCTCCTTCCATGAGCAGGAGGAGTAAGAACCCATGAGTATGACTTAAAAGTGTGTCAAAGTTCATTTTAGCACTTGTGAAAAAATTTAGAGAAGCCTTATTTTAAGCTCTCTGGGGAGGTATTTTATTTTATTTTATTTTATTTTTATTTTTTATTTTTTTTAAAGATTTTATTTATTTGACAGAGAGAAACACAGCGAGAGAGGGAACACAAGCAGAAGGAATGGTAGCGGGAGAAGCAGGCTTCCCGCAGAGCAGAGAGCCCGATGTGGGGCTCGATCCCAGGACCCCGGGATCATGACCTGAGCCGAAGGCAGACGCTTAACGACTGAGCCACCCAGGCGCCCCTGGGGAGGTATTTTAAAATACGCTGTCCAGACGACAACATTGTGTATGCAGGCAAACTGTTTCTGAAGTTTCTTAGAACATGAATATGATGAACACTTATTCATTAGCCAATTAAGTATACTGGGTATATGACTGTAGGAATACAATAAAACCACCGCATACAGATCAGCAATAGGATACCTCCACAGTGCACCCCCAGCTACCCAGCTTGGCCAGCCTCGCTATCATTTATTTATGCTTCTTTTATGACCTCAACTGACCTTAGATGCAGCTGGTTGAGAGAACAGAACCTCTTTCACAGAGCTTTAAGTTCACCTTAAAATCAAAGTCTATGTATTTTTACCTTCCTTTCTACAACTCCTTACTCTGTCCAGTGATTCCTCACCTGAAGTTAGTAAAAAAATAATTATATGACATCTTAAAATACTAGACCCAAAATGATGTGGACCCTTAGGCTCGATAGTAATCTGTATAATATTTCCCCAGCTTAGTACATAAAAAAGCAACCAAGCTTTTATATTGGTAGTGATTCCACCTGTGAGTATCATAAAATTGGGAGGCTTTTTTCGTAATTATCATTAGTAAATCCCAATTCCCTTTTTCACAGTGCTCAGGAAATTGGAAGGGAAAAGACTTTATCAAGAAATTGCTGGAGAGACACCCAATCAAATTGGGTGTTTTCAGAGAGCTTGTTATAAGGAAACCTTACAAATTTAACTTTTCATGTCCTCAAGTATCTCCTATGCCAGAAAATGGATGAATGTTTTTATCCAAACTGACACTTTGATATATTATTCTGTTATCGAGCTACTTAACAATATGTTTCCTCTTCTATGTTCTTGCTACTATATCATACTGTCATCCAGTTTCTTAGTTACTTTGGGAATTGTGTGGTGAGGTTAGTGTGGTACTATCTACATCTATAAAAGGTGTTCATAGGACAAGGTGAAGAAATTTCTTCACAGAACTGGACTTCGCAGAAATTGTTATGGTGAATAGTTTATGCATTTTCTTGAGAACACGATTACTATTAAGAGGATTTAAACTTGCAAGTGAAACACATGAAGAAATGAGTTTCTCCTCATTATGTTAGATTCCCTGGGGCTGCTTTCTCAGATTTTCTATTGATATTTCTTTTACAAATTGAATCTTGGGAATAGAGAGGGAAGAAAAGTAATTGTTTAGTAACTTACTGCATTTGCATAGCAAACTACCAGTAACTAATGAAGTGTTATTTGGTTTAAGTACAGTTTTATGAAGTATTGGACAAAATTAGAGATTATAAAAAATGACCTTGAGTATTTTTTCCTAATTATAAAATAAAGTCACATCTGTGGGCTTATAGGGTAAGTCTGAAGCCCAGTCCTGAGCTCTAGATACATTTTCTTTGCTTAAGAAATCTTTTAATATTTTCTATTACTAATAATTTTTTCCTAAAATTAAAATGAAAAATGTCAAAGATGATTCAAAATAATTTAACTAAGTAACTTTAGATTAAAACTGAAAGTAATTATTTTATTTTCTAAGTCTTAAAATTCATTATTTTATCAAGAATTGTAATCATGGGTATACAGTGATTCCATTCTATAAAATTTTAGTTTTATGGTAATTATTTACTCCGTCATCAGATCATTCTTTATATTAGAATTAATAGAATTCTTGGTCTGCCTGGGTGGCTCAGTCAGTTAAGTGTCTGACTCTAGATTTCGCTCAAATGTGCTCTCAGAGTCGTGGGATCGAGCCCTATGATGGGCTCTGTGCTCAGCATAAAGCCTGTTTAAGATTCTCTCCCTCTCCCTCTGCCCCACCCACCACTCATGCTCTCTTTCTCACTTGCTTTCCTTAAAAAAAAAAAAATCCTGACTAATATCTTGTTTACCAAGTTACCAAATATTATTTTTCCATTAATTTTAACGTATACTTTAGAATAGGTAAAATACTTTAGAAGTTACTGTTCTTTGAAGGACAGATCTTTGTAAATTCATTTGGAACTGGGAACTTTGGGTAGGTTTTAGCTTTTCTTTTCAGTTTCTTCTGCTATTGGGCTATTCCAATTTTCTATCACTTCATTGTCCTATGGTCCTAGAATGTACATTTCATCTGATTTTCTCTTTTTAAAATTTGTACCAGTGCTCTTTTTCTTGATCAAACATGAAAACATTTCATTCATGGTATTGGTCTTTTCAAAAATCCAACATTTGGTTTTGCGAAATATGTTTTGTTTCATCATTATTTATTTACTAATATCCTTATTGCTTCCTTCTTTATAGTTTGCTTAGGTTTATGGGTGTGTTCATGATTCTGCATGAATTCTGAGTAATCAGAATCCCACCGTAGCTACATCTTTCTTCTTTTGACAGAGTGGATCATTTCTTTCCTGTCTACTGTTTAATTTTGATTTCTTATGAAGTGTTCTTTTTTTAAAAAAGATTTTATTTATTTACTTATTTATCTGAGAGAGAGAGAGAGAGAGTGCACACACATGAGCACACGAGTTGGGAGGAGGGGCAGAGGGGATGGAAAAGGAAAGAATCCCAAGCAGATTCCCCACTGAGCACAGAGCCCAACATGGGCTGCAATCTCACAACCCTCAGATCACGATCTGAGCCAAAACCAAGAGTCAGGTCTCTCAACCAACTGAGCCACCTAGGTGCCCCTAAAGAAAATATGTTATTTAGAGAAAGAAAAAAAAAAATGTTACCAAGGGAATGCTTTTAAAAGGACTATATTTTTATCTTTACTTTGTGCCTTTGTTATATATCGATCAGAGAAAAAATTACTTGTTTTATTTCTCATTTTGGATTTTAATAACAAATTTGGAGTCATACATGGTAAATATTCCACAGATGCTTGAAAACATTAGATAATACATATACAAACCTATATGTGTGCTCAAGCTTGTTAAAATGACTTATTGAAATTTCGACTAGTCTTACATTTTTGTCTATTTGAGCTGTTAATCTCTGAGAAAGTTGTGTGAATTGCTAATTTTTCCCACTATCAGTTTTTGCCTCATACACATGTATTTCAAACTCTGATCCTAGGTATGTAAGGATACTAATACATTCTCTAGGATACTAATACATTCTTAGTAATTTTTCTCTAAATTAAGTATCACCCTTGTTGCATTTAATTTTGGCTTAAATTTTATTTTGACTGGTATTTTAATATTACTTTGACATATTTTTCTAACGTTTCCCTAGTATTTCTTCTTTCTAGTGTTTTTGCCTTTTTCATTATTATATTCCATAATTCAACTCTCATAGGTTCCTTACATCTTTCATCTCTTATTTTCAAACATTTCCTCTATGATTGTCTCTTCTACACCTCAGCCTATTATTTTCTTGATTTTTCTGATATTTATTTTTTAAAGAATGTAATCTGTTTGCTCTATGAATTCTATCTCCTCTGGGATAATTATCTATAATTATATAAATATATATAACTTCATAAAGATGGTCATTCTCAAAGAGTTAGTGATTTTTTTTTTTGCTTTAATAAGTATACTTAACAATATAAAACTGTATGCTTCTATAATCAAATAGGCATTCCCATCCATCTGTGAGTGGATAGAGTTTCTAATAATAAAAGCCAATTTCCAGGAGTAGATATGCCAAGTGGCTGAGGAATGGCCTCTTCAGCAAAGGGTAATAAAGGGATGGTTTATCCCTGGGTATGATGGCTCAGTTACTCCTGGCCTTTGAAAAACATCCGGGGATATTGCTAGCCTTTTCTCGTCTCAGCTCCTACTCCGAAATTGAAATGTCTTCCTTTAGAGAGTAATGCTGGAGCTTTTAACCTAAGAACAACTGCTGCTGTTTTGAAGTCTAAAGAAGTAAGAAAAGAGAAAGGATTCACTCTATCAATTCAGTTCTTTAATCGATCACCGAATGTACCAGGAATCGCTTCTGCCCTCTGTATGTGAGTTTAGGGTTCTTCTCTGGCTTTACACTGGGAGAATTTGTCCATACTTTGCTCTCTCAGGTTCATGCTTTCGAGTTTTAGTCTTCTCTTGTGCCAGAAGAGCACAGTGATTAGAAAGGAGATAGGAACCAGAAAGGCAGGGAGGCTGAGGGGTTTGGGCATAGGGTATTAGATGGGGCTCTCCACCTCATTGAGTTTCGTTCACAGTAAAGCAAAGATCATGATAAAATCTACCCCAGAGTGTGTGTGTGTGTGTGTGCATGCCTGTGTGTGAGTGTGTGTGTGTGCTGAGGACTAAATAATAAATGATAATGCTCAGCACTGTGCCTGGTCCATAGTAAATGCTTAATGAATGTTACTACTGATTATTATCATCATTGTCGCTCATCAAACTGATCCTGTGTGCTTGCTCTCTTCCAGGAATTCCTCAAAACTTTGTGTGTTAGTGACACCCCTTATCCCCCATCACCTTTTAAAATTTATTGTTTGTTTTACCTCTCTTTGATATTGATGATTTTTGAGGTGGGATGGAAATAAATCACATATTCTTAACCTATCACCTTGACACAAACCCTTCTTTTATCATCATCCACTTGCTCTAGAAACGCCTTACGATACAGAAAACACAAAGAACTAGGAAGTCAAGGGTCCTGGTTCATAGTCCCGAAATTGTTGCTATAATTTTGGAAATTTGCTTAATTTCTGTCAACTTCAGCATCTTTATAAAACCAATGTTTTGGACTAGTTGATCTTTTTTAGCCTTAAAAAATAAGTGCTCTGCCTAAAAGAATGGTTCATTTATCAGGAGTGCCATTAATTAATGGGACACAAAAAAAGAGTGGTGGGAGAAGGCAGCTTGAGTCCCAGGAAGAACGGGGCCCAATATGCAATTATGCTGAGATGGCTGGGTGCAGGAGAATTCAAAAGGAGGAATGTTCATAGTAGGAGGTAGTGGAAAGCCCTGCCACTGGGTAAATGAACAGTAAATAGAACATAGTAAAAGAAAATGAGTTATTTAAAGGTGTTCTCCATAGACAGTTAGCCTAATTTAAATTTTTGTATGTGCCTGAAAGTAATAAATCTGAATAGAAGCAATAAACTATTCAAACAGAAGGCACCCTAGGTGATAATCAAATCAGATCCATAAATTTAAAGATGAGGAAATCAAAACCAAGTAAGATAAAACTACTGCCCACGATCTCAAAGTTGAGTACTGGGGCTCCTGGTGGCTCAAAGGGTTAAGTGCCTGGCTCTTGATTTTGGCTCAGGTCATGATCTCAGGGTGAGACCGAGCCCTGTGTCAGGTTCTACACTAGGTGCGGAGCCTGCTTCAGAGTCTCTGTCTCCTCTCTCTACCCCTCCTGCCTCCACTTGCACGAACTCTAAATAAACAAACAAATAAATAAATAAAATTTGAGTACGTGTAAGTAGTCTGAAATGTTAGTGATAAAGCCAGAACTAAAGCTAAGATATTCTGAATCCCAGAGCAGATCTTTTTCCACTATACTATTCAATAGTTAACTGAAATTGTTCAGACTTAACTTTTGTCATTGAGTCATAATTAAAAATAACTTACTGTATACATAGATGTATCAATTATGAGAATGAGTCCATCATTCCCTAAATCAGTACTCACATATCTACTATATCAAGGTTCATCTTTTTATGTAATTCAGATATATTGCTAATGAGAGTTACAATAAAATTTTGATACAGGGGAAAAGGTTACAAAAATAATCAAAATAAATGCTATAGTTTTAATATGCACAATTGTAAGAAGAGTATGTTTTACCAGAATTCGTTATCTATATGCATCTATTCATACCATAGATGGGTCAAATGTGGGTGAAGAAGGCTAATTTTGCTTGATTTTTATCAAAAAGTTATCTCAATTTTAGAAGAGTAGTATTACAGAGTTGGAAGGGACTTTTATTCCAAAAGTGTTCCAAACTCTATATTTTACATCTGAACTCAAAGGACACAATATGATTTGTCTGAGGTTTTGAACAGGGAAAATTTTGGGAAGATGAGCATTTATTATCAAATGCACTTGATATCATTTATTGATATTGATATCATTTATTGATGCATCTCATTTATTATCAAATGAAAGGTCATTACTGGAGAAAGAAGACTGACAGCGTTGAGTCTAGATAAGAGATCTTGTCTGAGGGAAGAGCCATTTCTATACTGTTCTGTAATTAAGACAATAATCACATAAAGCCTACCTTTTTAAAAATAATACACAGAAATTAAGACTTCAAGAAAAAAAAACAGGCTACTAGGAGTCTTAGTGTACTTTTCCCTGAACACTAGTGGAGTATCTTTTCATATGCTCATTTGCCACTTATACATCTTCTCTGGTGGAGTGTTTATTCATACCTTTTGTTTACTTTTTTTTAACTGGGTCATTTTATTTTCTTTTACTGTTGAGTTTTAAGAGTTCTGTGTATATTCTGGGTAAAAATCCTTTATATGTTTCACAAATGTTTTCTCTTATTCCTTGGCTTTTAAAAACTTTTCTTAAATTAAATAAAAATATACTTATTTTTTTTGAAAACCAATAATTTTAAATTTGGCCTTGTTTTCTATTATGGTTTATGCTTTTTACAGTCAATCTATGAAATCTTGAATTAACCCAAGGTCTTAAAGACTTTCTTCTATACTTTCTTTTTTTATTATTATTACTATTTAAAAGATTTACTTATATTTGAGATGAGAGGGAGGGGAGAGAGGGAATCTGAAGCAGACTCCCCAATGAGTGGGGAGCCCAACACAGGACTCCATCTCAAGATCCTGAGATCATAACCTGAGCGGAAATCAAGAGTCAGACATTTAATCGATTGAGCCACCCAGGGGTCCCCCTTCTATACTTTCTTTTAAAATAATATAGTTTCAGATCTTATGTTTATATTTATGGCCCATTTTGAGTTGATTTCTCAGCATAGCATATGGGTATCCAATTTTTATAGGACCATTTATTGAAAGGATTAGCCTTTTTTCATTGAGTTTCCCAGCCTATGTACGGAGTATCAATTGGCTGTGTATCTGTGAGCCTATTTCTGAGATCTGTTCTATTTCATTGATCTGTATATCAATACTTACACTAGTATCACACTTTCTTGATTACTATATCTTTATAGTAAGTTTCGAAATGAAGTAGTAGTATAAATCTTCCAACTTTGTTCTTGCTTTTCAATTTTGCTACTTTATACCCTCTGCACTTTCATATAAGGTTTTATAATAATTATATATATTTAACTTGTCAGCTTTTATTTAAAAAAAGACTGCTGATATTTTAACTAGGATTGTGTCAAATCTATTCAGGAAAAACTAACTTCCCTACAACGTTGGGTCTTCCAATATTGTAGACATAGTATGCCATTTCACTTATATAAATCTTTGATTTCTTTCAGCAGCATCTTGTAGTTTTTTTGCAAACAATCCTTGTACACATTTTGTTACATTTGATTCTAAATATTTCATGATTTTGATACTGCTCACTGTTACGTAGAAATACAACTGATATTTTAATGTTAACTTTATATTTTCTCATCTTATGAAAAATCAGTTTTAGTAGCTGTTTTGGTAGATGCTGTAGGATTTTCTGTATAGACAATCATGTTGTCTGTGAATAAAGACCAACCACTCCAGCTTCTACTGGTGCCATGTTCTATTTTCAACATCTATTACCAGTTCACTCTTGTTTATCTGTCATGTTCTATCATGCCACCACGTCTTGCTTTTGTTTTTGTTCTAGACCCTTTTTTCTATACTCTTTGCTGAAGGAATGCCTACTCATCCTTCAGATCTCAGCTCAAACATACCTTCTCAGGGAAGCTTTTTCTAAGACACATCTCTGTGCTACCACTTTCATTCCATTATCCTTTCATTAATCCAGCAAACAAAGATTGAGTGCCTCTTAATCAATATCTACCATGTGCCATCATTCTTTCAGAGTACCATCTACCCTTGCTTCCTAGCATTTATCATTATTGTAACTTTACATTTATTTTCATGATTATTTGGCTACTCTCTCTCTTTCCTGCAGATTGTAAGTACTGTAAGAAACATGATTGCTGTTGGTTCTCCTTTGATGTCCATGCCTAGCTTAAGGCCTGTAACATGACAGAGACTCATTAAATATTTACACAATAAATAAATGAGCAAAAAGAAAATGTCTACCCAAAGATGGAGGAAATATTTGGGGGGGTGGGTAGGGTTGAATTGCTCGATGTCATTCAACACGCTGTTTAAAAGGGTTTTCACTGACTCTATAATCCTTATTCAATCTCTGTATACATGAAAATGGAACAGAAACATTTTTTAAATGTAATTTTAAGGAAATTCTAGGAGATGAAATTGGAGGTTGAGTTGTAGATTCTAAGCATGAGGAGTTAATTTTTAAATTCACAAGTAAAACATTTAATTGGGTAAAAACAGATGCTACAAGCTCATATTAGATTAAATAATAATTAAATATTTTGTCAAATGAAAAAATTGAATCCCATAGACCACTAGATGTCCTTAAAATTATACATGTACCTTTTCTATTTCATGAGTCATTAGGATCTAATTAACTCAAAATAAACAGGCAAATGCAATAAACTTGAAATGACTTACTCAACAAGGTCTTGAATATACAGTAAATAACTTGGTTTTGTTCCATTTGAGAGACTATTAAATAAAAAGCTTAGCTTTATCTTTTGAATGAGATAAGGTCCTAATCTTTAAATCTGACCATGAATTCTTTTTTTTTTTTTACTGCAAGACTAATTACTCATACATAAATGAGTTTAATTTGAAAGGCATTGCTTTTCAAGTGGTATTAATATAAACCACTCCTGCTATAATTTACTGAGTAGTTTTATCTTATCTTTAATTGTACATGAATTGTACATTTAATTGTACACTGAGCACCTTAACGTAGGTACAAATATTTCATCACATTGTATTAATGCTTTAAGCACATTTCGTTTTCTGTTACATTTATCAAGGGTGTCTCCAATACAAAGAGAAAAAATTCTATGTATCTCTTAGGAATCACTTTTCTTTTACATGAATCTCAGTGTTAACCCTTATCAATGCATAGAAGCACTGCAAAAGAAAGTGGAAATTATTGTGTGGCACTGACGGTGGTAGCTCACTGTCTTTACCTGATATTTCAATAATAGGAATGCCAGTGCAAATGCCATTGAAGTTTGAAAGCAGTGACTGAGAAATGTACATTCTTTACTTGGAAGTCATTGTTTATTTAAAGGCATTATGTTCTTCTCATGTATGGGGCTAGATGACAGTCACTTAACACGTGACTATCACATTCAAGGAACATTTTTAGTTGAATTAGGTATGAAATCCATATAGCTATTCTTTTTTTCCCCTCCTTTTAAAAGATTTTATTTATTCATTAGAGAGACAGAGATAGCGAGAGAGAACACAGGCAGGAAGGAGAGGGACAAGCAGACTCCTCACCAAGCAGGGAGCCTGACGAGGGGCTCGATTCCAGGACCCTGGGATCACAACCTGAACTGAAGGCAGAGGCTTAACTGACTGAGTCACCTGGGGGCCCCCAGATGGCTATTCTTATCATAAATCACAGATCTACTTTAAAAATGCTACTATAGAAAATTTCTACTATAGAAAATACGTAATATATATTTTGAAACTAAGGAGATCTTAAAAGTTACTCAAGCCAGTCTCCTGAAAAGTGCAAGAAGAAATCCTTTATGTGTGTCAAACCACTACACTTGCATTTCTATTATCATAAGATATCATACAGTTTGAATTGTAACTTTCAAATAAGTCTTTTAGGAATCCCCAAATATGAACGTATTATTGCATTCCAAGAAAAAATAAGAGTAAAAAACATAGGGGGGGTTGTGAAAAAAAATCAAGATTTATTGTTTTTATTTGCAATTAAAATGTCAAATGCAAGAATTCACATGGCATGGAGTGAGTTGAAGAAAACACAGGTGCCTAATTCACGAGCTACTGAAACAGTATAAAGGTGACCATCTGGGGAGAGCTGGCTGACTTAATTTTCCTATGAGCTTACCGTCTGCTCCATATTTTTCTTCCAAACTCCACATTCTGACCTTGAAAATGCATTCACAGATTTTGCTACATCCATTTCCTTCTAAACGTAAATGCAGTTAGTCCTAATTATGTAAAGGATATTAATACAACAAAGGACATAGTGTGTTGCATTTTATTTAATCTCAGTTTTTTGATTTTTTTAAAAGGTTTTCTTTCTGGTGATGGCACCTTGTCAGCTTTTCAGTCATTCAATAAATTCCTGCACTTTCCATGATACACCTGCAAGAGCTGGCAGGCACAGTTTTAAGAATAAATTCTTCTTTGCGAACTAGTGGTTCTCAAGAAAGCCCAGAAGGTAGACCCTGAGCACGTCAAGGAGAGGCGATGGGAACCAAGCACTGTAATCCTCATGTGACACAATGGATCACCCCAAATACTCACAGAAAGATGACAAGGCTAAAAGAATGAGGAATTCCCAAATTGTCACAAAACACTGATTGCCCAAGTATCCTGGGTATATCAGGATTTCTGAAGGAGGCATCACACTTTCCTGCCATGTTGAATTAATATGCTGAGCAGATTACATTGGTTCTCTTTTTATATCTCAGTCTGAATACTGGAAATGAAGCTAGTTACGCTAAAAAAAAAAAAAAATACTTACTTTCAAGTACTTGTTGCCATATCTTTTCTAAAACTAGTCTTTTGCTCTATCCTGCATTTTTTTCCAAAAAAAAAAAAATCTGTAGCTACCATTTCTTCAATATCCCTAATTCATGCTCTAATCATTCCCATTATTCCCAGCACAATGCATTATATGGTGTCTGTGCTTCTGAAACTTCTTTCAGGGTCAAAGCCCTAACTTATATGTGGTTGTCCCCACAGTGTCTCAAAGCTTATTAAGTGTTAAGCTTAACTCACCAGCCTTGTGGACCAATATGTTTCCCTTTTGGCTTTTCCCTTTCCCTATTTTCACCACCTATTAGTCAATACATGACCATTATCCTCCTTCCTTTCCGTTCTCATAATTCTTCCTCAGGTTCAGGTTTGGTCATCCAGATCACAACAAAAATGTAGACCGAGGGGTGCCTGGGGGGCTCAGTGGGTTAAAGCCTCTGCCTTCAGCTCGGGTCATGATCTCAGGGTCCTGGGATCAAGCCCCACATGGGGCTCTCTGCTCAGCGGGGAGCCTGCTTCCCCTTCTCTCTCTCTGCCTGCCTCTCTCTCTGCCTACTTGTGGTCTCTCTTCTCTCTGTCAAATAAATAAATAAAATCTTTAAAAAAAAATACAGACCAAAATTGTCGAATTGTTCCAAAGAATAACACAGTTTCTTGAACAAAGAGTTCCATGATGTGCCTAGCCCATAGGACTTGGAGACTCACAAAACATGTCATAGGCTACTTTAGAGACACCTTTAAGTTTGTTTAATTCAGTGCTTTGGAAACCTGATATCTCCTCATTCAGTTTACCATGGAACATTTTTTAAGGTGCATCCAATAAAATCTCCCAGAGTCATGTTTGTAAAACACTGATCTTCTCCATACATTCAATCTTGCAACCAATTTTCATATTAGTTAATAAATACCAAGCTCAGATCATTTCACTTCCTGCCTTAAAATTTTTAAACATTCTTGATTATCCATCAAACAAAGCTAAGCACCCCTATCTATCTGCAACCTATGTGTTTCATCTTATCTTTTATGACTTCGTTCATCTGTGCAGTTTCCTAGAGGTCAGGCTTAGGATCTATAGTATGACAACTGACCATCCTCAGATCAAATACAAGTGTCTCATCACATAAATGTGTACCACCCCTTAGCAATGAATCAGCCTTTCACACACGACTATGGTACTCCTTTAGGAAAGACTTCATGGCTTCCTGAAGCTCTCCAAACTTAAGTCAAAGTCTACTTTGTTGAAGAAAAATAGATTTTCTTTCTTTTTTTCTGTGATTTGAAAAACTCTGCTCCAGATAATTAAAGCTACCTGTGCTGAATATTTTTAGCAAATTAATTTGTCACATCGCATGGTTTTTCTGAAATAAAGGTGGTACGTGGTGCTTTGCATAATTAAGTCAGCTAGGGAACTGGGAAGTAGATTTGGAACAATCATATCGTCTGTGACTGCTTCATTTTTTCACCAGTGTCAAAATACATATTCTTGTCCAATTTAAAAGAAAAAGCAACGTCCGTTGAAAATATTTCTAGGGGCACCTGGGTGGCTCAGTGGGTTAAAGCCTCTGCCTTCGGCTCAGGTCATGATCCCAGGGTCCTGGGATCGAGCCCTACATCGGGCTCTCTGCTCAGCAGGGAGCCTGCTTCCTCCTCTCTCACTCTGCCGGCCTCTCTGCCTACTTGTGATTTCTCTCTCTGTGTCAAATAAATAAATAAAATCTTTAAAAAAAAAAGAAAATATTTCTAAATGATAACAAATTTGAGGTTATCATTTTAACTGAAATGGTACTTGTTTAAGAACTATTTAATTGTGCTTCGGCTGTGGGTCAAGTATTGTAGTGGGCAGAAAGAAGTTAGCAAGATGGACAGAGCTGTTATCACAACATACAATTCTTACCATTCTTACAGACACAGAGTTTGAGGTATGTTGAGGATTCCATCTTCCTCCATCTACTCTATGTTTTCTCTAACCCTCTGAAAGCACATTTTTCCAAAAACTCATTCATTCTGTCCCTAAAATATCTGCTCCCATCCTCTGTCGTACTACTCCAATGAAGCTTTCACCTGCTATTCCAACAAGTTGTCAGGGCCATCGATGACCTCAACACTGCTAGACACTATGGTCAACTCTCAAATGACATCTTACCTCACCTGTTAGCATTTCATACAGATAACCCTTGCCATCTTCTTAAAAGACATTTACATGGCCTCTGATCACTACTCTCTTTTGGTTTTCCTCTCTCACTCATGCTTCCTCATCTTCTCAACCTTTAAGTGTTGGAATTGCCCAGAGCTGAGTCAACAATCTTCATCTTTCCATCCTCCAGATGCCTTAAATACCATCTATATGTTAATAACTCTATTTATATCTCCATCTTGGACTTTCCCCTTAAGTTCCAGAATTTTATATGCAGTTGCTGACTCAAACTCATTTGTGTGTCCCATAGATAACTCAACATGTCCAAATTTATCTTCTTCTTGGAATAACCCCTTCCCTCTGCTCTTCTGTAGTCTTCCCAATCTCAGTAAATTGGGCTTCCTCTTTCTAGATACTCTGGCCAGAGGCCTGATCATCATCACCTGCTTTGTTTCTCTCACAGTCTATATCCAAATTTTCATCAAATCCTGCAAGCTAAATGTTCCCGATGTATCCAGAAGTTGACCACTTACCACTGTTTCCCTCATTACTATGCAGGTCCCAAACACCATCATCTCTGATCTAGATTCTTTTAATTACTTTCTAACTAATCTCCCTGTGCACTTTTTACCCCCACCCCCCACGGTCAACTTAGCAGAGAGCCTGTTCAAACTAAAATCCCTCTCATGGCTTTAATAGTTTAGGAGTAAAAAACCAAAGCCCTTAGAATAGCAAGGCTCAGCCAGTCCATGGGTGCAGTGGCCTCCCTCCAGTGCTTAGCTCATCTCCACAAAAACCTCCACACCCTCTTCCAGGAGGCGGCCAACATGGCCCTCAGCAGCCATGATCATGGGGACTGAACTCTGTGGGGTCCTCCCTGCTGCGACCACCCCAGCAGCACGGAAAGGAGCTGGGTGTTGACCTTCTGCTGAGTTGGCTGGGCTGGACCCAGTCAGTGCCCAGGCTGTGACCAGGAACTGCTCCTCAAGCAGGTGGGCACCACCACAGCCACGCTCAGACCTCGGGACTGGGATGTCTTAAGTGGAGTGAACCCCATCTGAGGCTTGAGGAAAGGAGTTCCTAGGCCCACCAGCTTTGCAGATGGCTGGTCCTGGGGTCCTCTAGAATCAGTGGCAGACACCCAGCTCTCGGCCCCAGACCCCACATCCTGAATTGGTCTGTGATTCCTGGTGCCTACTCACTGCTGGTCCTGGAGCTGTTCAGCGCCACCACCCCCCCCACTCCTGTAAACCCTCTACGAGGCCAGAAGCCACACCATGCCCCTTTTCCCTGCACCAGGCCCAGCTCAGTGGTAATGGTAACAACTAAAATGACATCACTTCTAAAAAAAAAAAAAAGGCCCCTCTCTGACTTCATCTCCTACTACCCTTTCCCCGTTCACTCTGCTCCAACCACACTGGCCTCATTGCTGTCCTGTAATACTTTAGAACATTCTCGCCTCAAGGCATTTACCCTTGCTCTTTCCTCTGACTGGTCCACTTTCCCCTCGTTATCCTCAGGGCCAATGCCTCAATGCAAGAGGGCCTCCCTGGTCCCACCCCTCACTTCTTTGGCTTTCTCATCCCCCTAAGCTTGCTTCCTGTTTCCTCCTGCTACTTATAATTAAATGAAGTACTATGTATTTACTTGTTTACTTACCTCTTGCCTGCCCTCCCCACCCCAACCACACTGGAATGTAAACTTCACAAGAGTTCAGAGGGTGTGTTGTGTTTGCTACTGCCTTCCCAGGCCTAGACCAGGGTTGGGGCGTTGCAGGCACTCAAAAACTACTTGTTGAGTGAAAAATTGAGTAACGTTACAAAAGGGAATTATAAGGTGCGGTGGAAATATAAAACAGGGATCTAAACTAGGCTGAGAGAACAAGAAAAGACTTCTTGCAGAATTTGAAATCTGAACGCTGACAAATAGAGGAGTTTGCCAGGAAAAGGGGAAGAAGAGGACGGGAAGAGCTTTCCCACAAAATGAACAACACTGCCAGGAGTTAATCTGTTTCTTCAACAGCTATTAAACACCTGCAGTGTATCAGACTGTGTTCCATACATTTGGGACCTTAAAAGTAAAAGCGAGAGGTCATACACAAATAAATATTTGGCATATGCTCAATTAATAAAGTAAGAATATATAACATATTAAGAATGTTGGACAATGAGAAGTCACAGAAGACTTTAATGCAAGGGATAACATGACCAAATAAATATCTTGGAAAATCAAAACCCAACGTAAGCCTCACCTCCAGTTACTGGCTCATTTAATATTTAACCTACAATAACTTCCTTTCAGGTTCCCCAGTAATTCTTCTTTTTTTTAAAGATTTTATTTATTTATCTGAGAGAGAGGGGAGAGATCACAAGTAGACAGAGAGGCAGGCAGAGAGAGAGGGAAGCAGGCTCCCTGCTGAGCAGAGGGCTCGATGCAGGGCTCGATCCCAGGACCCTGAGATCATGACCTGAGCCGAAAGCAGAGGCTTTAACCCACTGAGCCACCCAGGCACCCCCCCCCAAGTAATTTCTAATATAAGCCTATAACATCAGATAAAGTGAAAATATTGCTATGCAAGTGATTTTTCCCCTGTATGTGAAACACAAATATGGTCTTATACATTGAAGTTTTTAAATTTTTCAGAACTTTAACATAAGTGAGTATCATTTTATTAAAAAAAAATCTTTCAGCATTCTTTTCTCATGTTTTTCAATAATGTTTTTCAAATGTGCCTATTAATTTTTCATTGCCAGGTTATCTCTTTATAGTTTCCACTCTTTTAAAATACATTTTTGGGGCGCCTGGGTGGCTCAGTGGGTTAAAGCCTCTGCCTTCGGCTCAGGTCATGATCTCAGGGTCCTGGGATCTAGCCCCGCATCAGGCTCTTTGCTCAGCGGGAAGCCTGCTTCCCCCTCTCTCTCCGGCTGCCTCTCTGCCTGCTTGTGATCTCTCTGTCAAATAAATAAAATCTTAAAAAAATACATTTTTAAAATACTTATAAATATGAAAAAAAACTTATAAATATGCTTATTTTATAGCCTCTTTCTGATTTTTTCCACATCAAGTTGTTTTCGTTTTACAGACATACCTTCTCTCTGACTTTTTGTCCCTTCTGCCAGAAACATGGGGTTCATTCACTCACTGAATACTGACTCAGTCCAAGGTTCTAGCTCCTTCTCATATATTTCTAATGTTGAACTGTGAGCCCGCCTTTGGCAAGGATTATTTGTTCTGTGAAAAACCAGTGTGGCTAGGTGTTTCTTAAGAGTACTGTCTTTCATTTTACTTCCTCTAGTTTGTTCTGGCCTAGCAATCATTTTATGTACATTTCTTGAGAGAACATTTTCTGAAGCAACTTTGTAGCATATATTTAGAATCCAAGCTAAGTAATGAAGTCTAAGGTATGGGTATAGAGCATATCTAACACCTTACTTTGCCTGCTTTGTTCCTGCTTTGCCCCCAACCATGGGCCTAATTTCTAAGTCTGGAATGTTTTCCATCTCCCTCCCTCCACTTCTACCAAGATGTCATTCCAGCCTTCATTTCCCTTTTCATTTCTGGCACCTGGAGATCATGCTTTCTCACTTGCAATCTAAGCTATAGATAGTTTTTTTTAATTGTTAGATTTTATCTGGCACAACTTAATGTTTGTAATGGGAGAGGTTCCGTGATAGCTCAGTCTGCCATATTACAGATTCACTCAAATTAGTCTCGAAATTTGGATTTTAATTTGAAATATGAATAACAACATAAGACAGTCTGCCTAACCAAATAGTTGCTCAGATGTGCAAATCAGTACTAAAAATTAACTAAGCTGTAAAAATGCTTTCAAAGCCTGTCTTCCCAACTGGGAACACAATTCCTTACTCAACTAGGTTAGTAGGAATTACAGCTCACACAGATTGAGTTAACCTGGCAAAACAGTAATAACAAAAGGTATAGAAACTCCTCCAACAGAAAAGGGGAGTGAGCACAGGCAAATACTCATATGGGATTTTTCCACAAACTTTTACTGGGAGCTCACGAGAAAGAATGGATCAAGATGAGAAGTGAAGACACATTACAACAGGAAGACGGTCAAAGAAAAAATCTCTACCACAGGGGGCAGGAAGGAGGCAGGAAACTCCTAGTTCCAGGATCCTATGCCTATACTATTGGAAATCTCCTACGAGCGAAGGAAGTTACGGTGAACTCTCCTACGTAAGGCCCTCCAAAGATGAAAGCACGATTTTTAGTCTGAAGACCAAAGAAAGGCAGAATCGCTGAGAAAGCCCCATCCTTGAGACTCAGGCACAGGGGCCTCCCTGAGACTGAGGCTGGGCCAGGACAATAGAGAAACCCCTTTGTCCCGCACCACCAGACAAGAAACAGCAGTCTACCCTTGCAGGAAGGCAGACAGCAAGGAGAGTGAACCATCTGGGACACAGGTGCACAAGAAAGACTGAGAGCTGAGGGTAAAGACCCTCAAATGGTTAAGCTGAAGATAAATATAAAAGACACGTTCTCTCCTCTATTTTTCTAATGCTCTAAAAGCGGAGGTCAGCAAGCATTTTCTGTAAAGAGTCAGACAGTAAATAGTGTGGGCTTTCCAGACCAAATGGTCTGTCGCAACTCCTTGACTCTCAATGTCTTTCTCTGCAGCTGGGGAACAGCCATGCACAATATGTAAATGAATGATCATGGCTAGGTTCCAATCAAACTTCACTTAACGGACACTGAAATTTGAACTTAATAGAATTTTCTTCTGTCAAAATATTCTTTTGAGTTTTCTAATCATTCAAAAATGTAAAAAAGAAAATCAATCGGAGGTCACAGGCTAAATCTGGTTTGGGAGCTCTAGCCTGTGACCCCCGGTTTAATAGTAATTAATTACGGGTTTCTAGCATAGGTACGCAAAAGATGGGAAGAAGCAATTTGAAGTGTATTGTTTGAAGGACAACCGTGCTAAATTAAAGATATATCCTGTCAACCCTCGGGCTACCACTACAAACAATACAAGAAAGATAATAGCAAGATATGCAAAGGCCTATATCAATAATAGATTGGGAAAGTATTATTTGAATATAAGACAATTGATTAGAGCTCCTTCACATTTGGAAAACACATAATTCACAAACAGAAAACCTCCTCTTGGGAAATATCCCGGAGAAACTTTTAAGAAAAGAGTAATTTAAACATATTTTCTTTTAAAGCTCTAAAAATAACAAAGAGAAATGCAAGACAAGAAGCTTTGAAAACTTGTTAGTACATGCGAAGCAGATTTCTCAACCCAGAGAGGGGAGAAAATGAAAGCAAGCAGGAAATTAGGCATACCTTAATGTGTATCTATGCACAACTAATCTTGCCTGTGGCTAATTTGTTCAACTACTTAGGACAGAGGACTGCTGAGGCAAGATCATGTGATGACTGCCACCCTGTCCTAGCTTAGATGGCTATAACCAAATACCGTCAACTAGGTGGCCTAAAAAAACAGACATTTATTTCTCACAGTTCTGGAGGCTGGGAAGTTCAAGACCGAGATGCCTGCTGGTTCCGTTCCTTCAGCTCATTCCCGGCTTGCAGCCTCTGCCTTCAGCATGTGCATCCGCACCAGGTGAGACAGTACTCTGGTCTCTTCGTAGAAGGGCATCAATTTCAACATGGGACCCCACCCTCATGACTTCACCTGAATCCAATTACCTTCCCAAAGTCCAAATACTACCATGTTGCGGGGCAGGCTTCCACATATAAATAGGAAGGGGAGAGACGCATTCAGTCCATAACATACGCCCATCTTAATATTCCGCTATTCACAGTTATCATTTGGGTGCCAAACTGGTAATACTGGGAATGTGTGTGACATCAGAAGAAATGAGTATCTCCATGATCCAGAATACCTCATTTATCCAGAGGCATGTATCTGTCAACCTCAATTAACTAAAGCAGGTCTGAGAAGCTGGAGTGATGCAGAATTTCCCTTTGGGCCATCCAAATAAGTATCTCATCATTCCTTCCATAAAGTGCATTAAGTTTTACTGCCTTATTGGTTTTACCTTCCACAATTCCTTCACAAAATCCCATTTTCTAGAGAACACACACACCGTATCAAAGAAGGAAAGTAAATGAATCCTATATTTTTAAGTTAAAAGTTAGTAAGTTTGGGGGCACCTGGGTGGCTCAGTGGGTTAAAGCCTCTGCCTTCAGCTCAGGTCATGATCTCAGGGTCCTGGGTTCGAGCCCCGCATCGGGCTCTCTGCTCGGCGGGGAGCCTGCTTCCCCCTCTCTCTCTCTGCCTGCCTCTCTGCCTACTTGTGATCTCTCTCCTCTCTGTCAAATAAATAAATAAAAATCTTAAAAAAAAAAAAATTAGTAAGTTTGGGGCCCAAACGAGTAAACTTCAGTCACCTTAAGTTTTACTTCGGTGGAACATCCCCACGCTTAATGCTAGAAATTTACAGCATTATTTGGGCCACAGAAATCCATATGAAAACATCAATGCATATATTTTAATAATAATGGGTAAGCAGAGTGTGTTTATACCCTTCAAGACATTGAAAGCTAATTTTGAAAGAGAAAAAGAAGTCACAATTTTCTCTCTGTGCCTGAAACTTGGGTTCTGCCGCATTCCTAAATCCCTCTCACTAATCCCACTTAGAGGCGAAGACTGTAAGGAAAGGGGATTTGGGGCATTATTATCACTCCCTTATGAGAGAGCCTGTGAAAATTCTAGGTCTGTGAAATTTTGTTGGCTGTGTGGTACAGATCACCGAAAGGTAGTCTGAATGCCACAGTTGTTATCTTTGGGTTCACCGGCACAGCATGGGAAGGAACAGAATATCGCTAGTACTTTCTTGTAATTCTCTCTATGAGTATTCTGTCTTTGGTACTAAGAAGTGAATAATAAGCACAGCCATTTATTAAACACCTGCTATTTTACAATAGTTGTGGTAGACTCTTAAAAATACATTAGGGGCGCCTGGGTGGCTCAGTGGGTTGAAGCCTCTGCCTTCAGCTCAGGTCATGATCTCAGGGTCCTGGGATGGAGCCCCACATTGGGCTCTCTGTTCAGCAAGGAGCCTGCTTCCTCCTCTCTCTCTGCCTGCCTCTCTGCCTACTTGTCATCTTTCTCTGTCAAATAAATAAAATCTTTCAAAAAAATACATACTTAGATTCATCTTCAGCAACACTGGTGTACTTCCCTTTGGCAAGCATTGGACAGTCATTTCTCTCAGGGTAACATGCATTCCTGGTGTGCCTTCTCTCTGTCTGTCTGTCTGTCCGCCTTTTGAAGACTTTGCAAGCGCCTCTGTATCTTTTGTCCCTTACAAGTTCAAATTCCTCAAAGCTTGCTACAGACCCCATTACAGACCTATGCACTTGCCCTCTGAGGTAGCCTAGTGATGAAGCTGAAGGCCTCAAGAGTCAACCAGCCTGAGCCTCAATCACTTTATTTAGCCTCTTTATGCCTCAATTCCCGCATCTTCAAAATACTAATAGCATCTGCCTCAGAGTCTTGTTTTGAGGACTATTGAAATGAGGCAAGAAGAGACCTAAGCAGAACGCCTGGCTGCCCAGTAGCACATGCAGTGTAATGCAGTGTAATGTAGTAAATGCTCAATGTGTGAGCCATTGTTCTAATACTTCAGCTATCTTATCATGAACTATCTGCTTAAGGTCTCTCTTCCCTAGACTGCAAGCTCTATCTCTAGCCCTTGACTTGGTACCAGGCACAAAGCAGACTCATTCACTGTTCCTTGAATGGCTCAGTGAGGGAAGGATCAAAGGAATGGATCACCATACAAAGTGTATGTCATTATTCCTGTATTAAGAATGAAAGAAAAAAGATGTGGAGAGAATAATATCTTAAGCTTCCACAGATAGTAAGTGCGCAGAATTGCAATTCAAATCCCCATCTGTCTAGATGTGAAGCTTGTACACTTTTCATTTATTGCACTGGGAAAAATGCATGCCCTGGGGAGAAGAGGTGGGGAATAACCAATCGGGATTGAGCACTAATATGGACCTGGCAGTGGTCTGAGCATTTGCTTATGTTTTCCCAGTTCAGTTTTAGAGCAACCTCAAGAGGTAGAGAGATATTATTTTCATTTTTACAGATGAAAACTAAAATACAGAGAAGGTAGCAACAGGCCAAGTTGACATAGCGAGGGGGAGGAAGGGAGAGGTAGGACTGGAATGCAGCCATCCAGACCCAGAGCTCTTACCCCTCACAGGCATATATATGCCTCTCCCTGTTCTGGGATGCTCACCAGTGAAATAGCACTACAAAGGAGAGAAAAAAAGTCGCTCTTGGTTATATTTTCCCCAGTCAACCATTTAGTACACTTTTGCTATCTGCATACAAATAAAATATAGCAAAAACAATGAACATCTACATAAACTCTAATCTCTGTCCTAAACTTTTACTGAATCTTAAAGTCAGTCGGTAGCTTTTCCAATCTGTGAGTCCACTTTTGCCAGTACATTTACAGTAATCCAGTAGTAGAATGTTCAGTAATTTCTGGAAGGCACCCATTTGAATTTTGAGCAGAATAAATGTAGAGGATTTTTTTCTTAAATAAAAATCTGTCGGGGCGCCTGGGTGGCTCAGTGGGTTAAAGCATCTGCCCTTGGCTCAGGTCATGATCTCAGGGTCCTGGGATCGAGCCCCGCATCGGGCTCTCTGCTCAGCGGGAGCCTGCTTACCCCTCTCCCTTTGCCTGCTTCTCTGCCTACTTGTGATCATTCTCTCTCTGTCAATAAATAAATAAAATATTAAAAAAAAAATCTGTCATCTTGTGTTATCTGCTCACCTACCCAGGCTTACTCCCTTTCATGTGCAACATGTGAAACCAACCACTAATTTATTCAGCACACATCTGAGTGCTTATCTTTCAGGCACTGTGATAGGTAATGGGAACACCAAGATGAATGTAAATAACTTAATTTTGCTGGGGTGACAGCAGTGTAAAAAAAAAAAGTCAATCTTGTGTGCTAAGTACTCTAACAGAATTATGGGGGATGGGGAGGGAGTGTTTTCAAGTAACAAGAAAAAACATTAGATTTTTCTGTCAGCAAGAAAAAAGCTATTTGGGGGCACCTGGGTGGCTCAGTCGTTAAGCGTCTGCCTTCAGCTCAGGACATGATCCCAGGGTCCTGGGATCGAGCCCCGCATCGGGCTCCCTGCTCGGCAGGAAGCCTGCTTCTCCCGCTACCATTCCCTCTGCTTGTGTTCCCTCTCTCGCTGTGTTTCTCCCTGTCAAATAAATAAAATCTTTAAAAAAAAAAAAAAAAGCGATTTGGGGAGAGTGGGTTGGCAAATAAGGTAAGTATACAGGAAACTTGGTTTTGACCTCCAGGCATCTCCAAATGCATCTTGCTTCTAGAGAATACCAAGATAAATAGTCCCTGCTTCTTAGTATAGCCTGAAGACAAGAAATATTATCTGTTTCTGCCCCCTGGGAGTATGGTAGGTTTATAGAACTTCCATGACTCAAGGAGAGAATAATTATCATTGTTGAGTCGTTACTAGGATGACCTGTTGTAAGTACTTGATACATATTTGCTCATGTAAAGCCAACATTTTATGTAGTCAGTGCTATTTTTGTCATTTGCCATTTTACAGACAAGAAAATGGAGAGTCAAAAGAGTCTAGTAACCTTGGAAGTTGCAGAGCTATAAATGCAAAAACTGGATTTCAAAACCAGGCAGGATGACTCTAGAATGCATCTTTGCCATCTGAAACACCCACACTCCAGCCCAGGACTGAGTTCTTCCAAGTGGCTGAGTGGAGCCGGTGGGGCAGTCATTGGGCAGTAGGACCAAGAGCAGTAAGTGGCCAAGGCTGGCCCCTTTTTCCTGGTGAATGAATGAATGAATGAATGAATGAATGAATGACTTTATTTATTGACCCTAATATTATCTCTTAGGCTGTAACCTACCATTCAAGCTAGGTATAATTTTAGAATATTGATATGGTTTCTTTAATTATTTGCTATCCTGCCTAGTTCTACATCATCTTTACAAATCTTCCATGACTCTCATGCAAAATATCGGTAACGACAGTGAATAGGGCAGAGAACCAAACCGCCTTGGAGTAGTGTTTCAACCACTAGAAATCCTAGAATACAATCATCTACTTCCCATATTTCTGCATTTTCCACAAGGCTTCTCTAAAAGTTGTGACGTCATGAGTATTGTATGGTCATAGCACACACCTAAAATTTGACAAGATCTATTCTCAGTGATCTCACATAGGCTCTTCGGGATCACCACTTTCTTTTATAAGTACCAAAATCCCATTCTTCTATTACTGTCCTTAGATTTTTCTGTCAGCAAACAAAAACAAGTAGATTGAACTATAATTTCCTAAAAACATTTTTTTCACCTTTTTGGAATCGAGGGTATTTGTCTATCAGCAGTTACTGCTTTTCTCCAATTTTCCTCAAAAGATCACTTTCAGGAGTCTCTCAGCCGTATTTCCCAATTCCCTCATTACTATTAAATAAATTCAGCTGGGATTTGATGGTTTTCTCCCCCATCTAAACTGGGGGCTTAACTGGTATTGCCGTTTTGTGATTCCCTTTATTCTAGCCTTTTTTGGTTAAAGATAATTCTTTGATAGGAAAAAAAAACAGATTTTATACTGAAATATCATAACTATCACCACACTGGCCAAGTAAACAAAAATAGCAGAACTAGCTGGACTTGAAATAGCTACAGTGTTTCTAGAGGAAATTGCCATCACTTTAAAGAAGGAGCTACAGTTTTCTGTCCAAGATAAATAACTATCTGAATATAATGTCAAAATAAGCCTTAATTCAACATAATTTTTTTAAGTAGTGTTTGAGTATATTTATTTTTTTATTAGACCACTCTTCAAATTCAGCTAGCCTATAATGTTAGTAAAACTCAATCATAAAACAACTTGTCTACCACCTCGCCCAGAAGTAAATCATCGATGTAATCAATATGACTTTTAAAGCGTGTTCCCTCTTGCCAACACGTAGTGATTTCAAATTAAATCCATTTTAACTTGCTTATCAGGACACAGCTTTGTCATTCATTTTCATTTGTAGTTTAAAAAAAAGGGATGAAGCAGTGTAGCTTATTTGTGTGTGTGTGTGTGTGTGTGTGTGTGTGTGTGTGTGTGTGTGTAGGAAATTCTGTTAGACCCCTACACACACATACCTTTTTTTTTTTTTTTTTTTTAAAAACCTTTTCAGTTGTATTTCAGCATTAGCTTGCATGGATCAAATAACAAGTTAAAATAGCCAGTTGGATGTGAATGATGAAAGTAGGCCATGATTATCAACACCAGCACTTCACAGCCTTTCTTGGCCCTGGAGAGCACACCACTTTAAAGAGTCTGCTACACGTACACAGACACACAGAAGCACAGTGATAAAGTAAGGTAGCCACCCGTTTCACATTATGATAGGTTGGAAGGCTTTTTTTTTTAAGCATTACAGATGTGTCCATGAGAAGTTGTCCAGCTAAGTCAATTTCATTCATTCATTCAATCAGCAAATATTAGGAGTATGCCAACTCTGTGCCAGACAATGTGTTGAGTTCTACATAAACAAGTCCAGCACCCTGATCTGATGAAGGCTGTATCCTAATAGACTGATACTAAGACTAAGAATTCTCTCCAAGAGGTATTGGCTTTGCATCTATAATAGCATCCCTATTACCCAG
This sequence comes from Procyon lotor, assembly GCA_028646535.1. Lineage (NCBI taxonomy): Eukaryota > Metazoa > Chordata > Mammalia > Carnivora > Procyonidae > Procyon > Procyon lotor. Next base: position 77,292,213 of record CM053611.1, read on the forward strand.
TGTACAGCTTCCCATTTGATACTACTCATTCCATGTTTCCTTTTCCTTACTAGTCCTAGTTAAGCCATAGTTGTGATCCCCAAGTAAGCACTCCAAAAGCAAAAACATTAATTTCATAAATGATTAGAGCACACCAAATATATCTCAGGGCTTGAATAGCTAGCACCCCAAACTAGACAGTATACATCAGATATATTTTTTCTTTTTCTGGAAGCTCTATCATTAATTTCTTGATTTCTTTTCAGTTTTAAAAATGTACATAAAACTCCCATTAAATGCAAAATACATTTTTTTTAATAATCAAAGATTTCTAAAATTTGAGTCCTTCTCATTGCAACTTTTCATTATCAGAGAAAAAGAGAAGACGAACGTGGCATAATTCTGACTCCTGGAAAATGGTCTGCACCTATATAGTATAGTGCAGGATGAAAAGACTCAGATATTGATTTTCAAAAAAAAGTTCAATAAAAATATTTTTTTAATGTGTAGTGAAGCCCACAGAAAATATGAGAAATCAAGCAAGCACTTAATGTTTGTAGATGAAAACATATTTGACTGCTGATGTGAGAAGGTTTTAGGACAAGAGCCATTAGACAGAGTCAATCCCTCTTCTCCTTCCTCCCCCACCAGGGCATACATGTGTGAAACAACAGAAGAACTAACTTAATTTTTGTTTTCCTTCTTCCTCTGTTGCTCCTCATGTAAAAAGAAATAGCAAGGAGAGCGAGGAGATGCAAGCCCCTCTGGACTGTGAGCAAAAGCAATTTTCAGGCAAATACAGATTTTATAAAAACTGGCGAATACAGTTGATTAGAAAGCTATAGGGCTGCCCAAGGCCTGAATTGGGAGATACATAAAGTTAATAAGCTCTGCGTGCCTTGAAAAGTGAAAGGAAAAGAAAAGAAAAATTTTAATGTATCACAAATTCCATGAAAAGTGTGGCACCCACGGGATTTTCTTGCATTCAGTTTTGCACTCATGTTTTTTTTTCCATAAAGCTGAAATCCACAAAATGAAAGCTCTTGGTTTTATATTAGAATTTTTAAAGGACTAAAAGTTTTATTTTCTTAAAAAAAAAAAACCACAGCAAGAGTTGTTTAATCAATATCTTAGATTACAACTCTTTTCAGAAACCAAGAAATCAAGATTTCCATTTATACTTTTGTGACTTATCCAAGTTGCATCTAGCTCACAGAAAAGTTAAATGACTGATACCAATGTTTCATTTTACGTAGGCACCCAATATTGATTGCAAATTATTAATCATGTCATCAAGAAAGTCTCAAAGGTTTAATTACACCTAGAAATTGTTCTATTTATCCATATTTCAAGACCTGGTTTTGTATTATTTGTTTATAAGTCTTGATTTAAAAAAAATTCTGATTAAAGTTAGGGGGGGAGGTACAGGGAAGTGATATTTTGGAGAATTCAGCTGTATTATCTTTTCTGACCTTGAGATGGAAAGTGAAGGAGAGTTGGAGCTATTGTATTTCAGAAAGTTCCTAAATCCACCAAGTCTTGAATGTAGTGAAGTAGTCCTATGTCTTTTGTTATGAAAGTGTTAAGTATCATGGATTGCATCCTGCCTTGTTCTCTTGAGTTTAGCTGAAGGTCATTCCCGGTTTTAGAGATTATAATCAGGGCAAACTAACCTGCGGTGTAGGGCAGAATTGCTATAAACATTTGAAATTCTGGCAGAGAATACTCCACACTAATCTCCTTATCAGGCTCTTCTCTCTGCCACAAGGGTAAATTATAGGTACTACTTTCTACATCACTGTCTAATATAAAATATTAGACTAAAAATGATTATATCTCATAGTATGACCACTTGAGTTCAACGTGTAGATTTATGCATAATGATGTGTAAATTACAGTGTTCAGTATGTCTTTGAAAATCTAATTATATGATATTTTATCCTAGCAATAAGAAGAAAAAGCTGATTTTCTTGGTATGCTTAAAACTAAATTTCTATCCTAGGATGCACATTTGGAGTGTTACTATTTCTTGGTAATTTTTCTTTTCGATCATTTGTTTGGTTCTAGATGTATTAATGGGATGGTAGCCAAGCCGTACACATACAAGTTGGTTTTATGTGTATTCTTCCCTTTATCCAGAATGCTGTTCCTAAAAATTGGATTAATACATCAGAACTCAGTCTAAATTTTGCTTTCTCGTGACCTTTCCTTGACCAGCACCAGGTAAATAGGTCCTTCCCCATTCTTTTCCATCCTCGCCTCATTTTTGTCTTCATGATAAGTACTTCATACTTTCAACTAATCTAAAATCCACATCATAACTTACATCATGTGACCCCTGGCTACCAACTTCACACATTCACTTTCCATCACTCTTCCCTGTGCTCTCCTTCTCACGTGGACTTCCGTGACGTTCCCAGGTTGCACAGATAACATCCTTCTGTAGAGGGCATTCCCCCCCCACCCCCAACCCGCCCCCATGTCTGCAGAGTTTGCTTCCTCATTTCCTTTGGATCTTTTCTCAAATGTCATCAGTCCAGGAGGAAGGGCCTTTCTTGACTCACATCCACAACAGCAGCCCCTGCTACCCTCCCTGGTCCAGTCTCAGCTTTCCTCCCTGGCATTTACAATTGTACGTGGATGCATGCCGTGTCTCACTCAGTAGTGTGTAAACTCCATTAGACTTTATCTCTTTTGTTCATTAGCCACAAAGCTGAAAATAATGCTTTCCATAAGGCTGACACTCAATACTTATTTGCTGAATTAATTAATCACTCCCTTATTTATCATCTGTTTCCTCCACTACACTTTTAAGGACCAAAAAAGCAGAAACTTTGTTTCTGGTGTTTCTATAGTGTATTTTTTATATTATAATAATAAGATATTATTATATATAATATATATAATATATATAATATATTATAAATATATATTATATATAAATACTGTATTTATAACACATGCTATATGCATACATAGTATATCATAAGTATATCTTATATACTATCATATATGTATATCATGTGTATCTATAGTACATATATGTATACACATGTGTATCTATCATATATGTATATATGATACATACATTTAATGAATGAATATTTATTGAATGAGTGAATTGTTTGTGTGTATGTGTGCACATATGTATGTGTATGGATTAATCTCTCTCTCCCGATGGGCTTTAAATGCCACAGAGACTAGAATTATGTCTGTTTAGTTCACCACTGTGTTAACTGGTTAACCCTTCCACAGTAGCTTCTGCCTTCTACCAGGCACTCAATGAGTAAGTGAAGAATCCAGAGAACTGCAACCAGAGTGCATAGGCCCTTGCTTCAGCCAGAGCCATCCAGAGGCCTATAAAGGGTTAATGTGAGTCTTGATGGAAGGTGGAAAAGACTTTGGAATATTAAGTACCTCTGGTCATCTCTTCAGGGCCCAGCCTGATCCTGGCAAATGCTTGCTTCCCAAACAAGATCCAGGAAGCTGGTGCAGACTTCTGAGCATCTTACTTTCAAATAATATCTTTTGAATTCTGGGAGGAGTAAATCTTAATTTCAATCCACAGGTTTGATTTCTTTGCTTAAAACCTTTGCCCTGAAGATTCCGGATAAATCGGTTTATGGTGCCAAAGGGCATCAAACAAGAAAATTTAGATTTTAGCATAAAATCTCCCACTAACTAGTGGAGTAACCTTGAAAATACTTATTACTTCTTCAATGTTTTTCACTTGAAAAGAAAAGATGCTAGGAAAAAATATCAAATTATGGATTTATGTATCCAGGTTTGCTGAGATGTTTTTGGGAGGCTTTGTCAAGCATCTTCTTTCCTTCTCCTTTGCCCACCTGCTCCAACCCCTCTTGGTTACTAATCACAGCTTCAGTAAGCCATGGTTACTGATAGGAATCTGTCAAGCACGTAGGGGGAAAGAAAGGTTAAGAACCACTAGGCTGTGTTCTTCCTGCCATCTTTCCCAGAGCCAAATGTCATGAATCCATGAACTGTACCTCGGTTCACTACTAAATCCCTATCTTTTAACATTGCTTAAATTACTGCAGTCCTTAGTTCACATTAATTTTTGATCTTCTACTATGAGTCAGGACTATGGCAGGCAATGAGAATATGAAAATGAATTTAGAAATGGTCTCTTCCCTCAAGGAGCGCCATTAAATAAGGAGACAGAAGCACCAGCATGTGAGAAATGCTTTGATGGGGCCAAATCAGTGGGTGACCTCTGGGCACATCAAAGGGCGCTCAAACAACCTGAGAGAGGGACTAATCTGGAAAATCTTCCAGTAGATGACCAGAAACTGAGTTCTAATTTCAACTAATTGAATTATAGACTGTTAAAGTTGCAGTGTCAGAATCATCTGACCCAAATTCCTTATGGAGCACAGGAAAACTGACACCCAAAGATGCTAACCAAGCCAGCCAAAGTGAGCATCACAATTCTAACCAGATAGGGCCCAGATTAGTATTATTGAGCTGCCTTTTTAAACAGACTTGCATTTTTTTGTAGGAACATTTTTCAGAACCCTTTCTTTCATTGGTTTAATGATGCAATTAATCAATTAATTAATCATGTTTTAATAAGGTAGAGGGAAAATATTTATACACACTGACTTCATGTACAGCAATGGTACCAATAACTCATCATCCACAAATCACAGACTTTGCAGTTAGCTGCTGGTTAATTTATTCAGCTACATCCAGTTTCATTTTGCCTCTTGAGCTACTTACTAAATGGACCTAATCACACTGGAAAGGACAGGTAGTCTGGCTGTGAACATGAACAAACTTTAAGAATAGATCTAGGTCTGATTGCACCTCCTCTCCACAACTGAGTCAGGAATCTCAGGGCTAAGTTAAAACCCAAAAAGTGAAATACTTTTAGTAGTCCTATTATATAAAATTGTTCAGGTAGGCAATTTTCTTGGAGTTGTTTTTTTTCTCCCAAGGTAGTCGTTTTACTTGGGATACTTAAAGGCTGATTTAATAATGGGACGAAATAAGAGCTCATCACATTAAGAGAAATTCGTGGGAAATCCATAATTTTAATAGCTTGCCATCTGTTTGGGTCTTAGTGGCAATGGATTTATCCTGCTTAGTGCAGATGATGATACTGGGGTGAAATCTGGATTATACCCTGGATTTCTGAGTTCTTTAACTACTGTCTTTAATTTAGTAGTTTGCAAGTCAACATTTCCCAATATAAAATTAATTATTACTTTTTTCTTCTTTCTTCTTCTTCCTCTTCCTCTTCCTCTTCCTCTTCCTCTTCTTCTTCTTCTTCGTTTTTGTTTTTCAACTCTTACCCCAAGAAAGGTTACTATGGGCACTACATAATATCTGTTCTGGCGCCAACAGATTGCGTTAAAGTCATCCACAGTCTCTCCAAATTAAAACCCCACTGAGTTCCCTGGCTTTTGCACTGTACTCGCAGCAGGATGCTCTTTTGCTTTGCCCCCACAGTCCAGTTTAATCCGCTAGGAAGAATATTTTTAGAGGCACATCGGACTAAATCATCTTCGACTGAGCACACCATTTCCAAATGGCCGCCCAGGGTCCTAAATCCGGCTTCTGCGGACGGGGACGCGCAGGTGTCCTCCGCTGCGGCGTCTTGGGACTCCAGCGCCTGCATAACTAGACGTCGGAAGCCAGAAAGGAAACCTGAACACACAGGGCCAGGTATAACCTCGAACGCGCGCTCCAGAGAGCCCCCATCCCCAGCCCAGGGCAGCGGAGGGTTGTAGCCTGAGGCTTGGCGAGGTCTCGGGAGGTACCAAGCACTGCTTCCCCATTCAAGTCAGAGGGCAGGACGCACAGGGTCGCGGGTCAGAAGTTGAATCTCAAGCCAGCCTGCGCTGCGTCCCAGCGCCTTCCGCAGCCCGGGCACCGCGCAGACACCGGGCTGGGGAGAGAACGAACGAGGCTGGCCGGGGCAGGAGAAACTGAGTTGCCACCACCGGAGCGCTGCGGGCGGCGGGGGCAGAGGAGACCCCGGCCGCCTTCGGAGCACGAAGCCGGAGAAAGTCGGGCTCCGCTGCAGCGACGCTGCGCCCCCAGCCCGGGCACTGCTGCCGGTCCTCCGCGTTGCCCTTTCGGCCGAGGGCAGCTCCTCGCCGCTGCAGCCCAGCCGCCGTGCGCCCCGGCACAGGCCACCCCTGGGTGCGCCTCCTCCGCCCCCGGGCGGCCGCCGGAGCAGCCGCAGCCCAACCGACCTTCGTTCCCCCGCGCCCGGACAAACTTCCTCCCTCTGGGCCCCCGGGCTGCGCAGGCTGGCAGGCGGCTCCCTCGCCAGGATTCCCCGGTCTCCGGCTGCAGGCGCCCTCGCCCGGCGCGGCGAGCTTCCTCCCTGCCCCTCTCCAACCCTGAGTCCCGGGCGCCTGCCGGTCCCTGCGCCTCCGCTCCAACAAAGCCGGCGGCCCGGAGGCGACCGGGCGAGGGGCTGGGAGTGGCAGCGGGGGCGCCGGAGCCCGGCGGAGGCATTCCTGGGCCGGGCGAGCGCAGCGTGCAGGGACACTGGGGACGTGGCGGGCAGAGAAAGGGGAAGAAAGTATCTTGCTCTCCGCGCGAACGCCTTCCACGCTCGTTTTCGCTCGTCCTCGCCAGCCCTGCTGCCCCTGCCCGAGCGCGTCTGGCTATCCCGGTGGGAGTTGTCAGGGGCAGAGGGGGAGGCAGAGGGGACGCAGGGGCCTGGCGGGCGAGCCGCTCCCTTACCTCTGTCCAGAGTGAGCGGCTGGACCACTGTCAATGTCGCCATGTCTGCCGTGGGAGCCGAAGTGACGCTCGGCTTCAGCATCAGCAACCGCTTGTAGTGAGAAAAAGAGGAGGAGATTGGGGGCGGGGGTGGAGAGGGAAGACGGAAAGGAGGGGGAGGCGGGGGGAAGGAGGGAAGGTGGTGGTGGTGGAGGAGAAGAAAGCTTGGGTGGGTTGGCAGGCAGATGGAGACGCAACTGTTCCGCGGCGGGCGGACCTTCAGATGCGGCGTGAAGCTGAGCAGGTACTGGAGAGCGGCTGCCTCGCCGGCTCCGGGCAGGAAGGCTCTGCCCTAGAACTTTGCTTTTCCACCCCAAGGAGCGCTGGATGGGTGCAGCCGGTGTGTTGCTCTCTTTCAACTTTCCACTCAAATAAAATGGTCAGAGTCTTCATGCGTCTCTAGGGAAGGAAGAAGATTGAAAGGGGGGGACCGGGGCGGGGGGGGGGGCGGAGGGAGAGAGGGAGGAAGATGGATTTTTTTTTCAGATTAAGAGAAATTGTCAACCCAGTAATTCCATCCCTTAGAGAGAAAACGCTTCTAGTTCAGAAATGTTAGGATTTCATTATAGTTGCTGTTAATTTCTGTTAAAGTGGTTTTGTTTTGGTTTGGTTTTTTGGTTTTTTTTTTTTTTTTTTTTTTGGAATGTTGAGGTATAACAGTATACAGGATAACGGACTTAAGGCCAGGGTTCCATCACTAGGTCTCCTTTAAGGACCTGAGTGTATTGCCTAGAAAATAATTTATTAAACACAAACTTCTTAAAAATGGTTTTAAATTAAACATACACACACGTACACACACACACACGAGAGAGAAATTTCTATCCCTCAGTTTAAAAAACATGTACCTAGCACCTTTTTGGGCTGATTTGTAACCAGTAGTTACTAAGAGTTTCCACTTGCTGGTTCATTAACATGTGTGACAGAGGGGCGCCTGGGTGGCTCAGTGGGTTAAAGCCTCTGCCTTCTGCAGAGGTCATGACCTCAGGGTCCTGGGATCCAGCCCTGCATCAGGCTCTCTGCTCAGCAGGGAACATGCTTCCCCCTCTCTCTGCCTGCCTCTGCCTACTTGTAATCTCTCTCTCTTTCAAATAAATAAAATCTTTTTTTAAAGATTTTTTTTTTTTTTTTTTTTAGAATTAATTAATTAATTAATTTGACAGAGAGAGACAGATCACTGAGCCACCCAGGCACCCCGAATAAATAAAATCTTTTTAAAAAAAATGTGTGACAGAAAATAAGCTAGGAGTGTTCCATGCCATGTGCCATGGCCTGACTTGGGAGTTCAGGACAATTCCTACCTTCATGGAGCCCGTGGTCTAGTGGGAGATGATGTTATTAAAAGGGTCATTTTAGAGTCAGTTGATCAGGATTCAGTGACTAGAACCTTCAAATACTGGCCGTGACCCCTTCACCCCAACAGATGGCTTCCATTATCCTGCCACTATAGTGACTTTCATTTCCTGATCAAGAAAAATAGGAAGCATATAGAAATCTTACATAAGCAGAAAAGTTATGACTGTGGGTTCAGGATTGGAAATGACAAAGCTGCCTCCATCCCCTTCCCTATGACAAAGCAAAATTGTTTTGGCTAGCAATATACTCCCAAAGGCAGACACTATTTTACAGCAGAATATTTGCATGTAATCTCTTTCATTGTCCTCCAGTTACAATGTGGGTGGTTTCTGAAGATCTTTTCCATCTCATTTTTTATATTTGGGGGAAAAAAAAGCAATATTTCACCAGTGATTCGAGCAAGTCAAAGATGACTGGCCATGCACCAAATAGATGCTAAAGACATACGTAAAATACTAGTTCAGTATGCCTATATTTTCATTTACTGTTTTAAGAAAGAACCCTGATCTTGAAATTCAAGTCTTAGTTATGTGCTCTTCAGAAAGCATGTAATCTCTCACTGATCCCGTTTCCTCATCTGTCAAACAGAGGAATTAATATTCTTCCATTTCACTGAGATTCTGTAAAATGAGAGAACTAACTCTACCCTACAATCGGAGTTTCGTGAGGGTCTGATGATACTGTGTCTGTGACTGTGCTTGAAAACAATATACACATTTACTCATACAACCAACATACATCCCATGTGAACCGCGTGGCAAGCACTGTGATAGGGGCTGGCCACACAAAGATTAAAGAGATGTGGCCTTTTTCCTGGACAGTGCTCAGTCCAGGTTGGGAGACAAAAAATGAGCAAGCTGTGAGAATTTCATGCCGTAAGAGCTCTAAACAGCGTAGAAAGGACAGGAAGAAGCAACAATTCTGGTTGATTATCATTATTCACATCCCCTAAATCAAACAACAGAAAAAAGTCACATTGTACACAATAAACAGCAGAGCCTGTTCAGTGGATTTGCACAAAACATCAAACCTCATTCAATAATTGAGGATGAAAGGAACATACGAATCCATTGGTCACTAATGTAGTACTTTTAACAACATACTTTATTATGAATATGTATTTGAGCAGCTTGATTTATAAATCTAAAAGCCATAATTGTAGCTATTTCAACACAAATCCCAGATTATAAGCTCTAGGAAATTAGTTTTTTTGTCTTTTTGTTTTCTGATGTATCCCCAGTACCAAGTATTTTATACCAAGTTTCTGGACTTATACCTTGAGCTCCCTAATTGAAAATTTGCTCTACCATAAACTATCTGTGTAAGGATTGAAAGAAAAAGTTAAAGAAAGTGCAAATGACCATTTATTCATTAGTTATTGTTCCTAGTAATGGCAAGTTCAATACCTTTAGCTTATGTCTATGTAGGTGTAGAAAATTAATACCAAACACTGCATTTCTGTTAGAATTTGTTTCTTATGGAAGATGAATAACTATCTCCAATAGTATTTGTGAGTTTCTACTTTAGACTTGCAGAGACATTAGAAAAGTTTCTTACCCTCTTCTTTGGCTTCAGGAAATGTGATCATACTTAGGTCTCATGAATGGACCACTATTGTACTAACCATAGTATTCCATCATGGTCAATATATTTGATCTATTTGTATGTATTTCGCTTTGTTGATTGTGTATTAATCAAGGAATTGTTAAAACTGGTAATTATACTTTTATCTTAGCTATTTGGTTATACAATGACTACAATTTTTCATTAAATTACATATAGTAATTTAGTTCAGTGGTAACTATATTTTCAATGGAATTCATTAATTCAGTAAATATTTATTGAGCACATAATATATGCTAGGCTTGGTGCTAGGTTAGTTTCTCTCTCCTCTTTGAAGCCCAGAAAAGTAGATATTGTTATCCCATTCAATAGATAAGTAAACTGAGGCTCACAGAGGTTTAGCAACTTGCTTAAGAATAGTAGCACTCAGATTCAAGAGCCCCTGTGCTTTCCACTAAGAACTACTACACTTCATTTTGTATTACTGAGGATTTAGAGATTCCAGCATTTCATATATATATAATATAATAATATAAAACACATATAATAACATAATATAATATATAAATAATATATAAATATATTTTATATATATAATATATATATATATCCTTTCTCTCTTTTTTTTTTGGTTATGTTTGAGTTATCCTCAAAGAGAGGAATGCATGGAGGAAATTCAGATTAAAAGAGAAAAGAACTACAATACCTCTTCCATCTCTTCCATTCTATATGCGTATAGGTTAATATTAAAATGACTACCTACTTTACAATATAAAATCTGTTCTCGCTAAAAAATTCATTCAAAGCCACATTAACGTCTGTTTAAGTTAATTGAATCATTTTGAATTATACGACAAAATCAAGAGAAGGTTTGCATAAAGAATTTAGTATACCAAGAAAATAAGTTTAGTTAGATTATAAGTGGAGTATGATAAGCACAGTGTCATATGAGGAAAATAGCACCTACAAATGGGAATTCTTTCAACTTTAGGTGTTAGAGATTATTTTTGACTGACTCAAGATATCACATTATCTTCCCTAATTCTCACGGCTTTGTCAAAATAACACTACATTAAGATGAGTGCCAACCTATATTTTGGAATATAAATGTTTGTGTTATTTTTTAAAATCGGCATAAATAGAAAATCTTACTATATTCATTTAATCCTTGGGTTTGTTTTGATAATTACTTATTTGTTCATTGAACAAATGCTTAATGTACTTATTGTATGCTAGGCAGTGTTCTAGGCACTGGGATTTTGCAGTGAACAAGAAAAAGCCCTGTTCTCAGTTGGCTTATGGTCTGCAGGAGAAAGAAAGACAATAAACAAAGTAATAAACAAATAAGAAAGAGATCAATTAGTGACTAAGTCCTGTGCAAATAATGAATGATTTGATGACTGAATTGGGTCTAGAATAATGTCAGGTTTATAAAAGATAGTGACAGGGAGAAGGGCATCCTGAGAAGCAAGAGAGCAAAGCCAAGGATGGGAGGGCACACACAGTGTGTGTTTGAGTAGAAAAAAGGCTGTTTAATTTGGAGTAAAAGAAAAACAAACCAAAGGGGGCCTTTGAGAGTCAGGTTGTGAAAGACAATACAATTAAAAGAAATGTACTGAAGCTTTTCATGAGTTACTTTGTGCCCATCGTAAATGAAATATACCAATACAGTCCAGGGCAGGAAAAATTTTTTGTGTTGTAGCATCCACAACAAAAATTACATCAGAATGAAATGCAGAGTTACTAATTCAGAGTTGGATATTAGAAAATTAAAAAATATAAAAAGTCTATTCTAATTATTTTTCATTTCTTTCAAAAGAAATAAAAAAGAACTTTGAGAGACAGAAATCTGAAATATGAGTAATTATTCCTCAGTGGTAGGGTCTTATTTGCATTATTTTACATTACCAGTTATGTTGGAAATCAGAAGTATAATAATTAACTTTTTCTCTGATTCTACCATGCGAAATCACACATATAATAAGTCCAAAGTGTTTCTGGTACTAGGGTATTTTATTTATGCCTATTTAACTCATTGAATATAAAATGATGCTTTTGTTTCATTTTGAGATGAACATTTTTCTATTTTCGTAGTTGGAAATTATGATCTTTTTATAATGAAATTTAAGTTCATAGCTTACAATTTTCTTTTTTTTTTCTTTATGCACCCCAGTGTCATATTTACACCTCTGACAAAGCCTAAGAGCTTTAAGAGGGGCAAGATAAAATGATTTTTAAAAGTGATATTGGACTCCTCTCTCTCTCCCATCGACTCACAAGATATTTCCAAACATTTAAAACCCACAACATTTAGTAAAGGTTTTAAAAAAACAATTATTATCGTAACATTTTAAAAATTTAGTATATTCAATTTCAAGTGGAAAATTATGTGTTTTATGAACAGATGTTCAATATGTCCTAGCCATACTCCAGGCACTGTTCTATGACTGGAGAGATCTGGTGATAATCATGGAAGAAGTCCCTTTCCTTATGGAGCTTAGTTTTTATGAAGGGAAATAGATACAAAGAAACAATAAACCAGATCATCTTAGGTGGCGGTAATGGCCACAAACAGTGGTGGGTATGCTGAAACCTGTTGACTCTGTTCACAAGATACAATTACGTGCATGCTGTCCAAGTATCACTTGGGGAGACATCATGTTGATTGACCATGGCGGGAGCATTTACACCCTGCGTATGGGCAGATAGTATATAATGAAGTTTTATTTTTTTCCCTCTGGAAGGTCAGTTGTTAAACATTTACCAACACACCACAAAGTTCACAAAGCAAATAAAATAGGAAGTTGTGATGAAATATGCAGCAGGGGGCAGGCCCACTTTAGAATGGTCAGAAAATAGGTCACAGTGTACTTGGTAGAATTTTTTTTTTTTTTCAGAAAAAAAAGTTTTTAAGATTTTATTTACTTATTTGACAGAGAAAGAGAGATCACAAGTGGGCAGAGAGGCAGGCAGAGGGAGAGGAGGAGCAGGCTCCCTGCTGAGCAGAAAGCCCGATGTGGAGCTCCATCCCAGGACTCTGAGACCACGACCTGAGCTGAAGGCAGAGGCTTAAACCACTGAGCCACCCAGGCGCCCCCAGAAAAAATTTTTAAATGACCAATCCACCCTGCTGGCTAGGATGCTGGGCCTTGGACAGAGTTAGAAGGAGGCATTCCGGTTAGTTTTGAAGAGTTTATAAAATATCCAGACAGCAAATAGGAGCATCAGTGAACCAGCATAGAATAAATTAAAAACTGAAGCATCAACAACAAGTGATACTATTAATTTGTTTGTGTTAAAAGTATACAGAAAGAAAGGAAAATCTGTATTCCACGAAAGCTTCTTGGAGGCAGTTTACATTCGCTTTCAGGAGAAACTTGTAGATATTTTCTTTCCGGTGTGTAGATAATAAAATGTTATACCTTTGAGCGGGAAGATACTCATTGCAATTTTGAATCGAAGGATTGCTAACCAAGTGGGCCAGGATCTCCTCATGAGGAACTAAAGAAAAAGATGAGACATGATCATTACAATTGGCCATCTTTGTTGTTAGAGCATCTTACCATGGTGAATGGAGAACACTGTTACCTTGATCCTTGAAAAGGACATTAACTATGGTCAAAACTTGTTTGTTTTGGGGGGGCTTCAACTTCATTTTAAATATAGTTAAAGTGGGTTTTTATGGTAAAGTACTTCAATCCTTACTTTTTTAAAAAATCCAGCTCAACCTACTTATTTTTCTCTAATTCTGGTGCTATGGAATTAATTAAGGATATTAGGGAGAAACTTTGAATTCTTCCCAGATTATGAGACAGTCCAGTAATTGAGGCTAGTAACAGAATTTATTGTAGGTGTGCTGAGGGACACATATATCAGTAATTAGTAAGTTAAAGAGCAAAATGCAGCGTTAACAGGAACAGCACATTCAGAAAAGTTCAAAACTCTGTTTTTATCTTCCAATGCTTTAAATTTAAAGCAAAAATTAACAATTTTTATTGGTTTGCATTGAAATTTCTGCACCCAACCCAAAGCATTAAGTTTTTTGGTTTTGGTTTTGTTCTGTAACTTCTCATTGGGATCAAATAATGCTCTTTAGAGTAAGTTCCTCTCTCTTGGCTCCTCTTCCTTCCCTGCCTTTCTGGTCCTGGATGAACTCTTACCCACTTGCCCATGTCAGTGGACCTTTTTGATACTTATATTATTTTGCCTTTTTTTGAGTCGGCGGTTAAAGATTTCTTCATTTTACTTCTTGCTGACAGCATTTACTCACATAATAAATACCAATTATGCTTCTATTTTGGCTTCTTGAGGATTTAACTAGGATGAGAAAAAATAATGTAAATAAAGATGGTTTTAACTCTGAATATCCTCAGGTTCCGTCACCTGGAAATTTGCATCGATCAGTAGTGGCAAAGCCAAGCCAAACAAATGGAGAGAGGAAACAAATCTCTACCATTTTTATCTAGGACAAATTGGTAAACTAGTCTATTAAATATTTTATATAGTTTATATATTCTCTTTTTAACAAGTGCTTTTGTTTTTAAATTTTAAGTGTAAGGCAATGCACATGGAAAACAACTCTCAAAAGGTATTCACTCACTCATTCCAAGTAATAAATGTTGACAGGGATTTTTTTTTTTTTTTTTGGTGTATTCTTGCAGAAATCTTATACACACACATTTGTATACATATATATAACATGTATCTTATATAATATTTTAATTTTTACAGATACATGCACACATACACATGTGTGTGCACATTATTTTTTTAAGCTCAAATAACAGGATGCTTGGGTGGCTCAGTTGGTTAAGCATCTGCCTCTGGCTCAGGTCATGATCCCAGGGTCCTGGGATCGAGTCCCACATTGGGCTTCTTGCTCAGCCGGGAACCTGCTGCTCCCACTGCCTGTTCTCTTCTCTCTGACAAATAAATAAATAAAATATTTTTTAAAATAAAGCTCAAATAGCTTTATAGTACACATTATATTTACACCTTGATTATTTTATATAGTGATATTTTCATATCAATCCATATAGATATATATAACATTTCTTAAGTACTTCATAAAATCCTATTGAAATAGTCTCTTATAGGTGTCCTTTTAGGCTGTTTCTAGGTTTTTGCTATGTCAAAGAGTGCTACTGTTGACAATCTTTCTTGTTCACATCATCATTATGAATATAAATTCCACTCAGTTACAGCCTTGTACTTTGGTATAATCCAGGGCTAGTGTGGCCATTTTCAGTGATATGCTTCCAGATTATAATATCTAAGGCCATTTTATTCCTGCTCCATTGTAAACATTCTGTCATACACCAGTTGATATCTCTTACCTATGGAAATGTTATATTTAATTGAATTTCTGAAACCTCAAATGTCAAAGTGATTTTTAAAAAAAGGTTGCCATAGACTGAGGACCATTATTCTGTTTGAAATATGTGGTATGCCGCATCATCCAGCAATTCAGTAAGTCAATGATGATTACCATAATTTTCATCTAAGAAGCTAACAGTACATATGTCTATAGCAAGTTAGAAATTAAAGGCCTAAAAATCCACTTGTAGATATTTTTTATTGAAATTTTCATCTCCACTGAATGAAAGCAGATAGGAACACAATGAAAACATAAGGAGATGTTTAAGTACCTTATTTTCCAAATAAAATAACACCTTGATTACAGATTGGAGAAAAATCTAGGTAAGATTTAAAAGGAAAAATAATACTCTTTCATTAAATGCTGTTACTAGTTAGTATTCAAAGGAATATTTTAAGAAGTGAGTGCATATGGTGCTCTCTACTGGTCTTATGTTTATTGCAACTACAGTCAAGTGTCAAATATGTATTTATCTAGGGTTGCAAAAATCATCATCTCTATCTAAAAGACTACCAGTATTTTTATTTTAATCTCTATCTCGTTTCCCATTAAATGTGTGTGTGCACATGTGTACATGTATGTGTGTGTGTAAATATTCATTCTTGAATTTCTATACTGAAGTTAATTCTGAACTTTGCAAATGAATTGCTGCCATACATTATCATAAACAATTATATAATAAGAGGCTAATGCAAAAAAATGGATGTGGAGCTTTAATGTGAGTCATAATGTTTTTTGGTTCTGTTAAGAAGCAGTGGCAATATCTAAGACACGTGTTTTTCCCTGATTCCTGAAGAACACAGGGAAAGGCCTTTCAGGAGAAGGGATGGCTGTATTTATGTGCAATTCGTAGTAAACAGTGACCACCACCGTGGGCTCTTTTCTCTTTTCCCTCTCTACTATTCCTTCTGGAACACCTTTGCAAATACAAAAAAAAAAATCAGTATTTTGTTGTTTCTTTTAAAGCTTAGGAGGAAATTTCATCACAAGTAATTATGCAAGCCATTTGTTTCAGAAGAGTGTACATGTGTCGGGGGAGGGAATATGTTCATTCATCCATTCATTCCATGGTTTCATGTCAAGTGATTACTGTGTGCTAAATATGATGGTAAAGCAGTTTTCAAGACCACCAATACCCTACTGGAATTATTTGTATTTGTCAAATTATTTCTTAATTTGAAAAGTTGTAAATGCCATTAAGGAAAGTCCATGGTGCAATGGGAGTCTATAACCTAAGCCAATCTGGGGATTCAGAAAAAACTTCTCCAAAAATGAAACGTTTATGGGGTGTTTAGGGAGATCCCTGAGCATATTTCAATACTTTTAGGGGAGAAGTAGCTCTCAGGGATGGAAGGTTGAAGATACAGGAGAAATAATAATAGATAGCATATGGTTACCAAGAAGGCAGGCGTGGATGAGAGGGATCCAGAGAAAAGGTGGCAAGATAGGCCTCGGTAAGAGGAGAATTCCTTCCTTGGAGCTGGAAGATGAGAGACTAGACGCTGTTGCAAGTAGGTTTGTAGAATCTGTGAAGAGACTGGCAAAGTTCCCCACAGAAAGCTTCTGTGATTTCAAGGATATAGGAAACAAGCCCATGTGCTGAGATGAAAGTGGGTCTGGGAAGAGTAGAGACTATCAGAAACAGCTATTGTATAGAGTTGATCAAAGTGGATCAAGGTCCAAGTTTAGTCAGTGTTTGAGAGATTTTTCTACTCCTGAGTTCACTGATAATACCTGCATCATGTAAGGTCTTCTGATCTTGAATCCCTCCAATGCCAAACTGTGGACTCTCTGAATGGCTTTGCGAATTACTCTCTTTAATGTTCCTCAAAGTAGATCATAACACTCTATAGTTTAGCCATTGTCGAGTGTCCTTATTTCCCTCGTACAGCACTGAACTGATCTGGGGAAGTCATTTTTTTCCATTATGACGGTGACTGAAGAAACATGGCTAAAGGGAACATTCTCAACTTCGGTGAGGATTTTGGATCCTTAAAGGATCGGTGAGGATCCTTCCTGGCCAGGATTTTCCAATTGGGTCATTATTTGTCTGAAGCAATACATAGTAATCCTAAATTTTCTTTAATAACATTTTGTAAATTATACTAAGCCTACTAAAATATTTGTTTGAAGCTGATTTCTTTTTTCTTACAGTTATTTGATTTTACTTAGTAAATACATGTGCTGTTACTGTATTTGGTCTGTACAGAGAGAAAGCATTTGAGTTATTTTTTTTAAAAGACAGCGTTGATATTGACATATGTATTATTGAAAAGTTGCATCCGCTGAAATGTGCTTCTTTAGAGCCCAAATAAAATATAATAATATTTTTGAGCCATAAAAGATGGTAAAGAACATCAAATCTAACCAACACTGGTAAATGAGCTCCGGAGAGATTACCTCAACTTCTCAAATTTCCTAGCTAGTAAGGAGCAGGGCTCTGACCCAAATTCAAGTGAAAACAAATCCTGTGCTTTTTATATGATGCTATGTTGTAATGCTAGATTGTAAATTTCATGAACAAAAGGAAAATGGTTGGTATGCCACTATATACTCATTGCATGGCATATAAGCAATGCTCCATAAACGTTAGTGAATAAAAGCATGAGTAAAAGAATCGTACTTCCTAGCAGATAGACTTCATTTTAAATACAGTTTGCAATGGATATTTACTTCAACTATGTTTATTGATTGCTTACTTCACACAAGATATTTGCTCTACTATGTTCTATGGAGATTTATGAGAACAGGATAAATATAATATGGCGCCTGCCCTGTAGGAACTAACAGGCGTCATAATTATCTGCAAAACAGAGTAGGGTATGGTAAATGCAATGTATAAGACACATGAACGATGCATTTTATGGACTATAGAAGGCTTTATAGAAGAGATGGCATTTATGCTGGGTCTCGAAAAATAGGATTTTTTAGATGAAGATAGAATTGGAAGACATCTTATTTGAACCGAACAAAGCATGTAAATGTGTGGAGTCAGGAGACAAAGGCATGTATGTAATTATGGAAAGAGTCCACTTTACTGGAATATGGGAAGACCTGAAGAAAGTGACACAATGTTAAGACTAGAAAGAAACTGATTGGAAAAGGGAATGGCCGGCACTGTGGTAAGCTTTAGGAATCATTCTAAGGACTTTAAAATTTACTCAGAAGGCCTTTAGAGCTTTTTGAGCAAGTGCTATGTGGTTCTTCTTGAAATAGTATATTAAAGTTTATTAGGGAAAAAATGATTGTAAGTTCTAAATGGACAAAATCACCCATCAAGTAGAACATAAGCTAATGATGCTGAGGAGAACAGATACCTTCTGGGGCTGTAGATATAGGCCTTGACACCAAACTCTAGCTTGATTCCATGGTTAGATGGCATTCACCGCCATGTTCTGTATTGTCCATCATGGCAGACATGAAAAAGAAATTTCTTTTTTGGAAGCTTTTGACTTTGGCTGCAGAAACATTGTTAGTTTACAAAGGAAAAATATGCAGGGAGCTACATTTGAAATTCAGAGGACTCAAGATTTCCTAATGCCTCACATCTTTCCTAAAATATCACTGTAAACGCTCCCACCAGCTCTGCTTTTTTGTAAGTCCCTAACAATTGTAGTAGCTTGTCTTAGCTGCAAGTAGTATGCAAGGAACAACAATGAAATAGTGGGGGGGAAAGATGAGAAATCTTAATGGGGAATAGGACATAAACAAAATACAGATATTATACCAAGGGTAAGATGTTCATTAGGGAAGACTTTAGGCAATTACTGAGGAAACCTCTTCATTCCAAGATGAGTTTTGAAATAATGATATATTCATTCAGTCAAAATGTTTTGAAGAAAATGAACTAGGTGAGGAGAGAGAAGCTATGGAGATTTAAATTACAGTGCATAGACTGAGTCATTTATATCAGTTCTGTTTTAATTACTATTAACACCAATTTTTAAATTAGTGACGAAGCCTGGGGAAAAAAGTGGAACACGTGACTGAGCCTGTAGAAATTACATTGTCAGTTTGGAGAGACCTTCCTCTCCTTACCCCAAGTCTATGTGGACAACAGTCCTACTGTAGATTTTCAGCATCATAATGCCTTAGCACAGAGTAATTGCCACTTGTATTCAGACTAGTGGTTAGAGAACACAAAGGTTCATATGTGTGTAAGACATATTTTAAGCAAAGACATGAGATTTATTTTTCATTTTCATATAAGAGGTATATAAATGTTATAGCTCTTAAGATATAAAATAGCTACATCTGACGTCAGTGGAGCTTTCATATTAGTAGATGAGATAAAATATTTAGAGAACAAGAGAGATGGTAAATGAGCAAGTTAACATTTTTGCACTATATGCAGCTCATAATTGTAGCTCTGTGAAGAGCTCCCATTGAGTCAATGGGAAGTGTGGGTGTAGGTTAGTGCCAGGTTAATTGTTGCATTCAACATCATTCAAGAGAAAAAGTAGAGATAAAATCACAGCGTTTATAATTCTGCCTCTCAATTTTCCTTCATCTCTATACTTGTTAGATTTTCTTCACTTAGTATTATTTACATACCACGTCTGATTTTTTTTCTCCCCTAACTCTTTGGGTTATTGGAGAAGTACATTCAATAAAGTTGACTTTTAAGACATTTTAAAAATAAAGAAAATGCCATTCATCTATTCATTTTCAGTACAGAGTTGGAAATACAGTTCCATGGAAAATATTATCAAGTAACCTTTTGAAAAATAGATTTTTGTGAAGAAAGAGGTATTTTACTAGATGTCTCCATGGCATTCTAAAGATTGTGGTATATCAACAATGCTACGCCTGCAGGTAATTTTAATTATCATCTGACGGGTCATTTTTCTTTTTTAGTAGTTTTCTAGTCCTCTGGGATCCACCTACTTAATGATTATAGAAATTTCTTCCATGTTAGGAAAGAACTTTTGCCTTCAAATACACAGCTTCAATAATTTGGCTTTCATATTTTCTGAGTCCTCATCTTTCCAATGTGATTTAGATTAAGGATACTATTACCTAATTGTCATCAATTTGAGATTGACATTGTCTTTAAATGTGAGACTTCAGATTACTGTCAACATTGTTTAAGTACTTGGCTAATACAGAAAGTTAATATTTATGTAAATTAAAGAATGTCTGTATTTTGCTAATGTATTCTTTTCTTCATGCTCCCACTCTTCAAATTTTCCATTTCTATGTTCCCTTTTATCTTTTTCCTTTTTACTGATTTTAATATTTTCTTTCCAAATGTTTATCTTTTGAGACATTCCATTTTTCAGTTTGGAAAGCATTTACACAAATCTTGAAGAAGTGAAGATAGCCAAAGGAAACATAAAACAAACTTCTGTGAACTGTAAATTGTCATGCTTATTAAATGCAAAGATTACTAGAAGAGGAATAGATGAACTTTTATGTCTTCACCTTCCAAAGGGAGGAAAACAACATTCCATTGGGTTCCAAATTTTATTGGATGGTTTAGTGAAACACTCAGAAGAAATTTATAGGCCTTTGTCATCATGTATATGTTAAAAATTGTCAAGGGTGCCTGGGTGGCTAGTAGGTTAAGCATCTGCCTTTGACTCAGATCTTGATCCCAGGGTGCGTCTGCTTCCTCCTTTCCTTCTGCCCCTCCCCCAACTCATGCATGCTCTCTCTCTCTCTCTCAAATAAATAAAATCTTTTTTTTTTTTTTTTAAAGATTTTATTTATTTGACAGAGAGAAACACAGGGAGAGAGGGAACACAAGCAGAGGGAATGGTAGCAGGAGAAGCAGGCTTCCTGCAGAGCAGAGAGCCCGATGCGGGGCTCGATCCCAGGCCCCTGGGATCTGACCTGGGCCGAAGGCAGACGCTTAACGACTGAGCCACCCAGGCGCCCCATAAATAAAATCTTTATTAAAAAACTGCCATTATCTTATTTACCTCACAATTTATGCTTTATGTCAGATAATGCCCATTTGATAAAAAATAATCACTAAAAATTGTCTTAATTTTTGCAAAAACTGAGTCTATTCTGTGGTAGAAAAGCTGATATAATTGTTCATAGGCTTATCAGTGATTTTGATTTTTCTTTTATCTGTGTGGAAACCATGAGTCATACATTTATTTTCCGAGATTTTTCCTTTATTTATGTGGAAATCATGAATCATACATTTACTTTCCTGGATTTTCCTGGATTTCCAAACTTCATTATAAAGTGTAAACTAACTAAATAGGATGTCTTTCTACAATTTGACAATATCCTTATCCAAGGAGATCTGTTCAGATGAACATTACTTTATTGCATTGAGGGAATATCAATGTGTTTCCTTCAGAGTGAGACATAGGTTGAGCTTTCTCATCTTATTGGCCTGGGTTCTCTACTTCCTAAGGATTCATTTAATCATATTCTGGTATTATTCATGACTTAATAAGTTTCTATTTGGACAGAACAGCATTTGGGCATCAAACTGTCTAATTCTATCTGTATTATTGTAACATTTAGCAATTAAAATCCAGGAATTCTCACTAAGAAAATTTTAAATGTGGAAACATAAAAATAGAATAGAGACCACTGCAATTGATCTAGGTTGATAACAGATGGACTTCTTAAAAAAATATTTTATTTATTTATTTGACAGAGAAAGAGAGAACACAAGCAGGGGGAGAGGCAAGCAGAGGGAGAGGGAGATGCAGGTTTCCCACTGAGCTGAAAACCAGACATGGGGCTCCGTCCCAGGACCCTGGGATCATGACCTGAGCCAAAGGCAGACACTTAACCTATTGAGCCACTCAGGTGCCCCAAGATTGACATTATTAACATCTAAATACATTATTTCTATTACCCAGCAATAAAAGAATTTTAACATGATGACAAGTAAATGCATTTACCATATTCAAAAGAGATTCTTCAATCTTCTTCTTTTACCAGAATTTTATCCATTAGTGTTCTAAACTGTAAATTTCAAAACATAATTCTACAAATCTTAGATTTTTCTATGGTTGTAGGCAAAATACCTAGTTCCACTGATTAATATTTGGCATGTTTCTAAGAGTTAAGGCATTACTGAGAAATATGGTTGCTCCTTAATTGTTTAAAGGGCATAAGCCATAAGCTGAGCACATTTGAGTTATGTTTTATTTTGTTTGGTCCACATACCTAACACTTAGCACTGAATGCATTAGGAAAAGATGGAAAGAAAGGAGAGAGACAGTAGAAAAGAACAAATGAATGAATAAATGGGGAGTGATTAAGGCTTGCCTGAAAAGGCAATACTAATAAAAATACATTTCTAGGGACACCTGGGTGGCTTGGTGGGTTAAGCTTCTGCCTTCGGTTCAGGTCATGATCCCAGGGTCCTGGGATCGAGCCCCGTATTGGGCTCTCTGCTCAGCAGGGAGCCTGCTTCCTCCCTCTCTCTGCCTGCCTCTCTGCCTACTTGTGATCTCTCTCTCTGTCAAATAAATAAACAAAATCTTAAAAAAAAATACATTTCTAAGTACTTATTTTATATTTTATATTTCATATACTAACTGCAATACAGCAGGCAATCTAATGGTACCTAAACAACATCTGAGCCCAAATGAATAGATAAGTTCTCTGCAGTTGGCACATCCAAACACCTATGAGGGAAGGCTGGCTTCTACTCACATCGTGTTTGCTTCACAGGCTGGCTGTGATTTTGCAAATGACAGTGAACTTGCTTCTTTTTAGGGTTAAGTTCTAAAGTCAGCTAGTGAGGCAACACTTGTCCTTAAATTTCCTTATTTCAACCTATACAATTTGATTTGGGGTGTATACTCTTATATGGCAATTCTTAAACACATTAAAATCTGAGGAGTACTATACTAAGAACAAAAGTTGAAACCTTGGGTTGTGAGTGATTCAGTGCACGACGATGGCAACAGAGCGGTCTGGAGTTTGAGTCCCTGCTTTGAAATCAGCTCACAGACTTTGAATCCTAGAGCCATCGCTGAGTACCTGTGTGACCTTGGCTAAATGACAATATCTCTTGCTTTGTTTCCACATCTGTAAAATTTGGATTATAATTGTACCTACAGATTAGGTTGTTGTGAAGATCAAAGGAGATAATCTGCATCAACTGTTTACTACAGCGTCTGGCCTGCAGTAAGTGTGTGCACTATTCCTTTTGACTCGATAACTATAAAAATCCTAATAGAGAACAAATGATGGATTAGAATTATAAAATGTTTCTGTTTGCCTGAAGGATTTACTCCATTCTGTTTCAATAAATCAGCCTCTGCAAAGTAATGAATATAAAAAATTGTTTCCTGGGAGGAGGTAACAAGATAAAATGTCACCCGGCACACAGTAGGAAATGCTTACTGGGTTTTAATCTAAATCTTGTATGAGCAGATGGACGTGTACACTATTCTTGGAAAAAATATGGAGCTGACCTTGACTGCCTGCATCTCTCTTTCCAGTCAGTTCCTTTGGGGGCCCTGAACAGGAGGAATCAGGCTCATGCTCTCAGGCATTAAATGTCATTAAATAAGGGTTAGGTTCCAAATCCACTCCAAAACCACCTATAATGTAACTCCATTGCACTAAGATCCGCCAGTTCACTCCTTTTACTTAAAATGTTTTCAGCTTCTTGGCCAGAAAGCCTCCCATCTTTTTACATCTCACCAAGCGTCAATAGCATATCCAACCCCAGCTAGAATCCCCAGAGGAATGGTTTCTTTAGGCCCTCTGTCTGAAAGCCCCGGGGCGCGTTTGCCACCCTATGCGCGCATGCGTGTAGGCACACAGACCTTCGTAACTCTACTTAAACTTCTACCCCTTTGTCAACCATTACCTCCATCAAGTTTTTGCCTGGTAGAGCAATCAGATATAGAAGAGTCCTTACTTCTGCCAGTAAAAGGGCAGACTGTTCTCCTTTCCTGCTGAAACTTGGTGACAGCTGTGTTTCCAGTATGCCCAGTCAGAATATCTCATTCATTGAACCAACGTTTACTCAATATTGTAGCATTCCAGAGATTGCATAGTGCACTTAGGAGACTAATAGGTGGATAAGACATTCTGATCTCATGACACCTATGAGCTGGCAAGGAAGAATGAAAATTGTCCTAACGACAATTTGCTGTAATCTATGCCACTGATGCAACTCTGTAGCTATCCTTCCTCTTTTTTTTTTTTTTAAAGATTTTATTTATTTATTTAACAGAGAGATCACAAGTAGGCAGAGAGGCAGGCAGGGGGTGGGCCTGGGAGGGAAGCAGGCTCCCTGCTGAGCAGAGAGCCTGCTGCGGGGCTGGATCCCAGGACCCTGAGATCATGACCTGAGCCACCCAGGCACCCTGTAGCTATCCTTCCTTTGTAGCATAGCAAAACCAGAGCACATCCTTTATAACTATAAAATACTTGTCAGCATTCGGGTGCTATTTATATTAGAGTGGCAAATATAGTCATTTGAATAATTAATCATTTCCCCCAATCCTACTTTTCTTCTGGGAAAGAGAGAAGGTTCAAAAAGAGCTTGACTTTTTTTGTTCATTTTTCTCATTCTACAGTTGTTACATGATTCATTCAAGGTGAATTTTGTCTTTTTTTTTAATTGCAAAAGGAGGAAAACACTGTTTCATAAACACTGTACCTCTGTGCCACATTTAAGTAGAAATTATTATTTTTCCCCAAATATTTTTATTATATTTTTTCAGTGTTACAAGATTAATTGTTCATGCACCACACCCAGTGCAACATGCAATACGTGCCCTCCTCAATACCCACCACCAGGCTCGCCCAACCCCCCAACCCCTCCCCTCCAAAACTCTCAGTTTGTTGCTCAGAGTCCACAGTCTCTCATGGTTCATCTCTACCTCCGATTTCCCCCAATTCACCCTGCCTTTCCTTCTCACAATGCCCTCCACGTTTTTCCTTATGCTCCACACTTAAGTGAAACCATATGATAATTGACTCTCTCTGCTTGCCTTATTTTACTCTGTATTATCTCTTCTAGTCCCGTCCATGTTGATGCAAAAGTTGAGTATTCATCCTTTCTGATGGAGGCATAATATTCCATTGTATATGTGGACCATATCTTCTTTATCCACTCATCTGCTAAAGGGCATCTTCGTTCTTTCCAGTTTGGCAATTGTGGCCATTGCCGCTACGAACATTGGGGTACATGTGGCTCTTCTTTGTACTGCATCTGCTTCTTTGGGGTAAATACCCAGTAGTGCAGTTACAGGGTCATAGGATAGTTCTATTTTTAATTTTTAAGTAGAAATTATTATGTGCTCATTTTTTCTCAAGTGAACACGAACCAAGTTCCTGGGATATGAAACTGTGTTGGCCATGACTCGTTACAATTATTTATTAATATTTGGACATGTTATAATGTCACAACAATGTCACTTTTTTTCTGATGCTTTTTGTTGCTTATGATGTAAAATAAGATTCAATAATGATTGATATAATGATAGCTATGGTGATCAAGACCTTATTTCATCCCAGGGACACATGAAATATTTACTAATATAATTTTATTTAATATTTCCTGCATCTCTCTGAAGAAGATACTATTCTCTGTTTTAGATAAGAAAGTCAATACACAGGCTAAGGAACATAAGCCTTTATGAACTTGATTAAAAGCCATCTTTCTTTCTCTCTGTCCTACCCACACCTCTCAAAAAAATACTTTAAAGACCTACTCCGGACCATATCACCTTTTCATCCACTGCACAAAAGCAAATTCACCTCTCAGCTCCCCAGTCTTCCTCATTGATGGTTCTCATATTAATATTCAAGGATGACAGCTGTTTAAAGGCTCACAGATTAGCTGGCCAAGAGAAATAGTATTTTTTTTTTTTAAAGATTTTATTTATTTGACAGAGAAACACAGCGAGAGAGGGAACACAAGCAGAGGGAATGGTAGCGGGAGAAGCAGGCTTCCTGCCGAGCAGGGAGCCCGATGCGGGGCTCGATCCCAGGACGCTGGGATCATGACCTGGGCCGAAGGCAGACGCCCAAAGACTGAGCCACCCAGGCGCCCCAAGAAATACTACTGATTCGAACACAACTTTGAATAATGGGGACAAAGCAGATAGAAGTGCTATTATATAAAGCAATGAGGATCAATGCTGAGATTGATTCGTAGCTACATCGTATTTCTTGTAAAAAGAACACACTCAAAATGTTTTCTTTTAGTTTTCCTTCTATATGTATATAACTGGCCCTCAGAACTGAGTAGTGGTTTGAATGTAGCACGTACATGGTTGTTTCTTTTTCATCTGAATCTCTTTTCTTTATCCATATAAACTGTGCCCATCTCCAGCTTCTCTTGAAAAACCTTGAACTGTTCTCAAAGCACAGCACCAGTGCCTTAAAAACAATTTGCACTTTACATTTGGCTATTTCAATTACTGTGAATGGCTCTTTTTAGTTTTTGCTCTGTTTTTATGCTTTGTTCTAGCATCCAAATGCCTTTGAAAAGTTTGGAAGTTTAAAAAACAGCAAAGGACTATATGCTTTAATCTCCTTAGTGAGCTCCTTTTATCTTAATAATATTTCTTGCCTGGTTTCAAAGTAACTTTTGACATATTTGTATTCTCTAACACGATTGCTTTAAGGCAAGGCAACGTAAACCAGAGACATATATGTAATGTCTCCAAGATGTTTTCGGCAACTGCTTGCTTGTCAAATCCCTGGGCCCCTCATCTCCCCTACTTTATTATTTTGTATTCTTTTTAAAAAATTGTACTCTGTAACTTCATTATTGCTACAGACTGAATGTGTCTCCCCAAAATTCACCTGTTTAAATCCAAACCCCCAATATGATGACATTTGGATGTGCAGCCCTTGGGAGGTGCTCAGATCATGAGGGTAGATTCTCATGAATGAGATTAGTGCCCTTATAAAAGAGACCCCAGAGGGGCACCTGGGTGGCTCAGTGGATTAAAGCCTCTGCCTTCGGCTCAAGTCAGGATCTCAGGGTCCTGGGATTAAGCCCTGCATCAGGCTCTCTGCTCAGCAGGGAGCCTGCTTCCTCCTCTTTCTCTGCCTGCCTCTCTGCTTACTTGTGATCTCTTTCTCTCTGTTAAATAAATAAATAAATAAATAAATAAATAAATAAATAAATAAACCTTTAAAAAAAAGAGAGACCTCAGAGAATTCCTTTGGCCCTTCCACCTTAAGAGGACACAGGCAGAAGAACCAGGAAGCAGGCCTTCATACGATCTGCAGATCCTTCATCTTGAACTTCCCAGAATCCACAAGAGTGAAAAATATATTTTATCTATAGGATTCTGTTATAGCAGCCTAAATGGACTAAGACAATTATGGAACTGTCCATTTATGCACATATTAAAAGTTTTAAAGAGAACTTTATAACTTGCATCCCAGGTTAGTGTCTTTCCTCTAAACACCAAACATTGAAATTTATCATTCCACCTTTTTTATTTTTTGTAACAAAGTTATGGTGTTATAATGTACATGTCATAAAATCCATCCACTTAAAGAGTACAATTAAATATATTCACACATTTGTACAGCCATTACCTCTATATAATTTTGGAATATTTTCATCATCCCAAAAGAAAACACCACATTCAGTAACAGTCACTCCCTATTCTCACTTCCCCCCAAGTCCCTAGCAACTACCAATCTTTCTTCTCTCCAGATTTACCTATCCTGGAAATTTAGTAAGAAGCATACAATATGTGACCTTTGGTGTCTGATTTGGTACACTCCATGATGTGTGCAGATTTATCCTTGTTGCAGCATGTACCAATGCTTCATTCTCTTTTATGGACAAATAAAAGACAGATACACCATATTTTTAATACATTCTTCAGTTCCTGGATATTTATGTTGTTTCCACTTTTTTGCTATTATAAATAAGGTTGCTATGTACATTTATGTATGACTTTTTGTGTAAACAGATTTTCATTTCTCTTGGACACAGATCTGGGAGTGGGATTTCTGGATCTTATTGTAACTCCGTGTTTAAGAATTTTGGGAACTGGGGCACCTGGGTGGCTCAGTCGTTGAGCGGCTGCCTTCGGCTCAGGTCATGGTCCCGGAGTCCTGGGATCGAGCCCCGTATTGGGCCCCCTGCTCTGTGGGAAGCCTGTTTCTCCCGCTGCCATTCCCTCTGCTTGTGTTCCCTCTCTCGCTGTGTTTCTCTCTGTCAAATAAATAAAATCTTAAAAAAAAAAAAACAAAACAAAAAAAAGAATTTTGGGAACTGCCAAGCTTTTTTCCAAAATGGCTGCACCACTCTACAATTCCACCAAAAAAGTTGTTTGTTTAGTGACTTAAACTCATTCAACCTGTGTCCTTTGTCGTGTGCCGCCAATGAAGATTCTTCTTGACTAACTTAGTGATCAGCTAATGATCAGACAGGTGTTTCCTTAAAAGCCTTGAACCAGTGAGTCTTTACTCTTGGGCTCTGTATGTTAGGCTATGCCTATAATGCCCCGTCACACAGGTAAACTCTGCCTTAGTCTTTACTTTTTTCTTGGGGAGAGCATTGGTAACAGCCAAAGGTGAGAGAGCAGAGCCTTGTCAAGTCATTCCTGGGCATATGTGCAGCCTTGCATCTACGCATGTCCCTCTGGATTTCCAGAAATATGCTGGACCTTTTCAAATCCCCCAGTGGACATCTGGAGTAAGGCAAGCTAAAATGCCACAGAGCTCCTTGTTCTTGTGATAAAAGTTTCATAATTGTTATAACCCTTTGGTTAATTCCCAGAGTTTTAAGAAATTGATTTTGAGAATTATTGCCAGTGTTCTCGCTGTTTTTATGCAGATTTTCAGAGATTCTTATTCTGCCATTCAGGAAGTGCCACTGTGGTCATCCCTTCGTGTCCGTCCCAGTGGTATCTTAAAGTCAACATCCCAAAATGAACTCATTGTGTTTAACATCATCTTTCCTCTTTAATAATCTCCTTTTGCAGTCTGTCTCAATGAGTAGCTCTAATATCCATCAAATCGCACTAGCCAGAAATCTAGGGGCTAATCTTTATATCTGTTTCTCTTTCTCTCTTTTATCTCCCAGCCCATATTCCATCTATCACCAAGTCCAGTGCATATTATTTCCTAAATGGTACTCAAATCTATCCACTTTTTAGAATCTCCAGGGAAAATATCATTGGCTCAGGCTCTCAGGAACAGACTCCCAGGTACTGTAATAACCCTTTAACAAATGTACCTGGATCTGGGTCAACTCCATTTCATCATCTACCCACATATTAGATTGCATGGAATCTTTTAAGTGCAAAAACAGCTGTGCCATTTTGGTTAAAATCTAATGCTCTCCTACTCTCTTAAGATAAAGACAAACATTCTTACTATGATCTCCAAAGTTCCTTCATGGTCCACACTAACTTTTTTTTAAAAAAGACTTATTTATTTATTTGAGAGAGAGAGAGAGAGAATGAGAGAAGGGGAGGTCAGAGGGAGAAGCAGACTCCCCGTGGAGCTGGGAGTCTGATGTGGGACTTGATCCCAGGACTCCAGGATCATGACCTGAGCAGAAGGCAGTTGCTTAACCAACTGAGCCACCCAGGCACCCCATGGTCCACCTTAACTTTCACCAGAATGTAGTAGCATATATTCTTCCCTCTACCTGGAAAATTTCCCCTCTTCTCTTATTCTAGTGAACTTTTATTTACTCTTTGCATCGGATCTCAAGTGTGACTCACAGAGATTTTTCCGATGCTCTGACTACGTCACATAGCACTATGTACTTGTCCTTCGTATCAATTATTACAAGAATAGCTTCACATTTGTTTATGAGATTATTTAATTAATATGTCTCCTATTGGATTATAGGCTCCACAAAGATGGAGACCCTTTGTGATGTTACTTATAATTGTATCCCCAGAGCTTTAGCACAATACCTGCTGCAAATTTTGTGATCAGTAAACATTTGTTAAATACATGAGCCTTGATTAATCTATGCTGAGGCTATACTGGAATAAGCAAAATTGATTCCTACTCTTCAGCCAACATGTTAAACAATGTAACTATCAAGCAGTCAAAGGGATCGGTCTGTCTGTTTCACTTTTGTTGTTTTGCTCTTCATTGAAATATTAATTGCTTTAAAAAACAACAGACAAAAAAAACCCCAAAAAACAACAACAAAAAAAACAACAGACTATATCGACATCAGGCTAACGGCTAAACTCAGATTTTGACAGTTATTTTGACAATTAAGTTCCTGATAGCACATTGTATGATTTTCTATATTTAAGTATCAACATAGAATACCAATAGCTAATAACTATATTCAATCTAACAGATATTCGCCATGGAATATTGGAGAATATTCCATAGTGACACAATTCCATAGTGTCATGGAATTGATAAGTTAAATTGCTTTATTACCTGGATTTGTTTGAGGACTATCTGTTTTATCTTACTTTCTAGGTAAAGGTGGGATAATTCTAAATGTCTTTCTGTTATATCAGAGAAAGCCATGGAAACCATTGATTTGTGGATAACTATATTCACAGTAGTATGTCTTTTGAAGGGAATATCATAATTTTTTTTTTAAAGATTTTATTTATTTGACAGAGAGAAACACAGCGAGAGAGGGAACACAAGCAGAAGGAATGGTAGCGGGAGAAGCAGGCTTCCTGCCAAGCAGAGAACCCGATGTGGGGCTCGATCCCAGGTCCCTGGGATCTGACCTGGGCCGAAGGCAGACGCCCAACGACAGAGCCACCCAGGTGCCCCTTAAAAGATTACATTACTTCCTTACATTTGAATAGGTTGAAAAAGATATTTCCCGAGGATGGACTGAGGCTCTGTCCCTTTGCTTCTAGCATCAGAGGCCCAGGGTACCCATTATACTTTATTCCAAAATGACCTGACAGCAGCCCGTCAGAAATACCTGGTTTCTTTTCCAGAAAGTTTGCCTTTGGCTTGATTTGGCTTAGAATCATCATTTTAAAACTAAGCATGTTGTCATCAATTTAAAATACTTCAGAAGACAGCTCTGGATTTTTTTTTTTTTTTTTTGCTTAACTTTTTAAAGCATTCTAACTCTAACCATCTCTAGAATGAACTGTGTGTCAATTTTGAAT
Source organism: Procyon lotor (assembly GCA_028646535.1). Taxonomy (NCBI): domain Eukaryota; kingdom Metazoa; phylum Chordata; class Mammalia; order Carnivora; family Procyonidae; genus Procyon; species Procyon lotor. Next base: position 77,323,281 of record CM053611.1, read on the forward strand.
TTATTCCTAGCAAAAAAAAAAAAATTGCCCTTGCATTATAAGCTGTACATTGGTTACCTGAAAATAGTTATTTCTTTGGGAAATATGTTTATGGCTTACAGTATTTTTTCCTTTTTTTTTTTTTTAAGATTTTATTTATTTATTTGACACAGAGAGAGAGTTCACAAGTAGGCAGAGAGGCAGGCAGAGAGAGAGGGGGAAGCAGGCTCCCCGCTGAGCAGAGAGCCCGATGCGGGGCTTGATCCCAGGACCCTGAGATCATGACCTGAGCCGAAGGCAGAGGCTTTAACCCACTGAGCCACCCAGGCGCCCCTATTTTTTCCTTTTAAACGTAAGAAAACTTGTTTTCCTTCTTATGCTGATTTTTTTTCCCTCCAAGGTACAAATGAACTGCCATTCTATTGTACTGCTCTCTCTAATTTCCCAGATGTTGTGCTAAATCTCTTACTGCTTTTGGGTAGTTTCCAAAATACAATGCTTGAATTAAACATATCCCCAGTAGATTTTACCCTTTAACTGTATCCTTTTCTCATTTTTGTACTGCAATGACATAGAACCTCTGAATGACTTTATTATATTTCAGAGCATGACTGTTATTTCCTGCTATTTTTGACTTTTCTACTTGAAATAGAGTTTCTTATTTCTCTAGTATTTTTAGGATCAGAGCCCATTAGTACAAATGCAAAAGCTGCAAAAATTTTCAAGTAAACATTTTTTACTTGAGAATAACAATATTTGGAACTTTTTTCATTTTATTTTGCTTCGTTAGATCCATATGATGAAATAATTTCTATGCCTAAATATGTAAGATATGGCCATCAAATACAGTAACTTTTCAAATGTTTCCTCCTAAATCCTTAAATAAAATTTTTCCTTTAAAATAGTTTTAGATTGGTGCACCTTTTACCTATGTCCTTTTTTGTTCCAGAATTCCATCCAGGAAATGACATTACATTCAATAGTTATGTCATCTTAGATTCCTTGTGGCTGTGAAAATTTCTCAAATTTTCTCTTGTTTTTGATGACCTCAAGAATTTTGAAGAGTACTTGTCAGACACTTTAGGAATGCCTCTCCGTTGGGATTTTCCAGGTATTTTTCTCATGATGAGGCCTGGGTTGTATATTTTGTAGAAGAAGACCACTGAAGCAAAGTACCATTCTCACCCCATTATAACAAGGGTACATACTACCAGTCTGACTTAATCACTTGTCAGTGTTGACCTTCATCACCTGATTTCAGTAGTGTCTGTCAGGTTTCTCTCCTACCAAGTAACTCTTTTTTCTCTTTTTTCTGTACTGTACTCTTCAAAGGAAGTCACTAGCACAGCCACACTTACAGAATGGACAGTTACGTTAGGTTACACCTCCTCGGAGACAGAGCATCTACATAAATTATCTGAAATTCTTCCATACTGAAGATGGTTCTATTTTTCTCCATTATTTATTTCTTCAGTCAACTATTTATATCAGTATGAACTCATGGAAATTTATTTTAGACCTTGAGTTATAAACCAAGACCATTTTTTATTTGTTTATTTATTTACTCAAATGTTTTGACTTTCATCATCAGAAGTACCTTTAGTTGTCTCTTGTGTTCCACTGACATGCCCCTGTTATTGTTTATTTTGCTTTTTTTTAAATCACTTCTTTATTTTTTGGCACTACAAGATGCTCCAAACTTACCCTGTGTATTTCCTACCCCAGGCATAGAATCAGCCATTTCTCTGAGAAGCCCTTTGCTTCTTTTCACTGGGGAATGGTTGAGAAACCAAGATCTAGGCACTAGGGGTTCTGTCATTTTTTTTCAACCTAAAACGGATGAGACTAATAGTTTTTTTTGGTATTCTGCTATAATCTAAGCCAGAGATCAGCAAATGTTTTCTGTAAAGAACCAGATAGTAAATATTTTAGACTTTGCAACCATATGGTCTCTGTCACAACTACTAACTTGCTTTTGATGTGAAAAAGCAGCCATAGATAAAATGTAAACGAATGGATATGGCTTTTTTCCAATAAAACCTTATTTACAAAAATAGATGATGGGCTGAATTTGGCCTGGAAGTCATAGCTGGTTGGCCCCTGATATAAGCCAGATGTGTGGCATATGCGTGTGCGTGTGCGTGCGTGTGTGTGTGTGTGTGTGTGTGAAAGAGACTGACAGAGAGAAAGATGGAATGAGAGAGTGAGAGGGCGAGAGAGAGAGAGAGAGAGAGAGAGAGATGAATTATATGAACTCTTCCTTAGAATAAAAGAGTCAGGGGGGCGTCTGGGTGGTTCAGTCTGATAAGCATCTGCCTTCAGCTCAGGTCATGATCCTGGGATCCTGTCTGCATAGAGCTTCCTGCTCAGCAGGGAGCCTGCTTCCCCCTCTGCCTGCTGCTCCCCTTGTTTGTGCATTCGCGCACTCTCTCTTTCTTTCCCTCTGCTCCTCCCCACTGCTCGTTCTCTCTCTCTTCGCTCTCAAGTAAATAAATATAATTTTTTAAAAAATAATGGAGTCAGGGATTGAGCTCAAGTGATCTCCTTACAAAGCCAGTGTTAATTTTATTTCACCCTAATGTCTTCTAGTCACCAACTCTTCAAATTACATTCCAGCGGTTCTTTGTATTTTCTTTTTTCAACTTTCAGAAAGTAGTAGACAGTTTCATGTATAGAATTCTCAGATGTCGCGAGTGGTATAACTATAAAAATGTTGGTTCTTCGTGTCTTGTCTGGATATCAATCTTATTTATGTTGAGTCGCATGTTTATGGTTATAAACTCCAGATTATTAGTAAAGACATCAACCTAGCCAATGAAACTGTTTCCTGAAATATGCTGTTGGCAAGAGACTTTCAAAATAAAAACATTTTCCAGCTCGTACGGTTAGTGTGTAATAGTGAGCCTCTTGTTTGCCAGCAAAAACAAGCAGGTGGAAGTGACAATTGAATGACAATTTTTCCCAGACTCTAACAGGGGAAGACAATGAGGAAAGGCAGATATGACAATGTTAAGATAGAATTAAGTCCTTGAAGAAAGAGAAGAATGAGAACCAAAGAAAAATGAAGAGACCCTAAGGTGAGCCAGACTGATCTCTTAGAACATTTTAAGTGTATTGCTTATCCAGATAATTTCACTCCACATCTGTTTATCTATCTTTTCCAGATAATTTTTGAAAATTATCCCTTAGTTTTAAGGCCCCACAGTCACACATTTTTCTATGAATTTACAACTCTGTATGCTAAATCCATTGATCCAAGTTCCTCTTATCAGGGCAGTCCAGCTACTGGAAATAAACTCCACTTGTTTCAGCTGTGAAACAAGGTTACCTGTGTGGTATCTATTTTCTCCTTCAAACTGTTGTAAGTCACAGGTAATCGATAGAGAGCTGGAGAAAGATAATGTATTAAAGGTAAATCACACAATATTTCTTGACATGTTTGCTTTATGTGGAATATAAGAACTCTCTTATTATTGATTACACATTTTTCTAATTGTTCAAAATCTGTTTTCCAAAATACCAGTGATCTTTCTTAGACTGGTGTCAAATGAAATAAATCTCTCCACCCATTAAACCATTGATCGATGATAGATATAAACCCATAGTGGTGTATTTAAATGAGACACCAGTTCATACAGTTATTGATCATTTGTTATATATTTGCTTCTGAATCAAGGACGAAGTCTGTGGGGAAAAGGACTAGAGCAGTGCATTGGAAAAGTCAGGGAGGAATGTTTTATTGTTAGATTTTGTGGTTCCTACATAATGTTTCAGAGGATATTAATAATAATACTAATAATATAACTGACATTACTAATAGAAATAATATAATCAAATATTAAGAACTATGTCTCTCAGTCAGAAAAGCAGAAACCACTAGCTACTTGAAGTGCAAAAAGATTTAATGCATTTAATACATTTAATGTATTAGTTACAAAGGTTTTGCCTTGAATCACTGCTGCCACCACTCTACTGGCCTCTTAGAAAACACTGCCCCTCTCCTTTCTCTCCATGCTTAACGTGAGTAACTCACCCAGTAATGGAACCATTAAGTTCCTACAACACAGCTAAAGATGGGGCTATCACTTGCCTGGATTTTACTGAGGCCTGGAGATACAGAAAGATTATCGAAACACGGAATAAGTCACAATTTCAATAAAATAAGGCTACTTTTGGAGTGCACCAGTGTGGGCCCATCCTTGAAGAGTCTCATTCCACAGGACACCTCCGGGCCTTGTTTCCGACCTGCCCCTAAATGGCCAAGGCCAAGTTACTCTTACCACAGAGCATGTTTTTGAGTCTACATGTATTCATTAGAGTCCTGGCCCACTGCCTGAGCTCCAGTTAAAGAAGTCCCTCTCTCACCCCAATTTAAAACTGAATTTCCCAGATTTTATTTCCTTTCCCTTACTAAGAAAAAGTATCCGAAATGTGGGATGCAAAGGATGACTTCATGTCCTGTCCATGACATACTAAAACACTAATGGGTCTACTTGAAGCCGATGTGATTCTCTAAGAAGATTCAGTTTTGTTTGATTTACCATTTACTATTGATAAAGTTCCAGACTCTCTGCACTTAGATGTAACCTTTAGAAGACTGTTAAATTGCAAATGATTTTTGCTCAGTTGAGATACAAATGATTTCTGTCTCATAGAAAAGATAACCCCAAAGGTTATGTTTTATGGTCCTGGAGGATATTAAACAGTTTTGTATTTAATTTAGCAATGCCATTTCAGCATTTTTTTCTTCCTGTGACTCCACACACTTCGATCCTTCCTATACTTCATTGAACTAGTTTAACCCTTGGCTTAGTCCCTCATAAATGTTTTTGACATAAGCTTACTTTATGTTTTTATGAGTTATATATATATATTTTTTTAAGATTTTATTTATTTATTTGACAGAGAGGAGAGAGATCACAAGTAGGCAGAGAGGCAGGCAGAGGGAGAGGGGGAAGCAGGCTCCCCGAGAGCAGAGAGCCCGATGCGGGGCTCAATCCCAGGACCCTGAGATCATGCCCTGAGCCCAAGGCAGAGGCTCATCCTACTGAGCCACCCAGATGCCCCGAGTTATATTTTTAACTTGTAGAAAATTATACTCTGATACTCTCACTTCTTTACAAGATTAGCACAAATAGAAATCTCCGCTTCCTTCAGAGCAAGACTCATTGTCAGAATTACACCTAACATTTGTGAGACCTGGAAAACACGATAAATGTAGGTCCATATACAATAAGATTAAATATTTAAAGGTTATAAATTAGAGTTACAGGCTATTAAATGAAACCCTGTCTTCCTTTTTACCTTGACAAGCATCCCTTCATAATGAATCCATTGAAATATACGCACTAAGCTTTGATAATTTTTATTACTGAAGGTCAGCGATATATCAAAAATGAACAAATTTAAATATGACACATGCTTGGTTATTCTATTGAAAGGAGGAAAGTATTTGGATGAGTAATAAAGCAAAACAAATAATAAATTATTATATATTTATTTTGTATAATTTTTAGCTTCCATGTCAGCAGAATTACTCATTATATTGTTATAATCAAAGTTTTCAAGTAATTAGTGTTCTGTTGATAGTAACGCCAAATTAGACCTTTGTCAAAGCATCACAGTGCTTAAACAGGATTTGTTTGCTTTAATAACTTCAACTTGGAAAAAGTTATCTGGAATTGTTTATAAATTTATAATGCACTAGTTGGAATTATTCTGTTTGAACATTGTATTGGGAGTAATATATGAAAAATTAACACTTCATAGAAGCCATTACAAAAATATTTAATTTAATTATATAATTTTGTATTACCTATATCAAATTTTCACCATTTCATAATGCAGCATCTAAAACTATACATGTTTCTTTGGCTTCTTTCAATGCTAAGATATTATAAAGAAAATTTAAAGTCAGAATATATGCCTCAGGTTGCTCAACCTTATCCCATCAAGACCATACTTTGAATTTATAATAGCTAGGCAAGAGTATCTGTAGACATTAGTTTCAGTATTATTTGTATATGTATCTTCTCCTTTATAGTTATGCAAATATTTTCATTTCCTTAATTTCTTCATATAAGAAATTCAGTTTCGTTGCATGTTTTTTTTTTTTTTTAAAGATTTTATTTATTTGACAGAGAGAGAGATCACAAGTAGGCAGAGAGGCAGGCAGAGAGAGCGTGAAGCAGGCTCCCTGCTGAGCAGAGAACCCGATGCGGGGCTCGATCCCAGGACCCTGAGATCATGACCTGAGCTGAAGGCGGAGGCTTTAACCCACTGAGCCACCCAGGTGCCCCTCGTTGCATGTTTTATATGCAGTTTTTTCAACTAAAAAACTATTTCCTCTAAATTTTAAAATAGTGTATTTTAAACTGTCTAAAGTTAAAGCATCCAACCTTAGGTTTGTTTACCTATTTAAGGGTTTTCTAACATTATCAGTGTCAAGCAAGAGTTCATACCAAACAATTGTAGTTAGCACAAGATTAAAACTGTTTTCATTTCAGGTCAAAGACCATAATTCACTCTTATGTTGTTGGTATTTGAAAGGTTGTTTTAATATTTTCATACCTATCCAATTATTTGCATTAATCCCAGTGGAGATTTGGGATATATGATGAATTTTCTGCAATTAATTTTGTGCAACACGTATACAACAATTTTGAACACCACCTGTAAAAAAATGATAGATTCTAAAAATATTGATAAACATTGAAATCTCAAGTTAGCATCACAATCTAAAAATCTGATACTATTTCGATGGTCCAACTTCACATTTGTACACATCCCATGAGATTTTCAGACCTATTACAGAATTGGTCAAAGAAGATAGAAGAGTTCTTTCCTTAAGACAAATTCTTCATAATTTGGGTTTTCTGAGAGTGATGTATGAACTAATTTACTTCATTTAACAAGATAATAAATGTAATATTTTGGTGTAATATTTGGATAACATATGAAATACAGAACTTTTACAAATCTTGCTCCCAAACAGAGCAAGACCTTCAAGCATCCCCTTTTCTTAGCACTCCTGGAGTTCAGGGTCCAGTTTCACCTATCACCCCTAATTTGAAAACCTCGTTGTTTTCCTTCACTTTCCTAGTATGGCTTGTTTTAACATCATGTAGTAGACATTTTCATAGTGAGTCTGAGAGTGGTTATAGGATGGGATTTGGCATTTATTTCACCAAGTATTTCAAAGAATTTGGACATTGTTGAACTAGTTGAAGTCACTTTTTTTGTTGTTTGTTTTTGTTTGCTTGTTTGTTTGCAATAGTTTCAAGTGGGCTCACATTAGCACGAAAATCGATTCTGGGTGTTTGGCCATAATTCTTGAATTTAATACTGTTTCCTGAGCTTGCCCTTGACATTATTAGCTTGAATCACGTATTTTATTTTATGAGTCTTTTAATTCATTTAAATAAAGTAAAATAAAACATTTAACTACTTTTTGAAATTTCAATGAAATCTCACTAAGAGATTTTGTTAGGCAACAAAATGTTGCCAGTGTTTCCTAGGGATTAGGCAACACTGCTTGCATACCTAAGAGAAGGAATTTGAGAACTTGGTTAACTTGTCTTTTCTTCCACCTCTCACCACTCTTCATCACTTAAATAATCCCTATCTTTGGAAGTACTATGGTCTACCTCAACCTTCAGCAGCCGCACAGCATGGAAACCTCAACACTTACTAACAGCAGTTGCCTTTGCTTCCAAGACACCAACACGCAGGGCAAGAGATGCAGAACCTTTTCCCACTAGGGTTTATGATATATGGATCCCTGGAAGGGGCTGGGCACATCATTGACTTCTTGGTTAAAGATCAGATACACCTTACCTCAAGTGACTGAGATCACCTCTTTTTATTTTATGAGTAACTTCCCAAAGAACAATACATAATCTTTATAAAGGCAACTACTTTGCCTTTGCAGGGCATCCTGCTTTAACCATATTCAAGACTAAACAAAACTAAACACAGAGAGAGAGAGAGATTTTGGACAAAGGAAAGAACAAGTATTCAGAAACAGAGCTCTGATTTAAAAGATCCAAAGTGCCCCAGTTTCTTTTAGGAACAAAAAACAGGAGGCAGAGAACTTGCTTTGTTTATGTGGAACTGAAGAGCCTAGTAAGGTGTCCCCCTTCCCCAGCAAAGTATCTGTACTTTAAAGAACTATTTGAGTTCTACCCTTTTCTCCCCAGTTTCTCTCCAGGTCTCTTTTCCTAATTTTTTTCTGACCTCAAAATACAAGAATAATATTTTTCTAAGTCGAGGTCTAAAATGGTTAATGAGTCATTTTTTTTTTCCAAGACATCCATTCATCCACATAAACATGTCGTATACTGAATCTATTTCATTTCAGCCACCATTCTAGCTGCCTGGAGTAAAAATGCACAATCGATGCTTTTGGTCTTTTAAAGGATACATGCCATTGCCTGGCTTATTTATTTATCCGAGTGAAAATATTTCTGTAGGCAAGGTGCCTTGGGAGCACAGAAGGGATCTATTAGACAAGCAGGCATAGCCTCCATTCCCAATGCTATTTCTCCAGAGTAATGAGAATTAAATTCAATTCCCTATATTAATCTGCATTCATTTTATGATTGTTGATGACCTTGAACCCATGAATAACCACAATTCAGCTGAGGGATTGGAGAACCCAGCTGGTACTCTTCTTCAATAATATATTGAAGCCAAGAAAAAATAAATCCAACGCAGTTACAGCCACATTTTTACAAATCCCCACAACTGTCCCCATTGCATACAACTGCCTTTTCTGCTGGGGGAATCAATGGATTATCTGTTGTTCCTGATAACTTGTATCATTATTCATCTCTTTTTGTGGGTAAAATGGTGGATTGAAAATAGCACAATTAAGATGGAAGGTAACACAATGTCTTTTAGGAATTAATGTAAAGAATATAACTTGTTAACTCTATATAGCCATTGACTTTACTGTTTATAATTGTGACACACGTAAAAAGGTTTGGGTAGATTTCTGAGTTTAGGCTCAACAGCCTAGAAAAAAATGCTGTGAATGCTGGCCCATGAGGACTTACTAGAGTAATCAAAAATAATGAACTCAAGAGGAAAAAAATCAGAAACATTTATTTTGAATCGTCTGAATCAGAAGATATGGTAAATCACTGATTCCTTTTTTTGACCATATATTGAATGTATCTCTGAAATTTTATTTACATGAAAGCATAAAAATCTTATTACACGTTCATCCTGTAGCTCCTCAACAGCAATTAATACTAACCACATTTATATATGTAAAGTCTTATCGATCACTTCATCTACACTGTTAGTTTTTCTAAGTGACTCAAGTCTCTCTATACCTCTTCAAGCAGCCCAAAACATGTTCACATATATTAAGCCATTTATCTTCATAATAGCCCCTATGAGATACAGGGAGGTTATTATTATCACTTCCTTGGAAATAGGGAAGTGAGGGAACAATAGGTTAAATGAATAGAGGCAAGCATAAACTGATTTATAGCTTCAAAGTCCCACAAAATAAAATCATGCTTAGTTTACAATTTATTTTCAGAACTAATGGTTTCCCAGGTGTTTTTAAGGACAATATTTATCGCCTTAGACTTTATCTGATAATTATAAAATGTAGTGGTTTTTCAATTACCCTGAAGGCTCGTATTTTATTTCTGGAAGTATACTCCACATAAGAAAATAATGCCTGAATAATGTGTATCTAAATATTAATAAGATTTTTGTCAATAACTAACATATGAAGAAAATTCAACAATTTGCACTTATGCATGAATAGCTGAGTAATTAACTTACGGATAAATGTCAAAAATGTAATTCACATTTCCCATTATGGCTTTACTCTTCTAAACAGACCTCACAAACTCGTTCACTTTCAAATTTGTCATATTGAGAGATTTCATGAGGATGTGAACGGCTAATATATAATTCAGATCACTTGTATTACCTTGGTTCAGATGAAAATACAGGGATGAAAAGTCCAATATGCTTTAGTTACACAAAGAAACAACAAAAACTCAGACAATAAATAAGATGATCTCTAAACCTTGCCTTAATAGACAGTCTGCTCTTGTGGGGCAACCCTTGGGAATGGTTTAATTTATGTCCTAGCCTAAGGGGGTATGCCACAAAGGCTCTCAACCTGTGTTCCAGCATTTGACTCTTCCCTTCATCTCTGCGCAGTATTGACATTATTTTTTCTTCGTTGATCTTACCATATAAAAAGCTTAAAAATAAGTCAGAGGCAAGATGATAGAATCCTTGGTTTACTTTCTTTCTTTGGTCTTCTGTTTTTGTTTTTGTTTAGTGAAAGTGGTTAGGTACATATATTTTGAATATGGTTACATTATAGGATTATCCATCTCCGAAATATAGTTTCTAGAGGGAAATTCTATCAATAGGTACTTATAGCCCCTTATGAGCCAGCATTCTTTGTGGGGATGTGCATGCTGCTCTTCTGTACAGATAAACCATCACTACATTCCTGGAGCCTCCATGTCTATATCCCAGTAAGAGTTGCAGAAGACTTGAACATAACTGAGGGGTATTTATTGAAGGCGAAGGCGGATGCCCTGGAGAAGTAGTCACCTGGAAATGGAAGGGCTCCTGGAATGAGGAAATAAATACATTGTATCTGGCATGTTGCTGGAGTAGCACATCGAAAGCACTAAGTAAACCTTGGTTACTGTGTTCTTCTTTCCTTTAGATTGTGGACATTAGCTAAGCCATCGTCCCACGTACGGAATATCATCCTCTGCAATGAGGCTGTGTGAAAAGCTCAGAGAGAGAATTTTTAGCTCTCTGCACATTGAGGCTCCATAACCACCCTCTTAGGTGTCAATGACTCAGATGCCCTGGATGCATCGGGTTGGGTTGACCACTTAATCCACACACTGTTAGTTTTTCTAAATGACTAATTCATTTGCTGTCAACACAGAACAAAATCGCTTTGGTACTCCCAGGTACTTGAACTTCGTTTCATTGAGTCTTTTTAAAATCTGGTTTGCTAAGAATAATTCTCCTTTTCATATCTGTCAATAAAAAAATGTGATAAAAATGAGAATGGTTAGTGAGCATAATAGTGATGGTATTTTCAAATCTGAATCGCACTGGCTTTACATGTCTCCACGCTTAGAGCACTGCTCAGAGCCAAACACAGAGAGTCAGACGGCAGTGTGAATCACCACATTCACAAACCAATCTTGTGATGGAAAACTGTTTTGACTGGATTTGGACCAGGCCTGAACATTGGAAGGGGGAACAGTGTAAGAAGCAACAGAGAGGAAGCCGGTCGGGTTCCAAATTGGTCCAAATTGGTCATAGTTCTTCCCGAACTTCACTAACGTTTTTGAGGGCAGTTGTCTTTGGCTACTTTTGTATTTGTTTTGCACAGCACCCGGTGCAGTGTGAACTCACCCAGAAGAGCACACTAACAAGTGTTAAGTCACACTAATAAGGTAAAGAGTCTCCCCTGACCACCTAATATAAAGTAACCTATGGCACTGCCTAGCCCATCACCCTGTTTAATTTTATATGTAGCTCTTATCTCTATCTGATGTCTTCTAGTTCATTCGGTTTCTGGTTTATTCTCTGGTGTCCCCATGAAGGTAGAGGGACTACTCTTGCCATAAAATAAATATTTGTGCATAAATACATGAAGAATGGTAAGGTTTTGTTTGTTTTTTGTTTTTAAATATTTCATTTATTTATTTGGCAGAAAGAGACACAGCGAGAGAGGGAACACAAGCAGGGGGAGTGGGGGAGGGAGAAGCAGGCTTCCCTGGAGCAGGGAGCCTGATGAAGGGCTCGATCCCAGGACCCTGGGATGATGACCTGAGCCGAAGGCAGACACTTAACCAACTGAGCCACCCAGGTGCCCCAAGAATGGGAAGGTTTTTAATGGTTTCCTCCTCAGGAAAGTAATGATTGTTGTCAGGCTTCCTTCCTTCCTTCCCACCTATCTTTCCTTCTGCGTGTGTGTATGTGCCCCTCTTTTTTTTTTTTTCTTTCTTTCTTTTTTTAATCTTCACCCAATGTCTGATACAGGACAAGAATATTGCTAAGAATTTGTGGTTATAAAGACAAAAAGGGCATTAACAATGCCTGAGTATGTTACTCAGGTCATAGATCTTGGGTTCTTTTCTATTTGAGGATGACGATGACGATGACAAGACGCATTCACATATACTCATTTTAGTTTAAGAACGTGAGGCTCCTTTATTGTTAGCTTTCACGGAGGGCCCCCTATACGAGCTCTCCAAACAGAAGAATTAGGAATTATCGTGTATCTTACTAGGCCGTGAGTCACCACTGTATCGTCATCTTCTTGCTAGTGAGGAGATGGTAGCTTCATCAGCATGCCCCGGCAGCTGATGGAGCAGGCAGAGTTTGTGTGGCTCCATCAGGCTGCCCTCAAAAGGAGGCCTAGCACTCCCACTTTTTAAGTAGCCAAGCAATTAAAACTACGGTTGTTCAGTCATCACCAGAGATGCTCAGCTGACTCAACTTCAGTTCTCCCCAGTCAATAACACCACTTAAATACAAATCAACAGGTACCTCATCACTACAGATTATTTTCGTTTTAGGACCTAAAAACTTTTCAGGTTGGGTTTGGTGACCAACTAGAGAATCTCAGCAACAGGTCAATGTTATCCAATAAGCCGGGCCTGGAATATTCCCAGCATCTCTTCTGGTCATAAGCACAAACTCCGTATAAAAGAATTTACAATATGAAAGGTAGAACAGTGAAAATGAGAGGCTATAAAAATACATAAAATTACAAGGGGCTTATATATTTGGATGGTGCTTAGTAGTCAAAGCTTTCTACTGAGTCTCTTCCAAGGATAGTCTTACTCACTCTTCACAAGACACCTATGACAGAAGCATACTTGACTAACACAAATGTGCGAGGAGCAATGCCACTAGTAGTGACATTCTGTCCAAGTCTTCCTGAAGAAATCAAATCAGTGGGACCTTCACAGAGAAGATGAGGTTTGGAGGTAAGACCTGAAGAATGATTAGGAGTTTGTGAGTCCTGTAAGCATCCCGGTCAGATGGAAAACATGATGTTGGGAAAGATATACTTTGGAGGAAATGGAGGGAACTAAGACTTAATAGGTACAAGGAATCAAAGCACAAAGTGCCTTTTGAACTATGTTAAAAAGTAAAGATTCCATAATGTCAGTGATAGGGAACTCCTGAAAAATTATGAGCAAGATGTGACTACATTATTTGCTTATGAAAAAAACAAAACAGGGGTGCCTGGGTGGCTCAGATGGTTAAGTGCCCAACTCTTGGTTTTGGTTCAGGTTATGATCTCAGGGTCATAAGATTGAGCCCTGGGTCAAGCTCAGCACTCAACATGGAGTCTGCTTGAGATTCTCTCCCTCTCCTTCTATTCCTCCCCCCACTCATGGGCACATGCTCTCTCTCATAAATAAATAAATACATAAATAAGATCTTTAAAAATAAAGAAAATAAAACAAAACGCCCTGTGGTAATGGAAGACAGGTTGGACTAATACAGAAGACTATAGACTTCTTTATTATATGCATAGATATAGGTCAGAGAACCAACTGGTGTAACAAATATGGGCTTCAAGGACACACAGACCTGGGTTTGACAGCTAGCTCTAATACCTAGTAACTTTTTGACTACGGAAATATTGTTTAACCTTTTATAAATTCTGTTTTTCCATCAGCAAAATATAAATGATAACAGTACTTACTTCATCAAATTGTTTAATGATTTAATAAGATAATAATTATAAACTCCTTAGCATAGTGCCTTGAACATAGTATGCACTAAAAAATATCCTTAGTATTATATACAATGTATCATACAGTATCTGGTACAGAGCTGGTTCTCAGAAAATGGTAGTCTTTACACGTATATTTATTGATAATGTCTTCATCAATGTATTTCTCTACATACCTTGGTTGACGTACCACTATGTATTATAAAAGAAGAAATCGGATGACTGACTGAAAACGAAGTAGGCAGAAAAATAACACTCCAAGGACTCTTTTTCAAAGGTGAAAGCCAAAAACAAGTACTATCTCTCCATTCATTCCCATAAAGTCTCCTAAGTAACCAGAACCCTTCCATAACAAATCACAGAAGGTCCCACACGTTGTCCATGAAGAGACATCTGATGAAAGCAGGAAGAAAATTCTCCAAGCTGTGATATTTCAAGAACTAGGCTGTGGAGCTTATTATGCCATGGGCACTAAGTGGTGACCTCAGCATAAAGCACCAGTAGAAAACTTTTCCTCTTTTGTAGACTATCTGGATGGAGCTACAGCAATGCCAAGACAAGGGATATGGCAGCATGAGAAAGCTTCTTATAATAGTTAATGTTTACCATAAACTCTCTTAGGGGCGCCTGGGTGGCTCAATTAAGTGTATGACTCTTGACTTAGGCTCAGGTCATGATCTCAGGGTCCTGAGATGGAGCCCAAATTGGGCACCCCACTCTGTGGGGAGTCGGCTTGAAGATGCTCTCCTTCTGCCCCTCCCCCTTCCCTCTGCTCTCACAAGCTCTCTTTCTCTCTCTAAAATAAATCAATCTTAAAAAAATAAAATAAAAATTTCTTAAATGTGTGGATAGAATTTTGATTCCATAGGACTTAAAAATATGTGTGTGGTAATGCCCCCAACATAAATATATCAGGTTTCAATAAGAAAAAAAAATGACTTGAAGTAATCCAAGAAGGAAGAGATTTAGTACAAGGAAGTCAAAACGTGGAAAACCATTGGGTATGTTGGAAGAATAAAGATCAGGAAAAGGCTCTCTCAGGTTCAAGTTCTGCTAGCTTTCTGAGACTCAAGCAACTTCAGGAAATGTAGGGATTCACCATGTATGTTTATAGCTGTCTCTAGCCTCAAAGGAGATAACTTGCGGGAAAATCCTCAGATGCTATTGTAAAATTTCACATCTGCTGAAGCTCACATGTATCCCACTGTCGATCCAGGAGTAATGGTTTGTATTTTTCACAGAAGGGTTTTTCATTGGTAATTCTAGGGCAAAATTCAATTGGCCCAGTCAGAGAATAAAATGATTCAGGAATGATGCAAAACTGCCAACAATTGGAGATAATAATGAACAATAACTCGTATACCGATCCAGCTTAGTGTGACAAAGACATTCATAAAATTTTTAATCTCCGTGTGTGTGTGTATGTTTTATTTTGTTAAAGCAGGATGGAATTTATTTATACAGGTAGGTGCTATCACATGACACAGCAATTCCACTCCTGGATACATATCCAGGACAGTTGAAAACATATGTCCGCACAAAAGCTTGTATATGAATGTTTATGGTAGCATTATTCATAACAACCAAACTGTGGAACCAATCTACATTATCGGTCAGCTGACGAATGGATAAACAGATATGGTATACCCATACAGTCCTGTTTGTCCACAAAGAGAGTAAAGTATTGATACACGCTACAAGATGGATGAATGTTGGAAATATCATTGTAAGTGAATGAAACTAGATGAAACAGACTATATATTGTATGATTCCATGCATCCGAAATGTACAGAACAAGCAATTCCAATAGAGACAGAGAGTAGATGGTGGTTCATAAGGGCAGAGATAAAAGAGGAATGAGTAATGATTGAAACAGGATTTCTTAGGGGGTGATGAAATGTTCTAAAATTAGATAACAGCAAATATATTAAAACTACTGAATTGTATACTTCAAATGGTTGAATTTCATGGTATGTGAATTATGTCTCAATGAAACTAACTTATAAAATAGCAGAACTGAAATCTGAAAAACAAAACAAACAAACAAACAAACAAACAAAAAACCCTACCTAACAATAAAAGGCATGCCACTTAACTCTTACGTGGACAGGGGCACCTGAGTGGCTCAATGGGTTAAAGATCTCAGGGTCCTGGGATGGAACCCCGCCCCGCATCAGGCTCTCTGCTCAGCAGGGAGCCTGCTTCCCCCTCTCCCTCTGCCTTCCTCTCTGCCTACTTATGATCTCTCTCTCTCTGTGTCAAATAAATAAATAAAATCTTTAAAAAAACAAAAACAAAAAACAAAAAAAAACTCTTATGTGGACAGATACTTAGAAGTATAACGTTTAAAAATACAAACCATAAAAAAATGAAATGAGATTTTTTTAATTCACAGATGTATAGAATGAGGAGGGATTTAGAGTGGTTTATGAACTAGATCGTAAATTATCAGAAAGCAATGAGCATTTATGCTTTGCACTGTAGTCAACATGGTGCTAATCCTACTATATGCCAGATGCTTACTACATACTTTTAATGGTGCCTCTCTCAGTTCCCTTCTTGTATTGCAATATTAAGAATGTGTAATTCTGGGCACCATGGTTAAGCGTCCAATACTTTAGACTCAGTAAAATTAAAGAATTTGGAAATATATGCCGATTTTTAAAAATCTACTAGATGCACATTCCCATAAAATAAAAACAATAAAATGTGAAATTTAAAATGCCAAAAAATATTAAATAAAGTAAAATTGAGAGAAATTTGGAAGAAAATATAAGTTTTTGTATAGATTGTGTTTCAGTCGAAGCAAAGAAAACTGTTTCTAAAACCAGTAATAGTGTTCTCATCTATAACAGCAGCATGAAGATGACTAATTTTCCTAGGAGAGAATGATATTAAATTATTCAAGAGAAGTACTTAAAATTTTTTGACAACAATGGCAACGATGAAAATGAAAATAATTAATCAGCATGTGTGAGTTTTAAATATCTACACAAAGATGAACATTAGGCACATTTAAATTTCAAATAAAATCTATGATATTTCTGGCATTGGCACTGTAGCAAAATGTTACTTTTCTTATATACCAGTCATAAATGCTTTTCAGCACTGGGGATGTTTTCCCTTTCAGGGTAGTTAATTGAAAAAGAAAAGTAATTACAGTAGATAAAATAACTCACAAATGGATTATTCTAGCATTCTATATAATCATTGCTTTTTTTTTTCGTTTGCCTTATCTGTACTCAGGCCTCATCTTCATTATCTCTCTAAAATTCATTTTTAAGTTCTTATTTCTATCTTATGATCCTATCTTGCTTTCTTTCATTGTTTTATACGATTACTTGTTCTTTTTATGTAATACTCCTACTCTTAGTTATCACTTTTATTCATCTGATTTGCTTTATAAATCTGCTTATTAGATAGGAAAATATTTTCCTTTTCTCCCGATTTTCAGTTTTTCTAAAGCACTAATTCACACAAATGGAAAACCTATAGCCAGTCTTTAAAGTTAAACCCATTAAAAAGATTACTAGTAGCAGTTTTTTTTTCTTACCAGGATTATTTAAAATTTCTAACTCTCCATAGGAATCTTAATCATTTTTACAACCCATAGGTTTTCAGAATTTACTATACTGATGACATCCTCTTAGGATCTGGTTGACAAGAATCAACAAGTATCCTAGATACCTTGGTATGACACATAATGTGCCAGAAGTTGGCAAGTGATCTCCATGAAAATTCTGGGGCCTGCTATCTCAGTGAAATTTTTTTCTTTTTATTAAAGATTTTATTTATTTATTTGACAGAGAGAAATCACAGGTAGGCAGAGAGGCAGGCAGAGAGAGAGGGGGAAGCAGGCTCTCTGCCAAGCAGAGAGCCCCATGCGGGGCTCGATCCCAGGACCCTGAGATCATGACCTGAGCCGAAGGCAGAGGCTCTAACCCACTGAGCCACCCAGGCGCCCCTCAGTGAAATTTCTAAAGTGCCAGTGACCTCTGTCATTTTAACATATTCCCTCCAAAGTAGAAGATAAGTTGCTACCCCTTGCACTCCCTTATCGTTGAGAACAAAAGCCCCTCTAGATTTTACAGTTAGCAAGAATTGCCACCTCTCCTTCAGCCCATACCTGTGATATCATTGAGAGGTTTTTTTCCTTTTCTTTTCTTTTCTTTCTTTCTTTCTTTCTTTCTTTCTTTCTTTCTTTCTTTCTTTCTTTCTTTC
>CM053611.1:77341742-77384024 GCA_028646535.1 Procyon lotor
GTAGAAGATAAGTTGCTACCCCTTGCACTCCCTTATCGTTGAGAACAAAAGCCCCTCTAGATTTTACAGTTAGCAAGAATTGCCACCTCTCCTTCAGCCCATACCTGTGATATCATTGAGAGGTTTTTTTCCTTTTCTTTTCTTTTCTTTCTTTCTTTCTTTCTTTCTTTCTTTCTTTCTTTCTTTCTTTCTTTCTTTCCTTCTTTCTTTTTTTTTTTAGTAGAGATTGCTGCAAGTGGGGCTGGGAAGGGGCAGAGGGAAAAAAAATTCCAATCAGGCTCCATCTCAGCGGGGAGCCCAACGTGGGGCTCAATCCACGACCCAGGTGCCCCATGGAGAGTTTCTTATAACCAATTTTATAAGAAAGAAAAATTTCAAGGTTAGTTGACACAGAAAAAGAGATTTGCAACC
This sequence comes from Procyon lotor, assembly GCA_028646535.1. Classification (NCBI taxonomy): domain Eukaryota; kingdom Metazoa; phylum Chordata; class Mammalia; order Carnivora; family Procyonidae; genus Procyon; species Procyon lotor. The sequence continues at coordinate 77,342,154 of CM053611.1, forward strand.
TGTCAGAACTACACAACTATAGCAGACCGGCTGTGCTCAGTTGGGGTCCTAGAAGGCTGGGAAAGAGAAATCTTCCTGGTAAGCGGAACCTTGAGCCGTGCATTTAGTGTTCCACTTTACTGGTCATAGAAATGACCAGATAAATGAATATATACTAATTAATAGGTATTCCAATGGATTGGCTAAATAGCAATGACTGTGGAAGAAACACAAACCAAGAAGAAATTGGTGACCAGGAAGTCAGAGGAGGAGGTAAATGTAGAAGAGGACGTTTTAGGTCATTACTTAGTGTAAGGATATTTGTATCCCCTATATACACTGCCTCACCAAAGAGTATACACTGCAGAAGAAACTCAGTAATCACATTGACAAGATGATTTTGATCTGTGCATGTTAATCACTATCTTTCAAAAGCCACTCTAGTGTTTGCTCAATAAATTAAAAAAACAGAGTATTCAAGTAGTTCGGATGGAAGTCATGCAAAAGTTAAGCCATATGAGCGGACTCCCTCTGAAGCTAATCTAGCCAGTGAAAACTGTTAAGAGCCCACAGTTTGTCAAGGGCTGAGGTGAAGGCTGAGCTTCCAGTACTGCACCATTCCTTGCCATCAGCCAGTCACGGGCTGGCAAATGGATACATTGAATTTTTATATCTCATAAAGTGTAGCAATTTGAGCTCTGTGGAATAGACACTGTGGGTATAGATTCTCCTTCCTAGTCCCATAAACTTTGCTAGCAGCATCAACCTTGGACTTCCTGTGATAGCATCCATTGTTTCTGTCAAAGGAAGCATTGTTTCTGACCAAGGAACTGACCTACTGTGCTATAAGTGAGGTAATAAACTAACACCTGGAGGATTCATGGGTTTTACCAGGTACCCAATCACCTAGAAGTATAATGAGAGTGTAAGGGTCTGGAACTAAGGAAATAAGCAGGAGTGGCTCCTTTCATCCCTAATGTCCCAATTCCTGCCCTAATAACTTCGGCTCCCTGTCCTAAGGGAAGGATGCTTCTACCACAGGACAAATGAAATCTCTATGAAACTAGAAGATGAGATGCCAATGAACCAATAGGCAAAGAAGAGGTTCATTAACCAGTTTGGAGTGATGGTCTTGATTATTAAGGAAAAATAAGATCTCTGCTACACAGTGGGGTGGCATGCAAAACAGCAGGGATTTTTTTAGGATGTTCTTACTGCTTTCATCTATAGGAGGTGACATTGATGGAGGGCTGTAGCGACGTTAATGCACATGGGACCACTAAGGTTTAGGGCAACTCACTATGTAAAGAACTATAAGCAGCTCAAATGCCAACTGAGCACAATGGTGACAAGACTGTTACCACAAAAAGAAAGTTATTCAAATCAATATTTGGTTTCTATCTAGGTGCAGAAGTCACTATAGTGCCCATAGTTTCTTGTCTGATTCATTATGAATATACTTGTGTATATTTACCTATATTATTTTTTCCTTTCTCCTACTATATTCTATAAAGCATTTTGGTGGTGGGAAACTTTAAAATTTGTTGTTTAACAGATTTAAGTTTATCCAAAAGTTGTCATGACCAAACTAGAAGGACAAAAAACATCACTCTGCTTTGGATAAAGTAACTGGTAGAATTTGGTATCTTTCCTTTAGATAGGAGTGAGCACACCTGTATTTGAATAAGAAATAATTTCAATATGTTCAATTTAAGAATTCTGTTACTTTTGTTGTTGTTTTTAAATTTAAATATAAGTAGAAGTGTCCAAATGGATGCTGACTGGTCAAAGAAGTGACTTGCATATACTTTTTCCAAGAAAAACCAGAATGCACTTTTTTCCCTTGCTGTCCTCATATCACAGTGACTGAGAGTTTAGGAAATGCATTTCCCAGAATCCTTTGCCAGCAGCCTTCTAGTTTAGAGTCCAGCAAGGAGAGGACACAATGTTTGAAAGAAGCTTCAAACATATGATTCTTTGCAACTCCTTCGGATCCCTGGAAATTGTTCATCTGGTGCTTTGGTGAGCTGAGATCGTTAGTGAAAATTTCCTGTAATTTCTGGAATTTTCTAATCTTCTAATAGCTGGTGATAAAAGTGAGTAATATTGGGGTGCCTGGTTGGCTCAGTCGTTAAGCGTCTGCCTTTGGCTCAGATCATGATCCTGGGATCCTGGGATCCAGCCCCACATCGGGCTCCCTGCTCAGCAGGAAGCCGGCTTCTCCCTCTCCCACTCCCCCTGCTTGTGTTCCCTCTCTCGCTGTGTCTCTCTCTGTCAAATAAATAAATCTTAAAAAAAAAAAAAGTGAGTAATATTGAGTAATAGTGAGTGCTTTCCACAATCACTGCTCCTCCAGCCCTTCTTATGTATTTTTAAGTCACTAGTTCACTGCACTAAATTTCTTCCTGCTTGAAATAGCAGAGTAGTTTCTTTATTTTTCTGGCTGAACCCTGACTGATATCACAAAATTGCTTAAATCAATCCTGAAAATTTGAGATTTGGCAAGACTGCTTCTTTCAGTCTCGACTTTTTCGATGAAAATTTTATCAACTCTTAGCACACTGAGCAAAATCCTTAAACAGGCTTTACAGGATAAGAAATGAGAACACTATTGATTTTGGGAGAAAAACATGCCAAATCTATGATATTCTGTAATATAATTGTATTGAACTAACATTTCTTGAATGTTTAGCTTGTGCCAGGCTCTGTTCTGAAAACTTTACATTTCTTATCTCATTTAATCCTCTCATCAACTCTTATGAGGTAGACACTATTAGTAACCCTATTTTAAAGATGTAAAAACAGAGGCTCAGAGAGGTAACTGGTCTGACAGGGCTTAGCTCCAAATGGTAGAGACTGCATTTGTATTCTAGACATTCTGACTCCAGAGACCTTACTCAAACATTTTAATGTGCTGCTTTGTAATGCAATAAATAAAGGTTAATCCAAAGAGGCATAGTCAATAAAAATGGTGAAAACGAATAATGTAGATGAGCATAGGTTTCATATAAGTTCAATTATTTTTAGAGGCTGCCTGTGTGACATGAATGTGCTCCTTTCCCTGTCTCTCTCTCTGTGGCCCAAAACTTCCACTGCTATTCTGGTACTGACTATTTGTTAAAAAATGGTGATGACGACGATGTTAATAACATGCACCCAGTGTCCTGATATTGACCAGGCACTATACCAGACACTTCACAACCATATTTCATTCCATCCTCACCAGAATTTTATTATCGCCACATTTTACAGACTGGAAAATTGAGGCTTAGGTGAGTAAAGGATGTCCTGTGAAGGTGACAGCATAAATAACAACCTCATCTACTTGCTCTGGAGCCTGGCTCTTAACCATCATGTTTTGGAAGCTGCCACTATGAAGGAAATACATTCATGTTACTTGGAGAGAACCTTGATATCTTAAAGGCATTGGAGAAATTCAAATTTAAACTTCTCTCTCTCTCTTCTCCTCTCTATAAATACCTCTGTGAAAATAAACTCATGCCCAGGACTTAAATTAAACTAAAGTGGCAAAGAAAATGAGAACACTAGCCTAAAAGAAAATCTATTTTCTGCTTTGCAGATAGTGGATTTTTATGGGATGCTGCTTCTCAAGGAGAATTTTGGATTTACTTCCTGCAGGTGGAAACTTTTATTCTCTAAGTTTAAAAGAAAGTAGAACTGACCAGGAGGAAGAAAGGCTGCATCCGCGCAAGGCAGAGCTTTGCAGATCTCTTGACGCTTGAGGCCACCAGAAGACATGCCTTTTCATTACTATCTTTCTCGAGAGATGTGAACACCTGATTTGGGGTTGGTGAGGGGAGGAAACCTGTGCCCAAGGCCTTTGAGAATGGAGGCTCCAGAACTCCATGAGAAAAGGAGGATTAATAAAGTATGTCAGTGGACTGACACCCCGTACATTGCCCTGTGTTTCGGATTGATCTTCATCAAACACCTCAACTAGAGAACAGCCCCAGACCCATCAGCCACCAGCCTTAGGATAATCCAGATTTCACCTTCATTGTAGTTCTGAAAAATACGTTGCTTCTCTCAAAGGCAGCCACCTGCCAGGTGCCTCGTTATGTGTTCTCACAGCACTCTATGGGGCACTAACCACAGTTGGGATGTATTTGTAAAATTATTCTTTTTGTAATTGTCTTCCACATTGTCCTGGAGATCATATTATATCATAGACTAAAGAAGTTGGCTTAGTTGTCATTATTGTTAAATTAACAACCAAAGTCTCTAGCCACAATGTTAGACAAAAGTGATGAGCACTTTTTCAGGAGATAAACTAGTGAATGTTGTTTTATATTTTAGAACTTTGTTGGATATATCAATCAGCAGGAAAATAACCTCAGGTTTAGAGCAGGCTTTGCCAATAATTCTAATTCTGTTGACACATGAATATTTGAGGTAGCAGCTGTCATATCATTGGGTGAAATATAAATTTAGTTTGCAGACATTTATTGCATTTAGATTACATTATGCTTAAAGTATTGCAAATTTTAGGCTTGGAAGCAACTCAAAATATAGTCGAACACCCTAATTTTACAAGTAAACATGGTATGTGCTGAAAGTCATAGTTACTCAATTTCAAAGCTGAACTTAAAAGGTATATTCGTATCAATATCTGTACCCCTCCCAACAGAAGACATTACTAAGTTCCATAAATCTACATCAGCCAGTGAGCGTCCTCTGTTGTGAGCTATAGAAATGGACTCTGGTTAAGTTTAGCAGAAATGGAATTTACAGAATAATTCAGGAATTGTGAAATAAAAGCCCTGTGAATTAGGTGTCCCTTTGGTCAACCAAGAGGCAGACTTTGGTCAGAACACCATCAAATTTCTGACTACAACAAGCTCCTTCTTACTGACAGACTACAGTGGTGATAGGTGATATTGGGAGTTAACTGGGCTCAGTGTACCAATTCCTTGAAATGTTTGGACAAGTTATGTGGGTGACTAGTCACAAGTCACTTTAGAGAAGCAAACAATTAGGCCCAGGTCAGCTGAATGAACTAAGATACTGAATCAGTAATCTCTGGGAGATGTGCTCATACTGATACCTTTAGCCCAATTTCAAGTTATATTACTCCCTTTTGTGGAGCACATTTAAAATCTATTTTCACTCATGTTCCCATATATTTACAGAAATGAATATCGATGTTCTGAAATTCTTTGAGCCTGTAGCAACCATGTTGATACATGATTCCTGATTGGAAACCTAGAGACCATGAAGGATGGATCATTGGATATGAAAGAAATTGGCTTAATTTTCTTTCTTTCTTTCTTTCTTCTTCTTTTTTTTTAAACAGGGCTTGAATGAGCTTACACAAAAGCAATTGACAGTATACAATTTTCCATAATATAGTTTTGTAAGAAAATGGCAATAATGAAGTGTAATCCTTACAAACAAGTTTCTCAGTAAATTTCAGTGTACTTCAGACCCTTGTCCACGAAGACACATGCTCCCCCAGTCTCCTGGGCAAACTAACATTCATTAATAACAAAAAAGACAACCATCAAATAGTAATCCCCTCCCTTCCACTCAGTGGTGGGTTTTCACAAAACCTGAGCCTATCAGCTTGTGACAGTGATAAAAGATAAGCCATTACTTTACTCTTGCCCCCTCTGCCTTCCTGAAGCTTGTTCCCTTTGATCCTTAGTCCTACTAGTAGAAGATCCATAAGTAAAAGCTCATTCAAAACAGTTTCTTGACCGAAAAGTAGCTCTCATTTAAGTCTTAGACCTAAACAACTCCAAGGAAGTATAGACCAGTATTGTTCCTATTGTGGTCCGCAGGCCCTCCCTAGCCTTGCTGCAAATTGGCTTAATTTTCTATTGTAATACTCTAATGCAGGGTAATCACAGTGTTTTAGGCAAAGGAGAAAGGGTTTCTTCATCTGGCAAGAGGAGTTCAGTGGCACTGATATGAAGATATTTCAAGTCCTCCAGAATCTCACCCATATAGCCAACTCTCTTGTGTCCTCATCTTCTCAACCAATGTTAAAACCCATGAGCCAGAAATATGAGTCTTGGGTAATTTTAAATCTTCTGGTAGCCACCTTCTAAAAAGTAAAATTTAAACAGATGAAATTATCTTTATATTGTATTTAACTCAGTATACACCAAATATTATCAACATCAAAACAGTATAAAAATTAATAATGACATGTTTTACACTTTTTTTCTAAGCACTAAGTCTTTAATATCTTGGGTTTAGCCATATGGGCCTCATGGTCACCATAACTGACAACACAGGCTTTATTCTCTTTTCTTTCTTTCCATATAATTATAAGTAGCCATCCTACCCGATAGTCTTAAATTTCTCATGCCTTGTGTACCTTCATTGCCAGATTTCTACCTGTCATAATTACAGGGGATTTTCACTCTCCATCCACATTGTTTAACCCATAATCAATCCAAAAAATCTTACTTCTCTAAGCATCTGTTGTCAACAATCTCTTCCCAAATACCAATTTCTACACCAGAGCTTTCGTCGTAAGCAATACCACTAATTCTGGAGAACTTAAGAAAGAAAATACTTTTCTAAATAAATAATGATCAGTTCAAGAGTACATAGGAAAGCTGGAGAAACAGTCCCAGGAAATGAGCATGCACTAAAAGTTTAGTTAAGAATCAGGGAATATAGTCAAGCCCATGTGAAGGATGCCACTCTTGGCACTTCTACAAGACTCAGTACAGCTACACTAACATCTCTAATAGTACCTGCATCTTTGCAGATTCAAGGTCAAAGCTGAAGCATTTCACTAGTTCAGTATCATGGCACTCTAGGGAGTCAAGGAGATGTTATATCTGGATATTTGAACTTTTGTATTAGAAGATAGAACTCTGATCACTTGGATCAAGGGAATTCTTCCCAAATGAGAAGGATAGTAGGATAACGGATGGTAAGATAATTGGCAGCAGGATAAAGAAGGCAACTGTCTACTATAAAAACACTCAGGAAATAAATACAGTGGAATCAGTGTATTTTCTAGTTTATGGCAATGAATAATGGAGGGCCGTAAATATGCTAAATAAAAACTAAGGGCTTACTATCTTCTTTGAAATGAGAATTCCATTATTTTTTGTGATCAAATTTATGTTGTTAGGTATTTTAAATTTCCAAAATAATGCTTCTGGTTTTAACAACTCAAAAAAACAAAAAACAAAAAACCTCATAATCCTTCCTGAGGTAGCCAGTGTTAACAGTTTGGAAGGATTTTATCTGGAATGAAATTTTAAAGACTTCTCTGACCAAATTATTTTGAAGGGATAAAGAAAAGCCTCCATCAACTCTTTATACTTTTAATTTTGATGTTGTCAGAGTCTTAAAGTCCCTAAGAAAAGGAATCATTTAGTTCTGAGCACAACTTTAAAAAAAAAAAAGGCATAAAAAATCTTTGTTATGGAATCAAGGCAGTAGTATTCAACATTTAAATAGAAAAGGAGGACAGTCACAGAACTCACCATTTACATTAATTTCAATGTCATTATATTGGGATTTAAAATGCATTTTTATTGCCATTTGTCATGTCATCAGTTTCAAAGGTTAGAAAAATGATGTCTACTACGACCCAATCTTTCCAATGCTTCATTTTCTCTATGTAATGAAATGTGAAAATAGCAAGACAGTCAACTCTATGGATCAAGGGACTGTGTAAAACCTCATCACAACCAACCAATAAAGCCTTTTAATCAAGAAGAATGTATATAGGACACAGCACTGCTAAATTGCGGTCTGGGGACTGGCAGACATAGCAATGAAAAACTAGGAAAATTTTAAAATGAGGTGCAATCTAATTTTGATTGACTCTAATGGAGAAATGACACAGACACAAGGAAATTCAGGTGCTGAATGTTTTTGGGTGCAGTCTATTTTTCCTAATTTTCTCCGCTGATGCCTCCGTACACATTTCAGGTTAATCAAAAACATTGATTGATAACTTACAGAGTTTATAATTAGGACAATATTCCAGAGTCATCATGTAAAGAATAAGTCTAACATTACAAACAAAAATCAGCTATGATTTTACTCTATTTTTCCTTCCATATGTAATAATTAACATTTTAAGTGCCTACTAATGGCACATACTGAGCACATAATATTAAGCCATATAACTAGGCAATTAATTCAACTTCCTTATAATAATTTGAAATGCCAGTTTGGTAAATGTATCCCGGCTGATTATATTGGAAGCAATTTGATGTAATCAGCCAGCTAAGTGATTTATCTCCACCTGGCATATTGCTACTTCCTTCATCCTGATCAGGCACTAGTGCCAAAATGAGCTATGATTCGGTATTTGCTGCTTTGGTAGTGATGCCCCTACCTACTCGGTTATAATGGAACACTTGGCTTCCTTAGACATTGAAGAGCACCTTTAATAGTAGAGGAAGCAATTATACAGGGGATCTTTAGTTACCTAATACTAGGCATACCAGAAGATAGGAGCAAAATCAATAGAGAGAGCTGTTTTATATTTTTCAAGCTCTTATATTGCTCTTGGCAGCCAGAAGCAAGTCACAATGAAGATGACTGAATGAGACACAAAGTCTGGAAATGGAGAAGCAAACTCTCAGTAGCATATCCGATTCAGTTTTCTAGCTTCTATTATATCCTTACTCTTCATAGCACGTATTCAGCTCATCATTTAATATCTTCATTGTCAATATGAATCCAGAGTACTAAGAACATCATTCTTATTTTCTATCTCAAGATTCCGCCAAATATTATTACTCTATACAACTGGATACGTATTATGCGGAAATACAGAAACTTACATAGACCAACTTTTGTTGGCATATCTTACCAAGAATATTGCATAATATAATAAAAGATGTTTTATTTATTTATTTATTTAAAGATTTGTTTGTTTATTTATTTATTTATTTGAGAGAGAGAGAGAGCATGAGAGGAGGGGAGGTCAGAGGGAGAAGCAGACTCCCCGTGGGGCTGGGAGTTTGATGCGGGACTCGATCCCAGGACTCCAGGATCATGACCCGAGCTGAAGGCAGTTACTTAACCAATTGAGCCACCCAGGCACCCAAAAGATGTTTTTTTAATAACATTCTCTATTACTTCCTGTAACACCCTTGACATTTTCTATAGATACATAATGTCTATTTCATTCTGGGTTTTGGTTTTTGTTATTTAACAGATATTTATTGAGAACTATGACAGTCCAGAAACTATTCTAGTAGCAGTGATTAGAGCACTAACAAGGGCATATAACATCTCTGACATCATAAAACTTAAATTCTAGAGAAAGGAGACAGACCATAAACAAATAAATAAGTAAAATATAGCACAGGAAGATAAATTTTATGGAGTGAAATAAATCAGGGTACGGGACAGTGGAAGTATATTTTTAAATAGGATGGCTAGGGAAGGCCTTGCCAAGAAGATAGCATTGGAGTTAAGAGAAAGATCAAACTTTGTGTATATCACAAGTTATTAGTAAGGATATTGGTCTGTGTGGCTGGTAGTGAACTACATAAAAATACATGAATGTAGGTATCATAGAAATTATTAACACAATAACCACAAAATTGTTAGAGTATTTTTGACAAAAGTATTTAGCTTACTCTCAGAAGTAGAATCCATTCAGCACCTTTATGAATCAAATAACAATGGAAAGTTTGAATTAAAACTGTTAAATAAAAGTATAAAAAATATGATGTGTTCAAAATTGTATCCAAACTATGGTGTTAGAAACTAACCAAGTAGACTATAGCAACTTTTATTTTATTTATTTATTTATTTAAAGATTTTATTTATTTATTTGACAGAGAGAAAGAGAACACAAGTAAGCAGAGAGGCAGGCAGAGAGAGAGGAAGAAGCAGCCCCCCCACTGAGCAGAGAGCCAGATGCGGGGCTCGATCTCAGGACCCTGAGATCATGACCTGAGCTCAAGGCAGAGGCTCTAACCCACTGAGCCACCCAGGCGCCCCTATAGCAACTTTTAAAGGTAATGATATATGATAGTTTGAAAAATGCATGCAATGTAATATGAGACAGGTTAGTCCTCATTAATATAAATCTACCACTAGAGTTTTTAGAGACAATTTTGTCAGCGGGAGGAGAGATTGTACAATGGTGATGAATAATAGGCTTATATGTAGAAGGCTTACATGGAACTGAAATAAGAGTAGATCTTGTGTATGGATCATTATTTAGAGCCCATTACTAAAAACATGAAAATTAGGAACTAGATAATATTTCTTTCTAAGAAATATTTTAAAACTTACACTAATAGGTATTAATTTCCTTCCTCAATTTTTTTTCTTAAATTTGGATAGCCTTTCATTTTATAAGTAAAAGCTAAAGGAGTCCAAGACACCAATTAGTTTGATTATATCATACATACAAATGAATCAGATCAAATCCATCAAAAAAGTCACATAATAGTTCACTAGGTCATACGAATAATTAATAAGTCCATAAAAAAATGGAGTATTCTAATGATTTACCTAACTTTCTAAATATTGAAGACATTTAAATAGACAATTAGCTATTTTTCTTTGGATTCATTTTATTTTTATTATTATCCTGGCAAAATACCTTATAATTCAGCTATCACTCTTGGTACAATTCCCTAGATATAAATTCAATTTAGCTTCTAAAATGTTAATCACACATTCTTTGAATAGACACAGGATGCCTGAACATTAATTAACTTAAAGTTAGATTAGTTGATGAAAAAGTTTAATTTAAAATTAACTTCAGTAGAGATGAGATGCTATAAAAAGTATATTCATATATTCAATGAGCAGACACTGTGGCAGAGAGAAGATCTTTTCTGCCATAGCAGATTTATTAAGTCACTATAAATATTTTACAAATTCAATTTCCAAAAAAGGTAGCAGCGACTTAGTGCCTTATCTTCCCATTGCTCTCTTAGAAATCATACAAAGCGTCAAGGAGAATAGATGGGAAAAAAAGAGGAAGTTACAAATTATATTTTCTGCAAAACCATGCAGGATGGAAATTAAATGTACATATAGCAAAGGCATATGAGACTTGTGGACTCAGCGGGGGAAACTGCCAGGCACAAGTGTTAGGGATGAATGGGGAGCTCTGATTAGCAAGTACCAGACATTAATGGAAAATAATATTGCTCAGAGGAAGAGAGCCTTACACACAGGAAGAATTTAGAAACTTAGTTCAAAAAAACCCTAAAGAAATTACTTGTTGAAATAGAAAATAAAATCAGAATTAATAAAATTCATAGGTATAAAGAAAAGAAAAATGAGAACTTGTAGGATGGACAGCCAAATGTATACTTAGACGTGAAGTGACATGCTTTAAAGAAGGCATTTTGTTATTAAGAAAGAAGAATAAATTAATCTAAATTATTCAAATAAAGAATACAGAAGAGACAAAAATAGTGAACAGAGAGTATTGGCATGGAAATAAATGGGATCGAAGTAGAAAACTGATAAATTTATAAAACTTTAGGACAGAAACACAATTTGTAAATTTAAAAACAATGATTTCTATTGCACTTGTTTTTGCTTTTGCACGTTTGTAAAGGGTAAGAATGAGGAGGAGGTATTGTAAGATAGAATATGAACTCTCTGACAAATGTAATAAAAGAAAAAATAATTTTAGACATAAAACAGGAGATAAAGAAGAAATATGAATTAGTTTTAGAAGACTGTTTTTCCTAGATCTACTAATAAATTTGAAAATCATAATGAAATAGATAATTTTCTGAAGAGTTTCTAATGTTGACTCCAGAAGGAAAAAATTCTGAATAAATAACCATGATAAAAATTAAAATGTATTATTAAATGTATTAAAAAACTTATTAAACTTATATAGGAATTCTTCACTTAACGGCTTTATTGCAGATGTGACTGGTGCTATATAAACTAGTGAACCCTAGAAAAATGGAAATTGTTTTTCTATCATTTTCTTTTTTTTAATTTTTTAAATTAACATATAATGTATTATTTGACTCAGGGTACATGTCTGTGAATCATCAGGCTTACACATTTCACAGCACTCACCATAGCACATACCCTCCCCAATGTTGTTTTTCTATCATTTTCAAAGGTAACATATGTACTTCTGAGATCAAAATACAGGAAAGAGCTCTCTCTCCCTTTCTCACTTAATGCAAACCTGCTTATGAATATGTAGAATAAAAAAACCCTCGGAAGTGATTAAAAATGGCAATAAGCTAATAACCCTCTACAACCTCATGGAGTTATTCATAGGAATTCAAGGACATATTAATATTAGGAAATATATTGATATATCATCAATGTATTATAAAGAAAATACAACCATTATGACAAATGATCAAAATAATAGATAATAAAATTATATACCTAGAAAGTAGTGAATTAGGTAGAAAATGAGGCAAAGGTGGTATCATAGAAACCAGAAGAAAAAGAGTCTCATATCAAGGTGGGTGTTTTTGGTTCAAAGAGTTGGAATATAGTGAGGACAGAAAGAAAGCCCCACATTCAGTAAAATGAAAATCATTGTGACCTTGATAAAGAGAATTTCAGTGGAATGCAGGGAGCCAAAAGGAGAATAGAGAGGAAGAACACAATGAGGAATTATAGATAAATTTAAGGTGTTTGGCTATGAGGACAACAACTTATAAATAATTAGATCATGAGGCAAACAATCCAATTTCTTTAATATCAACCTGGGAATAACTAGAATTTAAAAAATTGTGTGCCCAACTAGTGAGTCCATTCTTTAGGAAATTCATTCTTTTTTTTCTTTTATTTACCAGTAGCAGCTACAAAGCAGAAAGCACTGTACCACAGGATTTCAAGAACTGAATTCTAGTGTATTCATGAGGAGTTTGTATTTTAGTTTTGGAAATTGAGAAAATTAAGAAACAGAAGGGAAGGTGTAGGGCAATAATGAACTTTTCTTCTGGAAAGAAAACACACAGTAGCAGAATATTTCCCATAATTCTTTTTTTGCAGACCATAGCTTAAAGCATATCACAACAAAATGCATACTAATACTTTTTAAATTGCACTGTATCTGAAAATAAAGGTATGGCTATTTAAATATGTTACCCCATGATAGTGTGGAACACCTTGAAACAAAAGGCAATTACGTGGGTGCTTCAGGCAATAATAAAATAAAACCATAAATCTTTCAAGGAAAACTGTTGCTTATTCAGGATTTCTGTTTAGATACCACAAATCTCATTCCCTCTCTAAATTGGACAGGATTTTAGTAAACTTTTTGGATAGTACAATTGAGATAAAACCTTCACATTCTAAGGAAAACAGAACTGGGCTAGGAAAACAAAAATTATGAAAGTTGGAAAATAAGTTATTAATCATTCAGATAATTGGTCCAAAACAACTTCTTATTTGTTAATTAATTACAAACATGAATTGTAAGAAATTACTTATGAAGCACCTAACTTGTTTAAGTACCATGACATGCAGTGGGAAGAATACGTAAAGGAACAAGAGCAGTCTGTCCATTTACATTTTATCATCTGAAGTTTCAGCATTTCTAGGAGTGTAGATCTCTAGGATGAATTATCTCAGTTTTGGCTTTATTGAAAAGGATCTTTTTTAAATCCTTTTTGTTAAAGAATACTTTTCCTGGTCATAGAATTCTGATTTCTTTTAGCACGTTGAAGATGCCATTCCAATTTATTCACCTCTTTTTCTAATGAAAAATTAGTCCACTTATCTCAATTGCTATCCCCCCTGAATGTAATACATGTTTTTCCCCTAATTGCTACTTAAGACACTCTCTTTCTCTTTGATATTCATTTGTAGTTTAACTATTGTGTTCCTCATGTACTTTCTTTGTATTTATCTTGCGTGGAGTTAGCTGAGCTTCTTGCTCATCACCCAATTTGTGAAAATTTTCTACAAATTTTTTCTGCTTTGTTCTCCTTTTCTTTTCTTTCTAGAAGTGCATTTGCAAACTACTTCATATTTATCACAGTTCAGTGAGACTCTGCATTTTTTGTTACAATTTTTTCCTCTATCTTCAGATTGGATAATTTCAACTGATTTATGTTCAAGTTCACTGACACTCTCTTCTATTTTCTTCAATCTCATGTTAAGCCCATTGGACATGATTTCTCTATAGCTCTTGTCTGTTATTTCTAATATCTTGCCTATCGCAGGGGTTTTTCCATTGAACACTTTTAAAAACATTTCTTGACAATGATTTATATTTTCCTGCTTCTTAGAAGTCTTTTTTTTTTTTTTTTTAAGATTGTATTTATTTGAGAGAGAGAGACAGATATAGAAGAAAGCATGAGCGGGAGAGGGAGAAGCAGGCTCCCTGCTCAGCCGGGAGCCCAAAGTGGGGCTCAATCCCAGGATCCTGGGATCATGACTTGACCTAAGGCAGATGCTTAACTGACTGAGCCACCCAGGCACCCTTGAAGTCTAGTAATTTTTATTACATGTTAGGCATTGTGGGGGGACATTGTAGAAACTGCGTTCTATTATCTTTTTCTGAAAATGTTTATTTTTGTTCTAGTAGACAGTTAAACTCCTGGACCTTGTGGAGGTTTGGTTTAATACTTTGTTACATTTTTGTAAAATCTGAAACTTATTGCTTTAATAACTGACATTTCACTAAATTCAGCTAAGATACAGTTGGGAGCAACTCTAACAGCAAAAAACCCCACTAATGAACAGAAAACCTTTTTTTTTTAGATTTATTTATTTATTTGAAAGAGAGAGAGTGCGAGGGGGAGGGGTAGAGGGAAAGGGAGAGAGAGAGAACGTTAAGCAGACTCCTCACTGAGCATGGAGCCCTACATAGGGCTCAATCCCATGGCCACAAGATCATGACCTGAGCCAAAATCAAGAATCAGACACCTAACTGACTGAGCCACCCAAGTGCTCCTGAACTGAAGGACTTTTAAAAGGTAGATTCAATCAGACAGTAAAGAAGGTAGAAAAAAAAGCCTGCTGCCTTCCCCAATGCCCATAGAATTAAATGCAATCTCCTGAGTTTCAGATACTTCACCCTTTCTAATCCCACCGCAGAGGAACTTCTCAGCTTTTTCATCTCCACTATATTCTATTAATACCCAGAAGTAGAACCTAGCTCAATTCAAGACTCAGAACTTTGCAAATGCTGTTTTCTACACAGAGAATACTGTTATAGCTGATTTCTTCTAAACACGGCTTACATGTTACTCAAAAAACCTGTCCTAATTCTATCAGACAAGATTACGTCCTGCATCCTGAGACCTTCCCTATTCCTTTCTTTTGTCTCTAGTAAAGATTTTATCTCACCATTTCACTCCCCCAGAAGAATTCTTGAGCATTCATTCATTTGTACAACAACAGCTACTCTGTACATAAATGTATCAGCCATGGGTCTGGGTGCTCGGGATGCAGTGATGGAAAAAACACAAATGATTTCCGGCCTCAAAGTACAGTGGGTGTTGGGTCTGGATTTTATCTGGAGGAGAGTACTAGATGGTAGTTAAAGGAACAGACTTTGGAAGTAGACTGCATTGTTTGAAGCCCACCTTCACCATTTATGAACTGTGTACCCTTACAGAAGCTACTTGACTTGTCTGTGTCTTATTTTCACCATTTATTAGCTATAGATAATATTCTATAGGTTTCTGTGACCATAAATAAGTTGAATGCGTAAAACATTTAGAATGGTGCTTGGCATATAAGAACTCAAGAAATATTTGATATAATTGTTTTTGTCTCTCATACCTATTGTATGATGTCCAAAACTTAGTAAGTATAGGCCACATACTGTTGAATGAATGAATGAATGAATGAATGAATGAATGAATGAATATCTATGCTTCTGGATTAAAAATTACATATCAAATGTTAAAATTTTATATAGCTCCTCACTTTTCTTTTTGAGAGGGAGAAGAGTGAACAGATGGGGTGGAGGCAGAAGGAAAAGGAGAGAGAGAATCTTAAGCAGGCCCTGTGCTGAGCATAGAGCCCAATGGGGGGCTCAATCTCCCCACCCTGAGATCGTGACCTGAATTGAAATCAAGGGTTGGACAGTCGACAAACTCAGCCACCCAGGTGCCCCTCTAGCTATATTTTATAAAAAAAAGTTCTGGCTAAAGGATGTTACAAGTGGATTTGTTAATGCAATAACTGCATTTGCTTCTTCCCTACTGCTACTTTCATTTACTCATTCATTATTTCAACAAATATTGCATCTATCATAATAGTATGTCATTCAGAAGAGGAGAACATGTTCAATCAGGATGACCCAACAAAACTTGAGGAAAGAAGAGAGTTGCAATAGATTTGAAGAAAAGATAGAGTAGGGTCAAGGGGTTAAAAGCACTGATTCTCAAAATGTGGTCCCACAATTTTAGATGAGCATAGGAAGTAGTGTCCAAAATATAGCTAAACTGAAAGAACAGTGATTAGTGATTTAATAGCTATTTCACTTCATTTTCTCTATTTTTCCCATAGTATCCCACTTTTGGAAGTTGGAAGAAGGGAGAGAGAAAGGGTTCAAGACAAAGTATCTCTATCCAGTAAACATTCTTATAACTAGTTAAATTTTACAGTCCTGATAATTTTAGAGATCAAATTCGGTAACATTTCTCCCAACTTCTAAAATTCCAAGTGACTAAACTGCCTTTCAGTTCTCTATTGTGTAGCACTAAAATATTCTCCATTAAGTCAGAAAATTTTAAATTTAATTTCTTGACCTACTTAGACATTCCTTCAGTGAAATGCAACAACAGGTATTCCAGGGAGTCAACTCTTTGTTCAAAGTAAGTCATTAACGAGTAGAAGGATGCAGAGCTGCACGATACTCAATACTTAAAGCCCTGTGTAAAATTAAAAACACTGTGAATTTAAAAGAGGGATTTTTAGTGAAGTTCCATGCTTTAAAGTGTTAAGTTATTTCATCTCTAATTAAAGATGAACTGTTTATTGGTATTTCTCAGTTGGAGGCTTGGATTTGTGCTTTCTTAAAATGGAAATTTCAAAGGATGTGTGTGTTATTTATGATAACTCTGCTTTGCAAAGGGAGAGTTTTGACTATATTTCACATTCATTTGTAAGGCTTTCACGCTAATAATGTTATTTCAGTATCTTTACATAATATGAAAATAAGCAAAATCGCCACTCAGTTTTTAAACAAAATATCATATGCTACTAAAACAATGTATTTTGTCTGAAGTACTTATTCAAAAATTATTTCAATACACTGACAAATCTGAATATTATTCTTTTACAGTTATCGGTGCCGTTCCTGAAACAATTATAGATAAAAATGCATGTGTAGGGAGACAATGACATTTTGATATTGTGAAATCACTTCTGAACTGGGATTTAGGAGATATCTATTCATCACCTGGGAAATGAAGGGTGTAAATCAGATTGTCTGTATCAGCTATAAAGTTCCATGATACTAATATTAGGATCACAAAGAATTCCAAAACTATTCTAACGATGGCTTAATGGAAAATGCAAAGAGTTTGCCAGAAGATAAGCTCCTTGTCTTGTCTTTTTCTTTCCCATAGTTTAATCTCAGTCTGTACACATCTCCTGTATTTAGAAAAAAAGTCTTTAATACACATAGAAGAGATATTTGTTAAACTGAAAGCCCTTCCAAATACAGCAGAAAGGAGATACAACTCTTCCCTACATTTGAACAACCCATATGAATGGATTAAAAATATAGTTTCTAATTTCAATTAAATTATCTGTTTTACAGTTAATCTTACAGAATAAATATATTTTTATAGAACTAAACATAGGCAAATCTGTGAAAAATCTACAGGAAAACATCTTCTTGCAATTCAAATATTTAATCTTTATACTGGGCTTTTCTCTCCATTATCCTGATATCTTTTCTAACCTGGCCAGTTCTTTTTCCCTCTCTGCTAGTACTGAGACTAGTTTTCAACTGTTTCTTTTTTTTTTTTAAGATTTTATTTATTTGACAGAGAGAGAGAGACACAGCAAGAGAGGGAACACAAGCAGGGGGAGTGGGAGAAGGAGAAACAGGCTTCCCACCTAGCAGGGAGCCCGAAGTGGCTCATCCCAGGATGCTGGGATCCTGACCTGAGCCGAAGGCAGCCCCCTAAGGACTGAGCCACCCAGGCGCCCCTCAACTGTTTCTTCCCTATAGGACAAGCAGTCAGCAGTTTAAGGATGACTCTACCCAGTGAGAAATATAAAGACTTTAATACTGAGGACACAAGAGAGTGAATGCCTAAGCGATGAAATCTCAATATTATAGTATATTTAAACACAATTATCATCCGTAAAACCACCAAATAGATACCTAGAGGGAAAGCTGGTCATATATTTGTACTTGTGTATTAAATTCTAACAAATCTATTTCCTTGGGCACAAAATCACACTCGCACTGGAGAGTAAGTGGTTTACAAGTTTAAATTATGGATAGCAAGGAACTGAGGTCTAGAGAGAGGCCGTCGAAGGGATATTTGGCAGTAGGAACAGAGTACTTATTTGTAAAGCCAATCAACCATCAACAGGAACCTACCCAGGCAGTGAGAGGGGAAAGGTATCAAAATCCTCAAGAATGGAAGCCACTGTTGGGTTTCAGAGTGCACTTTATATCTGGTGTGTGGAACACTGGTGATGTTTATCAAGATGTAACAGAATTCTCAGAATATTCAACTTACACTTGTGGAAGACTGTCCTTGTTTAAGGATGCATGCCCTCTATTTGATCCCTCGCTAACCCTACACCCTTCTGAGAATACTAAACAAAGTGAGAAAACAAAACACTAATCAACCAACAAACAAAATCAGGCAGATGATTTTTATTTGTCTGATTTTTAAAATCATTTTATAGAATGCTCTAAAGTGAAAACCTTAGTCCTTTATACTCGATAAAAATAAATATCTCTTTGGTTGTTTAGACAAGAAGATAATGTAGTATTTTTAAATCTAGTTTCAAATAAGTAAAACTTTGGTGTACTTAGAAGTGTTAGGGGTAGCTAAAAGATTTCTAAGACATCATGAAGAAATAAAAGTCAAAATCCCCAAATGTCTAGTATTCCCATTTCAGGAATTAATGAATTATTCTCAAAATCCTTTACAATATTTAAATGGTGGGGTGCCTGGGTGGCTCAGTTGGTTAATTGTCTGCCTTTAGCTCAGGTTGTGATCCCAGGGTTCTGGGACTGAGTTCTGTGTCAGTGGGAAGTCTCCTTATCCCTCTCCCTCTGACCCTCCCCTCTGCTTGTGAGCTCTCTCTCTCTCTCTCTCATATTCTTAACTAAATAATAAAAATCTTTTAAAAAAAAGAAAATATTTTTTACAAAATATTTAAATGATATATGTATTTTGCATAAGTACTGTTAACTTGTATTATAACAAATTCCATATTTCCCAAAATTCAGGTGTATTTGCTAACATCTTAGTTCCCATGTACTGAAATGCTTTCAGAATTACTTAAGAATAAATAGCTGTATAAAGGATGTAATAGTCGAAAAATATATATTTTAGATGCAAGCTAAAAAATCCAAATGGTTAATTGGCTTTTTCACATTTTTAGGATGTTTTGATGTTATCGAGACATGTGGAAGTCATTTTATTTTTATTATGAAGCATATTATGCCACTTTGGTGACTTACCAAGGGAATGTTTAGATGATCCACTGGTGACTATATGGCAGTGAATGGAGTAACACTCACAAAAGAGTATTCAATCCTTCCCAATTTTTTACTAGCTTTCTCATTTCAGTTGCTGAGACTTCAGTAACAAAGGTTATAGAAACAAAAAGCTTTTAGAAAAAAATTATTAAAAAAATACAAAATACAAACAAAAAACTCTTGATTGTTGGTTACAGAGATTGGTTATGAGAAAGATATGGAAAATTATCCAATATATACCCAAAATATCAATCATTTATAGTTAGTAAACTTATTTAAGCTTGAAAAGAATTTTTGTCTCTCTCATTGGTCATTTCAGCAGAGATTGGAATTCTGGAAGCCTGGACTGAAAATACTCTGCAACTAACACAGAAGGAAGACAGGATAAATGACAGGAAAAATTCCTTAAGAAAGACAATTTACCAAAAGTGACATAATAAAAAATAGTGTCTGCATAGCCCTATATGTTTTGAAGAAATTGAATTTGTAACTTAAAGTCTTCACAAAATATAAAACTCAAGCCTTTGGTGACTTCTTGTAAACATATAAGGAAAAAATAATATTAATAAAAAAACAAACAAAAAACTTCTTTGGCATATGAAAAGAAGGAATACTTCCCAATGCATTTTATGCAGCCAAAATAAATCTGATACTAAAACCTGACAAGAACAATATAAGAAAGAAGTTACAGAACAATATCTTTCATGGCATGTAAGTAAAAGTCTTAAATAAAAATTAGCAAGTCAAATAAAGTAATATACAAAATATATGATGTGTTACCATGATGGAGAATGTTTTATTTCAGGAAAACTGGATTGGTTTAATATTAGAAAAGTTATAAATATATTAATCATGTGAAGAGAATAAAGAATAAAAATAATATAATCATATCAATGCATGCAGAAAAATCATTTGACAATATTAAATATTCATTAGTGATTTAAAAAAAAAGATTCAGAAACTGTAAGGGAAGAAAGTTTTCTCAGTTCGGTAAAGGATATTTACAAAAAACCCATGGTTAACATCATAATTAACAGTGAAATACTTTAACTTTTTTTTTTTTCTTTTTATGTTGGGAACAAGACAAGATTGACAAGATCGTCAATATCACCACTTCATTAAATTTTGTACTATAAGTCCTGTACTAAAAGCATGAAAAAGTATAAAATTGAGGAAGAAAAGGGAAACATAATTTAAAACACATTGTGTGTATACAAAACCTAGTAATGTTTACAGATAAACTAGTCGAAATTACTATGTACATTTGGCAAGATTGTTGTACTTAAAGTTAATATACAAAAGTAAATTTTATTTCTATATGCTGAAAACAGGAATTAGAAAATAATACTGAAGTATCATTTAACAGTGCAAAAAATCTAATTCCTAGGAATAAATCTTCCAATGGATGGGCTATGATGCAAACTACAAAATATGGTTGAGAGAAGTTTAAAAGTGTCTTAAATAAGTAGAGAGAATACTATGTTCCTGAATTGGAAGACTTACTATTTTGTACAAGGCAGAATTGTAAAATGAGCTCTAATGATTCACATCCTTATATAATCTTCTTTTGACTGTGGGCAGGGCCCTTAGCTTGCTTCGAACTCAAGGTATACAGCAAAGGTGAAGGGATTTTGCAGATATAATTAAAGTCCCTAATTAGCTGAAGTTAAGGAAAAGTGTCTTTATCCTGGGTGGGCCTGACTGGTCACATGAACACTTTAAAGAGGGTTTAGAGAGCAAACAAGTAAGAGACTTTCCCGGTCTTAAAGAAGCTAGCCATGAAGAGTTCTACATGGTAAGGAACAAATACTTAGATTAGGGAGAGACCCAGTCCTAGGGTTAATGGAGGGAAAATCATATAACCAATGAGCTGGTGAGGACCACTATGGCACCCACCATACTTAATTCAGAGGTCAAGGTAAATGTCATCCTCTCAGTGATCCAGGCCACAATTAACTTCCAGGTTCACCCTACACAGACACACAAAAGCTCATCAGGAACATTGTGGCTGATGACCGTCCAGCTTCATGTGTGAATCCCTCTGATGACCAGGCCTTTGGTGTTCAGCTGCACCACCAGATCATGCCATTCATCTTCCCGGTAGTCAGTATTGTCCCCCAAGTACTTGAACTCATAACATAGATAGCTGACACTATATGAACTTCACTGCTGGCATCTACTGGTTTAACCCCATTGACCTTTAGCTTACGGGCTTCAGCAGTATCCAAGGGATCTGGGAGGAAATCATATGCTAAGTTTATGAGACCCAGGTAAGATTCGTCTTTGAGTTGATGCAGAATGCTGACACAGACCCCAGGCCAGTTTCTCTCCTGTGTGAGAGAAATTTGTGGGGTTGAGGAGCCAGCTAAATTAGGGTTACCTGAACGTGCGCCGGACTAATGCAAGGGGAAAAGTCAATTTTTGGTCAAACCTACGTTGTAGTACATTGCCTACCTGCCTTGCTCACTTTTAAACTCACTCAAGTCTAAGGGTAGTAAGGAAAAGTCCACAGGAATCTGGCTCTCCATTCCTCCTGATAGCTCCATCTCTCTGACCAACTGACCTGCATTTAAGCCCTCTTGTCCTTCTTATTTTAGAAGGTATCTGGCTCATCCATCTTATGCTGACTGTTCAGCTGCTCCACCCTCCAGGCTTGATTTAACAAATGCAGATTTGAAAAATCTAAATAAACCAGGTTTTGACAACTAGAAGTGTTTAATTTAGGGCACTCTTGCAGGGCTGCCTTCTCTAGAGTTTATATTTTCTTCTTGGGGTAACTTCCTTTCCTTTCCCCCTACTCCCCTTTTGGATTATCTAGCTGTCTCTTCATCTCTCCTCTCCTGCCCTGCATCCCTTTCTTTCCCCTCCGATTTATTTTACATCAAGCTGGGATGTTACTGTAATTGTCACAACAAGTAGTCAAAAAAGTAATCTATGCAGCAAATTAAAAAAAAAAAAATGACACAGTTACGTGGAAGAGGACCCTGAGCCACATTTGAGACCCCAGACTGAACCAACAGTTTGATTGTAGTCAAACAGCTTTGTGAGACTTGATCTTGGGCGGAGAACCCAGATAAACCATGCCCAGACTTTGGATTATGGAAAATGAGATAATTAATGAGTGTTGTTTTAACTCCCTAAATTTGTGGTAATTTGTTATGCAATAATAGAAAACTCAAACACTAAAGATTTTAGATCTCATCCAAATTAGTCTATGTTAAATAAAATCCCAAATTCCCAGCAGCTTTTTTAAAATGAAAATGAAGTAATTCTAAAATTTATAGGAAAATGAAAAGGATTTATATAAGTCAAGGAAATCTTGAAGAATAAAGCTGGATTACTTATATTAGTAGATATCAATACCTAGTATAAACCTACAGTACTTGTGAATGCGTAATATTGGCATGAGTGTAGGTATAGAGATTAAGGAATCACAATTAAGTTCAGAGACAGATGCACACATATATGTTCTTCAGTTTTGTGATAAGAACACCACTGGAGTGCTCGCTTCGGCAGCACATATACTGAGATTGGAATGATACAGAGAAGATTATTAGTTTGGCTGGCCCCTGTGCAAGGATGACATGCAAATTCATGAAGGGTTTCATGTTTTTAAAAAAGGGAAAAAAAGAACGCCACTGGAATTTATTATATTCCCAACGAGGGTCTTTTCAATAAATACTGCTAGGTCAGTCGGATATTCATAAATAATATTAAATTTGACCTATAGAAACTAGTTTGAGATAGATCATAGATCTAAATATAAAAGGTAAACCAATGAAGCTTCCAGAATAAAATAGAGGAGAAAAATTTTCATGTGCTTCAAGTATGCAAAGATCCCTGAAACAGTTCACAAAAAAGCAAATCATAAAAGAAAAGATTGATAAATTGGTTTTTATGAAATTAAGACTATTCACAAAGTATACTGTTATGAGATGGGAGAGATAAGCCATGGTCTCATGTACATGCATCAGAGAACTTGCCTCCAGACTATCCTATTCGATAAATAATAAAATTAAGATTTAGAAAACTGATCTATAAGAAAAATCTAGATCACAGTTTTATAAATGGGAAAAAGACAAAGGCATGCAAAAGAAGAGTCAGGTCGCCAGAAAACACGAAATGTGCAGTATCGGTAGTCATCAGGAAGTGCAAATTAAAATTGCAATTAGGTGTCATCGCATAGCAAGTGAAATTGTTAAAATTAAAAGACTGATAATACTAAATGTTGTCTTCTTATGTAACTTTCCCTGTTAAAAGAACCAGGATTCAAAGGATGATTCAGATCTTGATTTGAGATTGAGTCTGAAATGATAATGCAGGGTCCTATTCTTTTTTATGTTAATATTCACAATGGACATTAATGAGTTAGCTTCTTGAAAGAAAATCCATGGCTCTTCGTGATAACAGAGAGAACTATGGTGTTCTTCAGTATAGCGGAGTGAAGAATCCAACATGCCAGAAAGAGAGGAAGCTCTCAGACAGCTTCGGACCAGAAAAGTCATTTGCAGACTAAGTCATTCTCTATGAAAGAATGTGAAGAGATATCTATAGACAACATGTCCAGGGAAATGGTTATTGCACTTCCGAGTATCAGTCCTTAGTTATGCAGTGGTATGTTTTGATATTTTCTTTCACTTCCTTGCTTCTAGAAAGAACGATTTTTTAAAAAGAATGAATATAATGGCATAATACTTCCACACAG
Source organism: Procyon lotor (assembly GCA_028646535.1). Classification (NCBI taxonomy): domain Eukaryota; kingdom Metazoa; phylum Chordata; class Mammalia; order Carnivora; family Procyonidae; genus Procyon; species Procyon lotor. Next base: position 77,366,438 of record CM053611.1, read on the forward strand.
CAATGTCTTATTACTGCAATATCCTGTAAAGCTTGCTACTTACGTGGTCTGCCCTTGCTGAGTATAAGAATCTTAACTACAATTCTGCTGAAATTCCCTATTTTGATATAACTTTATAAAACTATCAGGAAGATTTCTTTGACTCAAATTATGAAAAATTGGATAAGAATGATTTATCTCACACTACAGAGAAAACCTAGTATGCTATGATGTTAAATACAATTAAATAACTATAAAAAATTCATAAATTCTCCATGCTCATTACTAAAGCACTTACACAGACCCTTAGACATAAAGCTAAGGAATTGTGTCTCTGCAAAGTAACTTCCCTGTTCCTTTGTCCAGCCTCTTCTGATCTCTGTATGTCCCATTTCCTTCAATCTCACTAAGCACTCATAACATTGCATCCTTTCATCAGAGATGTTAGTACAAATAGCAAAAATTAATCGATTGGTCTATCTTCACCCCCTTCCCCTGCCCTCCTTTTCCTTCTCCATTCCTGCCTCCTTTTTCTTATTCTACAACTATAAGATTCTTCCTGGTAGATGGAGCTGAGTGACTCATTCATAAACATTTAACCTTAGCCAACCAATCAGATTCTTTCTTCCAGGAATTTGAAACTGATTTAGGAATAGGTAGGCAGTCTTTGTACATGATTATGAAGCTGCAAACTCGGGAACTGTACAGTTCCTTTGCAGGGAGACTCCTGCTGGTTGAAAAGCTCTAGACTTATCACACACCAGGTGTGCGTATGTGTGTATGTTAGGAGATGACAATACAAGCATTCTTTCTTGTAAGTGACTTACTCAAACTATAAAAATAACTCCTTGAAGCATAGAGTGCGATAAAAGAAAGACTTCCTCTAGAGCTCCTAATGTGTGCTAAAAAGACCAAAACATCTCTGGCAAGCAATGTCACCATTTAGAGGATTAAAAAAGTTAAGGCATATAAAAAATGTAACACAGCCTCTGGGAAATAATAGGCACTCAATAAATTTTAGCTGTACGATCATCATAAAAAGTTAGGTTTGGTAAAGTGACATGGAATCCCTTATGACAAAAAAAAAAAAAAGCTGCAGAGAAAGGGAAGATGAAAAAAAGAGATGACATGTTTATCAGAACATATGAAAGCATCTTGGATGTTCACAAGAATGTGGTCAGGGCAGGAAATAAAACTACTCAGTGGCTCAGTTCTGAAAAGGATAGTTGAATAACTTTAATGAGAGGGTTTCTTCCCTTCAATTTTATGAAATGTGCTTTTTTAAAAAAATTACCCATTTTCTTTTAATCTCTTTAAATATTCAGCTTAAATTGGTGCATTTTAAAGTGTATCACGAACACATACAGCCTGAGAACCAATGAGCTAGTTAGTGAATTACTCCACTGTAGTTTAACTTTATTTTATTTTATTTTATTTTATTTGGCCAAATCAACCATTGCTGAATGACTAATTTAATTTGTAAATATTTTTATGGAAAAAAAGAGGGCAGATGAGAGCAAAAATTTGTTTGAATCAAGATGTGTGATTTGGCTCTCTGTATGAGCCAAACTCAGCACATAAAATCACAACAGATTAATTCAGTGTTATAGAATAAATGTCCTAGGAAAATTATAAGATACTCTATATAATCTTGCCTTCTATATTTTAGATTGTTAATGAAATCATCAAATGAAATGAAAATAAAGTAAAAGCATTAGAAGATCAATATTATCTAGTGTTTATGTATTTTTTATTGTGCCTCAGAGGCTCTGCTTTGCCATAGATTATTTCTTTCATTCTACAACCACCCTATATGGCAGGCTGCAGGGGAAAATGATTTTGGTATTCTCCACTGTCATGTCTGTCTCTTCCCTCACTGTGAGCTTGCTATGTGGTCTGTTTACTACTGAGACTATGATCAATACATTGGCCTAAACCACTAAGAGTACTCCTTCTCATTCTTCCTGCCGTAGAAACAATTTTAAAGGACTTCCAAATAGTTAAAACCCAATGAAGCTTAAAGGGCTTGCATTTAATGATTATGAGTAAGGTAGAGTGTTCTTGCTCTGGAGGGAGTAGTGTGAGATGGGCTGCTCAGAAGTACTACAGGCATTCGGCTACCCCGAAGTAGGCCAACATTGTTGTGAAACTTTAGAAAAATGAAACCAGAGATGTGATCAAGGACTTCCTGAGAACTCCAAACTCTTAATTTACATAGGCCACTGTATTTTGGTTATTGAGGTTTATTTTGAGTAGCTTTGTAAAAGTTATAATCAAGCATCATAAGTGATTTATAGGCATATTATTCTATCCATAACATGCATGGAAAAAATTAGATTCAGAAATGTTATATTATTGTCTAGAAAATATGTTCTAGAACTAGGAGTTGGATTCTGGAAGTCAGAACTCCAGAGTCACAGTCAGTAAGATAAGTGGCCAGTAAGATAAGTGGCCTTCCTAAATGATGGTTGAAAACATTGTACCATTTACTATCAGTACATTCAAGAAATTTTGAAGAGTATTTCTTTAATATTTACTTATCTAATTCAAAAAATTTGATTAAGTTTTTTTGTCATTTAATTTGGTGAAGTGAAAGAAAAAAAGATTGAGAGAATTACTTGGATGTTTTAGAATCCAAATACTTGGGTGACTCTATAAAAAAGGAATTTGGGAAGTATGAACAATTGCAATAATTGTCTCATTTTCTTTTTCTAAAAGACTTTATTTATTTGAGAGAAAGAGAGCGCATGAGTGGGGAGGAGGAGCAGAGGGGGAGAAGGAGACTCCCCGCCAAAGAGGGAGCCCAACACGGGGCTCAACCCCAGGGTCCTGAGATCATGACCTGAGTTGAAGTGGGATGCTTAACTGAATGAGCCACCCAGGCACCCCCACTGTCTCATTTTCTTAACGTGAAATCATTGCTGGGCTCTTGATTCTCTGTCTTCCATCTTTAATGTATTGAACAGTCCCTTGGGGAGTAGTAGATGAGTAGGAGTTTAGGGGACTAGACATTTGGAGACCTCTGAGTTCTGACAAATCTCTGAATGGCTCAGTCTTTGAACCTCAGTGTTTTCATCTATAAAAACTGGTTAATAATACTTTCCTCACCAGTTTGTTGAATAGATGAAATACAATAGAATGACTAGGGAAAAAAAAAGCCCACAAGAAGTAATGTCTAAATCATACAAAATATTTTTGTAAATTCTAAGGCACTATATGGCCTTGTTAGCACTAGTAGTTCACATCTTTAAATTCTCCAAGAAATTGTATTCCTTAGATACATGCTCTTAGCGATACATTAATTCCTCCTCTACAAAGCTGAAGATTATGAAGAACAAATTTGTGGCTTTATTGAACACATTTGCACATCTGTTCACCCTTTGCCAAAACTCCCTGTGTACTTCTTGTTGTATGGTATGTTGGATAAGATATTGATTTTTGTAGTCATAAGGTTCAAATCCTGACTCTGACACTTACTAACCGAGCAATTTGATCAAGTTGCTAACTTCTCTCGGATCATTTGCCAAAAAGAAAAAGAGAATGGGAAGGAAGGAAGGGAGGAAGGGAGGGAGGGAGGAAGGAAAGGAGGGAGGGCGGGAGAAAGGAAAGGAGGGAGGGCGGGAGAAAGGAAGGGAGAGAGAGAGAGAAAGAAAGAGAGAAAGAGAGAGAGAGAAAGAGAGAAAGAGAGGAAGGAAGGAAGGAAGGAAGGAAGGAAGGAAGGAAGGAAGGAAGGAAGGAAGGAAGGAAGGAAAGAAAAGAAAGAAAGAAGAAAGAAAGAAAGAAAGAGAGAGAGAGAGAGAGAGAGAGAGAAAGAAAGAAAGAAAGAAAGAAAGAAAGAAAGAAAGAAAGAAAGAAAGAAAGAAAGAGAGAAAGAGGAAGGGAGGGTGGAGGGAGATAGATTACAAAGTATAATATCAACCACAAAAATAATATAAATAATACATAAAGTGCTTTACATGAATTAGTCATTATATTAAGGTTCTTTCCCATTTGTCTCTCTTGCCTATCTCCTTCCTCATTGTTACCCAAGCACCACATCAGAGTACTCTTTCATGTGTGGAGGAATCAGCATCTTTCTACTTTAATGAATGAAGTTTATTCTCTTTGAAATCTGATAAAATTAGGAAATTTAGAGACTATCTCAAAGTGCTGAATATAGTTTAAAACAAGGCTTAAAACTAAAAAATAATATTTTTCTCTATGTTGCAGATAGGTTAATGAAATCCTTCTGAATACCACTGGATAATATTACTTCAAAAATTTCACCTGGCTTAAAAAATGTGGGGTACTTTGGAAGTGTTTTGTTTGATTTTTACTATGAAATATAAAACCAAATTGTAATTCCATGTATTTTACTGTATGCCCACAGACACACACACACACACACACACACACACAAACACACACACACACACACAGAACCACATACAAAATAATGTATCTAAATTATACAGATCTAAATCCCTCACTTTTTTTTTATACGTATATTGGAATTTTTAATCCGAAAACCACAAATAATTGCCTTAGTTCTCCATGTTTCATGCACTTCATAGATCAACTTTAAATTTCACTCTTTTAAATTAACTTTGCTTGCTGTCCCAACAGACTAGCACGACATAGCATATATTAAATATGTAAAAAAGGTACTTTATAATGCATTATCTTCACCAAAGTAAATTAAGGCTCTTTTTGTAGAAAAAGAATGCCTGTGTAGAATGCTAATAAGCTAAATGTTTATTCTTATGGCATCCATTTCTATTTCAAACAACAACGCTTCTTTAAAAAAAAAGGAAGAAAGAAAGAAAGAAAAGAGCAGCAGAACAAAGCAACAGTCTAAAATAAAACCTGAACAGGTGCAGAGTAATGCAGTACTCAGGGTAGAGTAGTGGTAACCTCTCCCTTTGGGTATTTGTCGTTTATATATTCAGCATTAGCACAGTGTCTGTAGGAGATTAACTTATAAAAAGAAAACTAATTTGGAACTAAAGGCGTCTCTGAAGGAGATGTATATTTGTCGGGACTATCTATCATCTTGAGCTCCTGAGACCGGCTCTAACAATGGGCTATATTAGTATGCAGGCACTTGTGTTTTATGCCTTTTCCAGTTTTTGTTCTTGGAATGAGGTATCCCCATGAAACTCATTAAACCTCCTATTTCTGCAGCTGACACTCCACTCAGGCATGAATAATCTAAGGGGTAAACAGAAATTTGATATAAATATGCAAGCATTTTTGATTAAACATAACATAATAGATAACAAAGAAACTGAAAGCGACTCATCCACACAAAAAAGAACATTTTACTTTTATTATGCTTAGTTATGAGACACTTTAATCTGGGTTTTAAATGCTTGTCAAATGCATTTGGAACTCTTTAAAATTGTCAAGTGCTCATAAGATACAAGATATTATTAGTATAAATATTCAAAACACAGGGATGAGAAAATTCAAGTAAATAGTTGTAAATTCCTTTTCCTTGATCACCTTTAAGATAGTCTTACATATGAGATAACAATGGAGGAAGGATACATTATTTAAAACACTCTTTGGGAATATTTACTTGTCATTGAAAGAGATAAACTGGGATTCACAAATCATGCAAACTAAGAAACTAGACCATCCACTTTGATTACATCATTGTGTACTGTATCTCAAGTAAACAAATTGAAAGGAAAAAATAACTTTGTAAGATAACTACTGACAGAACAATTAAGGCTCATCGGATTGGTGCAAATTAATGTTTAGTGACACTCATGATGAAGTAGAACTCATACTTTACTGGTGATAAAACCAATTTAATAATTCTCCTAGAATAATGATTTGGCACTGGCTAGTAAATACAAAAACCAGCATATTCTTCACCCCAGTACCTCCACTTCTAGGGGCCACCACAGAGAAACAGGTGTTCATGTTCACAAGAATACCAGAGGCAACATAGTTTGTATTAGTGAAAATGAATTTCAGTGTAGTCATTGATGTAGCAAAAATAAACTTTTGGAACCATGACCCAAGGGATAACTAAATTCTATGGATTAAAGACTCACATGTAAAACTTTATATAAATGTTAAAGAATGCATAAGACAATTATTTTTCTTACTGTTATGGGGCAGGGGAAAGCACAAAGACTTCACACTAGAAGCCATACATAAAAATGTATTGAGATATATACTACATTAAAATGACAAGTTTGTTTGTTTTTTTCAAAAAGAGCCACTGAAAAATAAGAAAACAGACCTGAAACAAAAAAAAAAAAAAAAAGAGAGAGAGATTTGAGATGCATATAACAAATAGAGTACTGTTCTTCAGAATAGATCAAAGAATTTTTGACTCAGAAGAAAAGAAAACAGAAAAGTAGATAAAAGCTGTGAGTAGGTAATTCAGGAAAAATTGATAAAAGTTATATTAAAATGCAAAACTTCACTAGTAATTACAGAGAAAAAAATATAAATAATATTTTGATACCACTTCATGCCCCAGAGATTGGCAAAATTGGAACAGTTTGACAATAAAAAGGTAGAAATGTTGAGTCTCTTAAAATATTGGTGTAAATGTAAACTAGCAAAACCATTTTTTTAAAACCATTTTAGAGGACAATTTCACAATATTTAGTGAATTTGGAGATGTACACATACTTTTTTTTTTTTTTAAGATTTTATTTATGTACACATACTTTGATGAAGCAATTCCACACCTAGTCATATAGGTCACTGAAACTCTAGCATATATGTTCCAACTTACAGGCACAAAATAGTCATCAAAGCATTTAAAAAATAAAATTGATTATTTTTTTAGTTCTATCATCTCAGTTTTGGATTTTTCTAAGTTTAATTTTACACAGTATTTTTATATATTTATTTCTAATTTAATTTTCTTGATAGCTTTTCACTCATTTTGAGATAATAGATATAGTTTTAATATTTGTTTACTCTAAATAAGTGTCTCTAAGGAATTGAATCTTTTTTTTTTTTAAAGATTTTATTTATTTGACAGAGAGACACAGCGAGAGAGGGAACACAAGTAGGAGGAGTCAGAGAGGGAGAAGCAGGCTTCCTGCCGAGCAGGAAGCCAGATGTGGGGCTCGATCCCAGGACCCTGGGATCATGACCTGAGCCGAAGGCAGACGCTTAAGGACTGAGCCACCCAGGCGCCCCTCTAAGGAACTGAATCTTGACAACAGTCGTGTGAGTGAGCTTGAAAACATATCCCTCCCCAATCAAGCCTTCAGATACGGACACAGACCAATCCTGATTGCAATCTCATGAGTGTTAATGAAGCCAAAGAATCTAGCTAAATACTGTACCTGGATTGTACCTGGACTCTCAGACCGCAGAAAATGTCAGATAATAAATATTTGTCAATTTAGGCTGCTAGTTTGTTATGTTGTAATAGGTAACTAATGTAACTCATATGTGCAAAATTATATACATGTGTGTTATATATTGCTGCATTATTTGTAGTTGCTAAAAAATAAAGACAACTTAAATGTACATTAACAGAATGGTAAGTATGTGAGGGTCCAATCACAAAATGAAACATCATGTTATACTAAGGGACAGAGGATGTTCTTTGTGTTGCGATATGAAAAGATATTATTAAAAAAAGAAAACAATGTACAGACAGTGCATAGCATGCTATCATTTATTCATTTAAAACACTTCTGGACAGATACTCAAGGAACTAGGAACCATGGGTACCTATTTTGGGGAACTGATGTGGGTGGAAAATGGGCGACCAAGGTACAGAGGTGGGAGGGAGACAACTCTATAGTGTTTTATACTTATTGACTTTGGAACCATATGAATAGATTAGAACAAATTAATTATTTAAATGCTGAAGGGAAAAAATAGGTTAAATATTTTACAGGAATGCATTTACTTTTTAAAAACAGAACAAAACAAAACAAAAAACGTGTAATGTTGAATAAGGAAAAAGCAAATTGCATTCTGTGTGGTGTGTATGTAGATAACCCGGGAACAACATGGGTTTGAACCACACAGGTCCACTTACACATGTATTTTTTTTTCACACCGTACATTACTGTAAATGTATTTTCCCTTCCTTATGAGTTTCTTTTTATATTTATATTTTTATTTTTTTTAAATAAAGCCTTTATTAGGTGGGGGGGGGTGGGTTCAGTCCTAGGCTGCCACTTTCCTCATGGCAAGGAAATGAGGACGTTGCTCAGCTCCTCTCTCTTCCTCTTGGCACAGATGTGTGTCTCCACCCTTTTCTTTTCTTAAGATTTTATTTATTTATTTGACAGAGACGAGAGAGACCACAAGTAGGCAGAGAGGCAGGCAGAGAGAGGGGGAAGCAGGCTCCCTGCTGAGCAGAGAGCCCGATATGAGGCTCGATTCCAGGACCCCGAGATCGTGACCCCACCCTAAGGCAGAGGCTTTAACCCACTGAGCCACCCAGGTGCCCCTGTCTCCACCCTTTTCTTAATGAACTTAAGGGCAGTGCTCGTCCTTGGAGACCCTGAGCAGCTCCATGGCTCGCCACCCTTAGGGGCGAAGATCTCGTCCTGGGCGAACTTGGTGTGTTTGGTGAGGCCCCCACGAAGGTGGCTGTGCCTCGGCTTGCTCCCATTTCTTAGTCACCCTGTGGCCCTTGTTGTGGCCCTTGTTGAGTCCCACTGCCCTAGGGTAGCGCAGAGCCATGGCTGCTGCTAGTCAATAGCTCTCTTGTGATTTTTTTAATGACAATTTCTTTTCTCTGTCTTATTTTATTATTTATTAGTATATAACACATATATGAAATATATGTTAACAGTTTATGTTATCACTAAGGCTTCCAGTCAACCACAAATATTAGTAGTTAAGTTTGGGGAGGCATTAAAAGGTATACATGGATTTTCAACTGTGTGGGGGTTGGCATCCCAATCCCTGCATTGTTCAAAGGTCAATTGCGTCAGTTTTAATAACAGGCGAATCAATAATATATAATTTATTAATACTTGCTTATGTATCAAGGCATCTGGGAGGCTCAGTTGGTTAAGAACCAGACTCTTGATTTAGACTCAGTCATGATCTCAGGGTTGTGAGATCAAGCCCTGCATTGGGCTCCAGGCTCAGCATGGAGTCTGCTTGAGGTTCTTTCTCTTCCTCTCTTCCCCTGCCCCATCTCCTGTGCTCTCTTTCTCTAAAATGAATAAATAAGTCTTTTTAAAAATACTTGCTTATGTAGTAATAATTCAAAAATGTGCATGTGGATAATAAATTCCAAATTTAGGCTAATGGTTCTTTCTGGAAAGATAAAGTGGTGAATAGGATTGAGGAAGGGAAACTCAAGTGACTTCAACAGGAACTTTCACATTTCTATTTCAGTTTAGGTCATATAGATTGAAAAATTTCAGGGAAGGGCAGAAATGTAGAAATACTTTTTTTATTTCCAAGTAAAGGAATTATTTAAGGAAAGTCCTTTTCATATACTTTATATTTTAGTTTAGTTTAGTTTTTATCTTTTTCCCCCCACATTATTTCTATGCCCTCTAAGTTGACCCCAATCATCTCTCTGTTCTGGCCAGTTTGGAGAAAAATCAGAGCACTTTTTCCTCTGCTTTTTTTTTTTTTCCTCTGCTTTTACTGAAAGTCAATTTTCCGAAGTGCCGATCACACCTCCAGCCCCCAGCTCCCCAAAGCACAAGTCAAAAACATCTACGCATACATTCAAGGAGGTAGCCAAGATGTAGTTTTACAACCCTCAACTAATCACTCCCCACCAACTTATAAAAGGGGTCAGAGAAGCTATATTGAAAATGAAAGATCCAACCCTATAAGTATAAAGAACAAAAAAAAGTAACACTGATTTTATTTAAAGATTGAATGAGCATATCACAATGATTATCCTAATATCAAAACTGTTTAGGCTTTAGAATGTTTGTGCATCTGAGGGCTTTAATTATTATTATTATTATTATTAATTTTTTGTTTTTTAGTTTTTATTATTTGAATTTTTAAATTTAAATTCAATTAATTAACATATAATATATTACTAGTTTCAAAGGTAGAGTCCAGAGATTCATATTTTGTTTTATAGCTTATATTTTAATATTCATATGAACTAGGATTCTACAAAAAATCATATGAAATTTAAAGATGGTTATAAAAGAAATAGTCACTGGATCTAGTTAATAGAGTTCATGTAAAGAGACATAAAAGCTCATCTATCTTCAATACTAGGAACTATGAAAGTAAAAATGCTGGCATCATTAGGACTTATTGACTACTAATTACTTCACCAAGGCAATTTCATTTTGTATTCATAAAAAACAAATCAATCTGTAGCACAGCTGAAACTCACTTTGTAAAAACAAAGCATTGTATGTTCATTGTAACAATAAAACCACCAAACCAAACCAAAACAGAAATTACAGTGTTCCAAGGAAAGCAGAACTAATAATAGGTATATACATTCACATATCAGATGAATAATTTTTTAGCATCAACTTCATAACAATCTAAGAATTTTTCTGGAATTCAGGGATCTTGTAGTTCAACCTATTAACCCAGTATAAGAAAAGTGTCTATTACGCTCTGTAAGAAGATATTTTAGTTGTATTTTTATCCAATTGGTCCTAATTATGCCCTCCAGAGATATGAAGTGCAAGCTCAAATCCTCATTGCATAACCCTTTCAAACACTGGGAGATTGTTTAAAAAACTTTCTGAATTTCCAAGTACATTCATAATTCCTTCAACTGTTCTTTTTTATGGCAAGTAATCCAGGCCTTGGTAAATTAATTTCTAAATGCTTCAGTTTGTCAAATTCCTTTTAAACTTAGTCCTCAAAATTTACTCTATGACTATTCTAGGTGAATAATTTAAGTCAAAAATTCAACTCCTTATTGGAATTGGGAGGGTAAATTGGGATTAGTGGAGATCATGATTAACTATAGACTGCCTACCACTGTCTAAAGGGGGTATATTAGGGGCTCCTGGCTGGCTCAGTTGGTAGAGCATGTGACTTTTGATTTTAGGGCCATGAATTTAAGCCTCACGTTTGGTGTGGAGATTACTTAAAAAAAAAAAAAAAAAGAGGCTTAGGTTAATTATTGTAACAAACAATCCTCAAATCCCAATGGTTTAATACAATAAAGGTTTATCTATCGCTTATATATAGCGGAGATTAGCATGGGAACTTTGTTCTGTGTAATAGTTCAAAGACCCAGACTCCTTCTGTGCAGAGCCCCTATTGTCTCTATAGCTTGAAGCTGTCCAGTTGTATCCTCTGCACCGGTCTACATACAGGCTAAGGAATGGAGAAGTGAAGAAGTGAGTATCATATGAGCAATTTTTTCAGCAGCCATTCCTTGAAGTTACGTATATCACTTTCAACTGTATTGGATTGGTTGAACTTAGTCAAACAGTGATACCTGATGTATTGTAACTGATGTATTGTAACTGAGCTATGTGCTCAGAAAAAAAGAGGATTGTAACCTGATGTATTGTAACTGAGCTATGTGCTCAGAAAAAAAGAGGAGAGAAAGGAAATGAGATTTAGTGAACACATAGCATATGTCTTCTAAGGGGATAATAGCTACTCAGCTCAAGCCTTTTAATAGCATGTAGGCATGTTGGTCCAATGTTGCCAGATCTTTGAATTTTTCAAAAGCGTCTAAAAATTCTATTTTCTTTTTTTTAATAAGACATCTGATTTTTAAATGTTGGCAACTAAATCACTCTTTCAATGGCCTTCTATGAGCTAAACAAAATCTGTCCACAAACCAGATCCCGTCCACAAACTGCACTGTGGTCAACAGTGTGCAAACTTTGACTGTATTAAAATATCCTACAAGTGAGCACTGACTGTGGGACAAAGTTCGAGATCTCTTCTACTGGGAATTGTGGGAACACAGTGTTGTAACACTAACGTGTTAGCTGGATCTCTAAGCAATGCTAGTGGGTGGTGCCACAGAAGCTAAGGGGAGGGTGTGAATTTTTATAAACAACAGAGGTCAATGAGATTACAGTCCGTAAACTAGGATGAGGACACAAAGTCCCTGGATCCAGAAAATCAAAAACTAGGGCCAGCCACAAACCTGTAGTAACATTACGCTCTCAGCCCCCCTCGAAACTTGAGATACAGTTGGAAGAAGTCTGCGTACAGACAGAAGTATCTATAACACAATATCACCCAGGCTTTGTGGTATAGACTGAATACATCAAAATTTAGAGAGACATAAATCATCATACTGAGATTTGGTAGTTAGGAAACGCTTTAAGAGAGAAGGGAGATTCAAAGTAAGGTTTGAAGAGTTTCATGGTGCAGAACCTGTGTATACTCACATAAATGGAAATGTCACAAAGTAAGAATACACGGGAATTCTAAGAAGCTGAATTAACTTTCGGGCTCTGCTTTAACTAGCTTCCTGAATGGCAGAGGCTGCTAATTATCCCCTAATCACTATTCTCACTTTCTTCACAATTTTTAGCTGGGAACATGGTTTCCTTGTCTTCAGGTTTGACCATATGTCTAAATTCTAGTGATGGATATAAGGAGAGCAGGGTGTGTAACTTCCAGAAAATGCTCTTAAAGAGAATCCTTTCACCGCTTCTCTGCCACTTAAAACAAATACCTCAATGCTGAAATCCAGCAGCTAACAGGACCATGAGGAGGTTTTGGAAATAAGGGCCTTTATTGTATGTCACCAGGAACAGAGTTGGGGCTGGAAACCTTTGGGCTCCTCAAAGGGGTGGGGGGAGAAATTTCTTATTTATGCCATAGGTATCCTGTTTATCAACTTTTTTTCTTGGTTTTTGCTGTTTTTTTTTTTTCTAATATTTAGACTTAAACATTTTACTCTATCTCCTTGAGCTGGAATTTCTTTAAAGCAGAGGAGATGAATTTATTAAATAGTTCCATCGATATCTTCAGACTTTAAGATTCTGTATGATTTAGTGAAAAACTTGCAAAAAATCTATTTGAACAATCCATGCCATGTCCTAGTTTGCATCAACTTGTCTCATATAGAAAAGTGAAAAATCCAATTACTTACTCAGGTTTTTCCACATAGGTAGACATTTCTCTTTGAGAAATTATGTGATGATACACACCACACCTAAAATATTATAAACTATGTCCCAATAGCAATCGGGATAGGAAAATATTCCAAATTTGCTCATTCATTAATATCACACTTAAAGAAAAAAAACATCATTAATGACAATATTAGCATTTTTATAATTAATTTTCTAAAGCAAGTGATTAACATTAGCCTCTACTAGGCCAGTATTTCCCAAAGTACATTCATTTGTAATCAAATCTTCATAAGAAAAAAAAAAATGAGTATACTGGGGCAGTATCACTATTTACTCATATTTCATTTTGAGAAATTCACCAAACCCATTAGAATACAAAATGCCCTGAGCCATCTCAAACAAAACATTTATTTCTGTTGAGTCAGTTATTTCTACATCGCACTTGACCACAGCCAAAAAGAGCTTGGGAAACAGTTCTAGATGGTATACTCTTCTGGAATTCTTTCTTTATATCCTGCTGCTTCTCCATTTAGGAAAGTAAACAAAGCCCCAAGGTAACAGATAAGTTAAAACCAGTTTGCTATTTCACAGCACATTCTGCAAGAAAACTGTTTGTAAACCACAGCTTGAGGTTCTCAGAGGAAAACAAGAATGATCAGTGAACTCAGTTTAGACATTGCACATTTAATTTTGCTTTCTGAGCTGTGCCTCTTAGAGCAGGAGTCAGCTGCGAGTCAGAAGTACAAGTGTTGGGACGCCTAGATGGCTCAGTTGGTTAAGCAGCTGCCTTCAGCTCAGGTCATGATCCCAGGGTTCTGGGATCGAACCCCACATCGGGCTCCTTGCTCAGCAGGGAGCCTGCTTCACCCTCTGCCTCTCTGCCTGCTTGTGTTCTCTCTCTCTCTAATAAATAAATAAAATATTAAAAAAGAGAAGTACAAATGTCATATTATGAGTATCTGTCAGACACTTGACATACATCCTGGACTTTATATTCTGGGAGAGGGATTTTAAGAACAGAATTTTAGGGGTTGCTTCTAGATGTTTCTCTGATAATAAACCTCACAGTTTACATAGGCAGTAAATATTCTTTTTGGTAATATCAGTAAAAATGGAAGAAAGAAACTAACAAGTGAGGAAAGGATGTTAGGACTTGGAAACAGCTCCGTTTTGGTACAGAATAATTCATTTTGTTCTCTTAAGCACTCTGCTACCTCCAGAGTGCTTTTCCGCCATTTGTTGCAGGCAGCGTATTAAATACCCAGTCTCTAGAGTCCTAATCTAATTCCACGTGGGTCCCCCAAGACCCTAGATTGGCTTCGCCTCAAATTTCCTTTTGTTCTTCTTGGTGTAATGTCTTTCTCAGATGTTAAAGAATTCAATAAAGCATGAGGCTATAAAAAAAAAAAAAAAGTGTTTTGTCTACCAAGAGAAGAGAAATCGTCTATAGGGACTAGGAGATGCCATCTGGTGATTTTATACAATATTACTATTTAAAAAGCTCCATTTTCCCCAATTGTAATACATCTAAAGACTCATTCTTTTGAGATTTCAGTGACTGTGCCTAGAGAGCAGATTTCTGTTTTTTTAATTTCTCCTGAGCATTCAAGAAAATGGGGTAAAAATTATTTTCATTATTTAAAATACCTACATAGATTTGTAATATGAATGTAAGGAATGGAAAGAAAAATTGATATGTATCAAGAATCATAAATCCATTAAGTTGGTGAGAGTCCACAATATTTTGAAACATTTCATCAAAAATGATCTTAATATATTTCCCCTGGAAATCACAATAACATCAAAAGGCTACCATAGACCATGTTACAAACACGTGAATTTTGAATACATAGAACAGATGGCAGGTTTTCATTTTATTCAATTGCTTTACAAGTGGATGAACCAAACATCAGGTCAAATTTTTATTTTTATTTCATTTGTACTTATAACTCTAATTACATGTAATGGAATGCTAAGAAGAGTTAACAGACTGCTTTTATAGAAACATAACAATAATAATGTAGGATTATTGATTCAAAATGCCATTCCTGGGGAAATCCTAGAAATAAGTAAGTTGCAAATAAAATATAAAATAATTGTCAACTTTACATTTCAAAATGTGGATGGTCATGTATAGCTGTTTTGGTAATGACTAGCTTTCGGGTGTGTTGTTAGGTTGAAATAATATACGGCGCAAAGAAGAAAGAATATCTTCAGGAGATCAGGGGTGAGACTGGCCAACAATTTTGGTTTTTAGCCAAATTGAATTTCACTGGGATATTACTAATTTGACTGGTGGTGACCATTTGGGTTTATTTTTGAAAACTGTTGCATTTTATATAAGCACAAAATGTGATAATGCATATGCAACTTAGACCAGAAAATACATTAAGCTATAGACCTGAGGTTTGTATTTTCGATTTTGATTTAGATGCTTACTTGCCCACAGCAATATTTTTTTTCCCACAGCAATATTTTATGAAGCCCTTGAACTTATGAATTCATGCCATTCTATATGGCTAGTTTCACATGTGCAGTGTTTGATTGCTTTTCTGAATGACCACTAATATTAATTTGTGTACATAATTCAGAATATTCTATTTTGAAATCCAGCATAACATTTCATTTCAATCTAGTGATTGAGTCCTCTAGGGAGGACAGAGACTATTAAATTTTCAAAGCTTCTTGGTGCTATTCCTGTATCTAATAGAAATAGCCAATTGGAAATAACTGCTGTGGTTTCTCCAGGGAATCTAGCTGTACCTTATTACACAATGTCCATTTTCTGAGACATAATGTAATCATAATTAATCTCAAGCTTATTAAATTTCTCTACTGGCCTTTGGAGATGATTATTTTTATGAGAATAAATTCTAGAAGTTTCTAAAGAAACAGTGAGACACAGCCTGTTAATATCATCGTACACTTGCTGCTGTTGTGAAATCTGCTTCAGTAAATGAATTTTAAATAATGAATTAAGTATTAAAGATCACATTTTCAGCAACATGTATTTTAAGTTACAATCCTATGAGATGAAGACAATATTTAAAATATCCTACTAAAATAAACACGCTTCCTACTTGCTCTCACACACACAAAAATCCTAAGTATAATTTACATGTTATTATGACAATTTAGAGTCATTTTGATGACCACCAATTTTATGCTTAGCTTTAGTATGGTTACTTTTCTGTCTCTTCTCTGGCTGTTATTTAACCATTATATAACATTTTAGTTGTCAGTGCAGGGCTGAGCACATGGTAAGTTCTTTTAAAAATGTTCATGGAATGAATGCATAGATTCTCAAACTAATCTTTCAATTCTTCTCCTTTTATTTGATGTGGTTATAGAAATGAAATAATAAGCTTCTTGAAAATGTCCCTTCATTATATAAAATATTGAATTGAAAGTCTAGCCCATTGACAAGATGTATGAATCTTAAAATACCATTTCAACCGGTCAGAACTTTCCGGCTTGCTATCAGTTTCTCAGATTGTTACAAAGGTCGAAATTGACAGAAGATTGACCACTGAGTAAATCAGATATTATTGTCAAATAGAAAGCGATATGTGGAAAATAACATGTTGTACTCTCGGGCAATACGATTATGTTAATAAATATATGCATTGCCTTGAATGGTTGCAATATTTAGTCATTCGTTTAGATACTGAAGAAAAGTCACACAAAAACTTTCAAACCTGTTGTCTTTCCACATGTGAAGCCAAAATCAATTCTAAATTATAGTACTCTGAGAGGATAATGTGGTATAAATTGAAAACTGTAAGATTACTGAGCATTGTGTTGGGAACTTCCAAAATTTCTTTACATATTCCCAAACTGTTCTCTGTGATTTTGTTCTTACTAATATTTCCTGGGTTGAATGTACTGATTATCTTTACATTATATAAGACTGTGATGTGTTTCTAATCTCATTGTTTTCATGTATTGCAGTCTACTCCCAGCCCCTGGTGATGTCGACTTGATTAAGTCAGTGATAAACTAGAGAATGGTGGCCAAAAACAAACAAAAGAAACAATGTTGTTGATAATCATTTTTAGAAACTATATGGATACTGGGAAATAGTCTTTTCATCCAGATTGCTGACTTGCGTATATATAATTTCATCAGGACAATTACTATATTTTTCATCATCTGTTTTTTCTCCTCTTCCAGTTTTGATACATTTATTCTGTAATAAAGTTTTAAAGAATTGATTAATACTAAAATACTAAAAATTGTTCTTAATTTTACCTTAAAGTGATGATTGTAAGAATTTTATTTCATACTTTTCCAGAAAGTTTTAGATGAAATGACAGATAACTTACTAATGGGCTTATCTATTTTGATTTTTTTAAACGAATCTCCATAAACTTTGTCTTATAAATATTAGTACACGCATTCTGTGCTTCTGATGGAATCTTCAGTTCCCAGGCTGTCTCAGGTTTAGATGGCACTTGTCTAAACGCTGGAAGGCATTCTGCTTATAGAACTTCAAGTTAGGGATCGTGGCTCCCTGTATCTGAGGATGCATTCTAGGGTTTTTACAATAACTTCACTATATAGTTTTAAAAAATCTGTGCTTCATTCTGTGTTTGTGAGCTGAGTAGCAATTTTCTTTTCTTTTCTTT
>CM053611.1:77384524-77403451 GCA_028646535.1 Procyon lotor
AAAATAACTAAAGGTAAAATTTTATTAAAAATATAAAATAATTAGAAATGAATCTCTTCGTGAGATTAAATTATTTTAAAATTTAAATTTTAAAAAATATTAGTTAATATATGCAAAGATTAATATCACTTAATGTTAGAATGCAACAAATTTAGGATCAATTCCATTTCTGTTTTTATTAATGTATAGAACAAAAAATATGCTTTCATAAATAAGTTGATAGAAATGACAGTATTTTTTTTAAAGATTTTATTTTATTTATTTGACAGAGAGATCACAAGTAGGCAGAGAGGCAGGCAGAGGGAGAGGGAGAAGCAGGCTCCTCGCTGAGCAGAGAGCCTGATACAGGGCTTGATCCTAGGACCCCAAGATCATGACCTGAGCTGAAGGCAGAGGCTTTAACCCACTAAACCAATATAAACATCACTAAGTTGTTTGAATTCCATATTATAAGTAAAAACAGCACAGTTATCTATCACCAAAAATAACTGTTAATAATCTATTTACTTGTAGCTTACTTAGGTCCTCCTTCAATTTCATCAAAAGCAAATAATTTGAAAAACACTGACTTGCAAAAAGATTGGTTACCTAGAGGTGAAAGGCACTTACTTTCTCCGATTCTGAGGAGTAGTCTTTAATGGCTTTACCAAAACTGACCTAACAATGGCTGGCTGTACCCTGTACTCTAACAGCATTTCGTTTAACTGACTCACAGTTAAAACATACTCTGCATAGTCTTCACCCTGTTTGTTCTAAAATCTTTTTACAATGGGTTGAACCATGTGAAACTGAAATCATCAGTCAAAACCAGTTGGACACAGACATTTCATACAGCTTAACACATTAACGATTCAACCCTTATCACAACCTTATGCACAGGTCCAGCTGATACTTCATTTTAAAGATGAAAATTGATGGGGGTGCCTGGGTGGCTCCGTGGATTAAAGCCTCTGCCTTCGGCTCAGGCCATGATCTCAGGGTCCTGTGATTGAGCCCCACATTGGGCCCTCTGCTCAGCAGGGAGCCTGCTTCTCCCTCTCTCTCTGGCTGCCTCTCTGCCTACTTGTGATCTCTCTCTCTCTCTCTCTCTCTGTCAAATAAATAAATAAAATCTTTAAAGAAAAATAAATAAAGATGAAAATTGAAGCATGGATGAATGAAGTCACTTGCCTAATATCTCCTGACTGGAAAGTGGTGAAGCCAGGATTCACCTGAGTTGAAAAACTTTTTTCAACCTGAGTTGAAAAACTCAGGTCATCTTGCTTTGGTTTTTCTCTCATCCACGAAATTAAAACTCCCCTCATCTATTCAGAAAGGTATGGCAAGTTAAATTACTTGAAGTTTGAATACATATTTGCCAATATAGCATTTTTATAATATTTTTCTCTTGCTGTGTGCTTTAAGCAAACTGTATAAAAACTCTGGGGCCAAAGATTTAGCTAAATTTGGCTACTATGCAATTTAGCTGGTAAAACCATTTCTCATTGTCAAACCAAAAAACTATTATCAAAAATACTTTCTGGAGCCCTGACTGGCTCAGTCAGAGTAGCCTAGAGCATACGACTCTTGATGGCAGGGTTGTAAGTCTGAGCCCCATGTTGGGGTAGAGATTTCTTAAAAATAAAATCTTTAAAAAAAAAGCTTTCTGACTAGGGTCTAACATCAGATATTAATATTTCCAGTAAGAAGACAAAGGCAATAAAGGGGAAATTCTAAAGAAATGACAGAAAAGAATTTCCAGAGCCAAAGAGCCAGGAATTTTGAAAGAACCCAACAAATACCTAGTATACTAAATGGGTAGGGGGAATATCCAAAACCCATAGTGAGGCACTTTGAATATTTCAGTATTCCAAGGATAAAGAGAAGATCATAAAAGATTTTCAGGCAGAAAAACGGGTCTTCTTACAAAAGACCAAGAATTATACCAACCTCAAAATGTTATCAGTAACACTGGATACTAGAATCTAATGAAGTAGCATCTTTGAAATTCTGTTAAGAAATGAGTTATTAGCCAGAATTTAATAAACCACCAAAATATCTCATCAAGTGTAGGGGCC
Source organism: Procyon lotor (assembly GCA_028646535.1). Lineage (NCBI taxonomy): Eukaryota > Metazoa > Chordata > Mammalia > Carnivora > Procyonidae > Procyon > Procyon lotor. The sequence goes on from CM053611.1 coordinate 77,386,582, forward strand.
AACTAAAGCCATTTTAAAATATTTGTGGATGCAGAAGTTACCTCTGACAACCCCTTTGTTAGGAAGGGATTTGAAAAAATGTTTTTGCAGAAGTGAAAGTAAAACAGGAAAAAGGGAATGCAGAATCTAATAAACAGTGAATCCAACCCAGAGTGGTGCTCTTCATCAAAAGAAAAGAACAAAGTATATATCCCAAAACTGGCTATCTGTGACCTTTTGAAATGGCAACCTATCCTGTCCTGGTTCATTTCATTAAATTACACTGTCTCTTGACTGTTAATAGTTGTTTGGCACATACCACAGACTCTCTGTGTGACAGAATGTGGATTGAGGTGTACTGCAGATCAGTGTCCTCTAAATCTAATTTTGGGTCATAAAAATTTTAGCAAAATACAGTATGTTGGCTTACAGCATAGCTCCTGATCCTGTCTCCTCATGCCCAAATCATAGCTTGTTATAAAATGGCTATCGTTGCATTTATTTAATGAGTCAATAATGCTAAAAATTGCAAGCATAACATTAGTATGTGTCAAGCAAATTGTTGCTCTTGAGCTGATTAAACTAACAGTTGGGTAAATCATTATGTAGCAGTTTAACTGCAATTACACATAACAGTAAATGAAGAAGAGACACATTCTAGATATATCAATACCTCTTTATAATAAAACTTAGAAAGCAGAAAAAATACTTTGTGATAGGAAAGTCTAACTTAATTTTTCTATTCAGGTAAGCATTTTTTTAAAGATTTTATTTATTTATTTGACAGAGAGAGAGAGAAGTCACAAGTAGGCAGAAAGGCAGGCAGAGAGAGAGGGAAGCAGGCTCCCTGCTGAGCAGAGAGCCCCATGCGGGGCTCCATCCCAGGACCCTGCGATCATGACCTGAGCAAAAAGCAGAGGCTTTAACCCACTGAGCCTCCCAGGCGCCCCCTCAGGTAAGCATTTTAATACTCATTTTTAGAAATATTATAAAAAACCACTGAGAAATATAAAACATGTCTTGCAGAGTTTTCTCAATGAAGACAAGATTAACTCATATAATTTTATAGCAATTTATTTTAAAATTTAAATCAATATGCTATTTATTACTTATTTTTTTAAAAATGCATGTAAAACATAACCTAGATCATAAATCATTTCTTTCTATTTTTTTTTTTTTAAGATTTTATTTATTTGACAGTGAGAAACACAGCGAGAGAGGGAGCACAAGCAGAGGGAACGGTAGCGGGAGAAGCAGGCTTCCTGCCGAGCAGGGAGCCCGATGCGGGGCTCGATCCCAGGACCCTGGGATCATGACCTGAGCTGAAGGCAGACGCTTAACGACTGAGCCACCCAGGCACCCCTCATAAATCATTTCTATATCCAGAAATATTTCCTTGCTAAATATGTGTACATTCATGTATCAGACTCTGTTACTTGGTCACTGGGAATAACTAAATTATTCTATATGAAATCAGAATGAACTCATCAATTTTATTAGCCAACATGATCAAACTTTCCATGTATCTCACCAAAGGGAAAATTCTCTTACCCCAAACTAACCAGTCTAGGAGCCAGCGTATACCTTTATTTTTTTGTTAATAAAAAGTAGAAAGTATAGTCATTTTATAAGATGAAATAAGAGGATTGAATAATTAAAATAAGTATTTCATGATATGACTTGATAAAACAGGTTTTAACTCCTTTGTTGAATAATACATGCCAAATCTGGAAGAAATCATAAAAATTTTATCCGTGGGTTTTACCCAATGTATCTTGAAAATTTTGGTGGTCTCAAAAAATATTCCAATTATATTGAAAGGATCTACTTCATTAACCTATACTGCTTCAACTCTTCAAAGTTTTTCTTTTCACTAATAACATGTCCCAAAGTTGAGAAGAGCTGGAAAGAACTGCTTATATTTATTTTTTACTTAAGATTTATTTATTTATTGAGAGAGAGAGCAAGAAAGAGAGAGCAAGAGCACCAAGCAGGGGGGAGGAGCAGAGGGAGAGAGAGAGGGAGAAGCAGACTCCCTACTGAGCAAGGAGCCCTATGTGGGGCTTGATCCCAAGACCCCAGAATCATGACTTGAATGCCCCAGGAGCCCCAGAACTGTTTATATTTAAATACATGAAAAGAGTTGCTTTCAATATTTAATATTTCTTAGCTATATGTTATTTGCTCTGCTTTTGTGGAACTTCCTCAAAACTGGTGCGTTCTTTGAGAAGAGTGGAAAGTTGGAAGAGGTGAGGTCTTTAAACCACAACTAACAGTACCGGTCTGTTTTAAGTGCCAGTTTTTCAACTTTAACAGCAATGTCTATAAGACAGGGAAAGGCGCAAGTCCTAAGGTCATTTGTATTGATTTTATTAATTTGAGAGAGAGAGAGAGTGAGAGAGAGAGAGAGAGCGTGAGAGGGAGAGGTCAGAGAGAGAAGCAGACTCCCCCCTGAGCAGGGAGCCGAATGTGGGACTCGATCCTGGGACTTCAGGATCATGATCTGAGCCAAAGGCAGTCGCCCAACCAACTGAGTCACCCAAGCGCCCCGACAGTAATATATTTTCTTACACCAATATTTTGAAGTCAGTATGATGTCCAGAGAGAATTTTGAGGTATGTGCCTGCCTTCTATGAAGCCAAACAGAAAAGACCCGAAAGGGAGATGGGAAGGGGAGAAAGTGTCCTTGAGTCTTTTCCACAGATCACTCAAAACTAGATTTGTCTTAGGAAAGAATACATAAGAAATTGAGTATATGGGGGCATCTGGGTGGCTCAGTCAGTTAAGTGTCTGCCTTCGGTTCGGGTCATGATCCAGAGTCCTGGGATCCAACCCTGAAGCAGGCTCCCTGCTCAGCAGGGTGCCTGCTTCTCCTGCTCCCCCTGCTTGTGCTCTCATTCTCTCTCTCTCTCTCTCTCTCTCTCTCTCTGTCAAATAAAAAAAAGAAATTGAATATCTGGAAATTGATACTCTTTCACCTATCCTTGCTCCTTTATTGCTTTTAAAGTCTTCGGGTTACAGCCGTTTGCAGACCTAGATTTAAAGACTGCTTCAAGAGTGCTGCAAAGCCAGTGATTAGAGAAACTAAAGTCTCTATTTGTACACAACCTTAAGTCCAGACTCCTCAATAACTGGATGAACTAATGGGCAGATAGACAGATATGCATGTACGTATGCATGCATTTTAGATCATCTGATAGCTTCTCTTACCATTGTGCTTTGTGATTTCTACATAAATATGTGCTTATGATTTTATTAGACCAAGATATAACATAGTAAGACTATGCTTAGTACTTCATTTTCATATTTCTCAACCTAGGGTCTATAGACCCTTAGCAATCCACAGATACATTCTCAACAGGCTGTAAAGTTCTGAGGCCTGAAAAATTCTGGTTAATGCATTTAGTCATTAAGAGGTCAGGCTATCAGAGCCCATCTCATTAGGGTCAAATGTAGCCCTCCCAGTTATTAGCTGTAGATCCTTAAGCAAGCTACCTTCCTGCTCTTAATCTCAATTTTCTCATCTGTAAAATGAGAAAAAAAAGTGCTCGCTTCTTTTCAGGTTGAGTTAATTAAGGGAAACATTGCGTTGACCCATAAAATCAGTCAGCCAAAAATGCTATTTCAGAATAACAGAGACTCCTTATTGTTCTGATTTGGATTCTGGGTATAATTAAATAAAAATAATGTACAGTACTTCAGAAATAACTGTACTACTTTTGTTAGCCATGATCAAATTTTTTCTATGAATTTGAAGAATGAGGAACTTTATATTGCTAACAATTAATCAGTCTGGTAGCTAGCATACAATTTTGTTTTTTTAGATAGAAATCAGAAAGTATATTCATTTTATAAGATAAGAATTAATTCTAATTTGAATGAGTATTTCATGATATCATTTGATAAAACGAGTGGGTAATACTGATTATCATTAAATCAGACTTCCCTACCAGCCCAAATTACTCTTTTTCTACTGATAAAATTTTCCAGTAAAATAGATCTTAGTAGAATATATGGAGCATGTGGGGGAAGAAAATATTACTAAGTATTAACAAAGGCATTTTAGTGTTTTGCGGGCAAGGGGAGAATATTTTGGCTCTTTAGTAAGTACTATATACTTCTCATATAGATGCACATTTCTTATTGTAAAAATGCAGGAAACAATTAATAAATAGTTTTCCTAGCAATATCCAGATCAATGCCATCTTCATTTAGATGAAGTTGTACACACCTAATGATAATTCAACATATAGCAATGCTGAGCATGTTTAGTGGTATTTAAGAGAGGAAAGCATGAGACAAGTTTAGAATTTTCTTCATATCCTTTGTACTATTCAGATTAGACTATTTACTGTTAACAAATATCCTTAAATCTTGATGGCTTACCACAGTAGGGATTTATTCCTCATTCATATCGTATCTAAGACAGGAAATGGTAGACTCTACTCCTTATGGTTTCTCAGGGACTTAGGCTTCTGTCATTTATCGACACCATATTCTAAGGTCTTGGAGATTTCCAAAGGATTTTCTGCAGCTAGATAGCAGAGAAGTAGAGAAAAGGATCTTGTTCAAAGGTTTAGGGACCACACCTGGAGAATGCATGTCATTCAGGCCCACATTAGGCTCAGAACTTGGACTCTTGGCCCCACCTCATAAGGGGCTAGAATGTAGCCTAGCAGTGCACCATAGGAGAAGTGAACATAGGTATTGGTATCAACCAGCTGGGCTTTGCCAATCTTCCATAGAAATTCAGGAACCTTGCATAAAATCAACAGACTCTTGCTGATATAGTAATGACATTACTTTTTACAATTGTGTCTGTTACATTCACAGACTATTTTATTTAATCATAATTGATATTAATTCATTGATTCCTAATTTCATGAGACTCTGAACAATCTTTTATACATATTGACTTAATCCTATCATAAAGAAATTGAGTTAATTATAACAAGAGCAATTAAAAATTGCCAGCAGGTTAAATTTGAGTGCTTTTGAATCCAATTTACTAAAACAAAATCTACAAAGATTAAGTAGAGTTTTCCATAACACCCAAGTAAACAAGCAACAAGCATCTTGAGGTTAGTAATAAAAATAATGATCATAAAACTAAAATCTCATATAAGATCTTCTTGCAAACAAATACTATATGGGTGATAAGATATACATTTTATGATCATGAGCTCTAATAAGAAAGGAACATTACCCAAACTTTGCTTTATATCTTAGTGTCTTCAAAGGTATTTGACTTGTAAATATTCTTCAGCCTTCTAGTTTATTATTTACTAGATATTAAAACCTGGTCTATTGCTTTGTATTTTCAAAACACTCATATCAAGAACTTTAAGTTTCTTATTCTCTCAAAATTCTAGTTACTCAAGGTCAGGGGCCAGTGTCACTTTTAATTTATTTTGATAGCGGCAGCATTAAAGACATTTGGGATTTAAATATAAAAGAGAGCAGGCTCAAGTACACAAAATTTGAAATGAAAGAAGAGAAATAACGACTGACACCATAGAAAAACAAAGGATTTATAAGAGAATATTATGAAAAATTATATGCCAACAAATTGGACCCCCTGGAAAAAAATGAATAAATTTCTAGAAACATATAACTTACCAAAACTAAACCTAGAAGAAATAGAAAATTTGAACAGACTTATTACCAGCAATGAAATTGTATTCAGTAATAAATAAAATTCCCAACAAATAAAAGTCCAGGATCAGATGGCTTTACAGATGAATTCTACCAAACATTTAAAGAGGTGTTAATACCTACTCTTCTCAAACTATTTCAAAAAATAGAAGAGAAAGGAAAACTTCCAAACTCATTCTATAAGGCCTGCATTACCCTGATGCCCAAACCAGATAAAGACACTACAAAAAAAGAGAACTATAAGCCAATATCTCTGATGAACATAGATGCAAAAATCTTCAACAAAATACTAACAAATCAAATCCAACAAGACATTAAAAAAATTCACCATGATCAAGTGAGATTTATTCCTGGGATGCAAGAGTGGATACTAATCAATGTGTTATATCATATCAACAAGAGAAAAGATAAAAACTATATGATCATTTCAGTAGATGCAGAAAAAACATTTGATAAAGTACATCCATTAATGTTAAAAACCTTCAATGAGGTGGGCTTAGAGGAAACATACCTCAACATAATAAAAGCTATATATGAAAAACCCACAGCCAATATCATACTCAGTGGTGAAAAACAGAGCTTTTCCTCTATAGTCAGGAGCAAGACAAAGATATCAAATTTTACCACTTGAATTCAACTGGAAGTTCTAGCCACATCAATCAGACAATAAAAAAAATAAAAAGCATCCAAATAGGTAAAGAAGTAAAACTCTCACTATTTGCAGGTGATATCTATAAATAGATATCACAGATAGATACTATGATATCTACATAGAAAACCCAGAAGATTCCATCAAAAAACTATTAGAACTGATAAATGAATTCAGTAAGGTGACAGGATACAAAATCCATATACAGAAATCCTTTGCATTTCTATCCACTAACAATTAAGCAGCAGAAAGAGATATAAGCAGTAAACATTTTAAAAAGATTTTATTCATTTATTCAAGAGAGAGAAAGTGAGAGAGCATGAGCGGGAGTTGGGGGAGGGTTAGAGAGAGAGGGACAAGTAGACTTCCCATTGAGCGGAGAACCCGATGCAGGAGGAAGAGGCAGAGGGAAAGGGAGAAGCAGATTTCCCACTGAGCAGGGAGCCAGGCGTGGGGCTTGATCCCAGGACCCCAAGATCATATTCTGAGTTGAAGTTACTTAACCGACTGAGCCACCCAGGTGCCCCAAGCAGTAAACTATAAACATTATGGGTAAAGCATCACTACAGTGCCCTGCTCTCCTTTCTTTCTTTTATGGGTATTCTTAAGGTTTTTTTGTTTTGATTTTTTTTGTCTCATTCATTTATCTATTCATTAAGTCAACTGGCAAGTCAGATACAGTCTCCAACAAACACTTATTAAACACCCCTATGTAACAGGGCGATCACAGGCTCCATGATTCTTCTGTATGTTAGCTTCTTACCCTCATTGTTTACTGGGGCTCTCTGTGAAGTGCAGGAAGTGCTCTGACAGGGGAAGAACATAGCTAGAGGCAGCTATTGTACTTAGAAAAGCTTTCTGAAAGAAAGGATATACAAGGACATATCCAAGGCTGGGGAGAATTTAAGCAAGTGAATAAGAACAGAATGATCTACTAAAATGAACCATGTGTACAGGCAGAGAAGGTGAGAAACAGGCATAAAGAAATTGAAAATCCAGGGACAACTTGAGGATGTGGTAAGAGATGAAGAAAGGGAGGTACAGAGAGGATAAATATTGGAGGGCCTTCTAAGTTAAGTTGAGGAATTTGGAATTTATTTGGAATGCAATTAGCAAATCAAATTATTTTCCTAATTTCTCGTCTGATTCTGGCCCACATGGTCCATTTCTTGCATCATAATCTGTCATAAAGGCCTCTTGTGAGTTTTCCCGGTATCCAGTCATGCTTCCGTTGTCACCATAGCTGTCACTATATCTTTGGGGCTGCACATTCTGAACATTAATACCTTTATACTCTGCTGGGTTCTGTTTTTCTTCTTGTTGCACGTGTCAGTCTAGTATCAGAGCAGATACTGTTTCACGCTGACTATGGGGCTATATAAAACTTAAATTAATGCTATAATATTCAGCTTCCGGACCATTCCATCTGAGGGTCTTTATTTCCCAGCATCCGGGAAGATTCATTTCTCCTTTTCTCAAGGTAAGCTGATGCTGTCTAAGTAAAATACAATGAAGAATATTACCCTTGAGGAAAGAGCATTGTCACACACATATGCACGCACACACACACACGCCCACACACACACATACACACATTTAAAACCTTTAATGACTTCTTGTGGCCCTCAAGATAAGTTTCATATTACCTTATGTGGCTTAAAAGGTACTAATACGACCTTGTAGGCCCAGACAACGTCTTTGTTTAATCATTAGTAACCACTGCGTATGGGTGAGGTGGAATGGGGCAGGGAGCTCGCAATGGGACAGAAAAGTGTTTTTGACAGAGGTCCCAGTAAGTGAAAATTCCTAGAGATGAAGATGAGAAAAGTGTACACCCATCTGAATCTCTGGAAAAAAAAAAAAAAAGCTATTTGCATACACTGTGTTTTCTGTCTTGAAAACTTTTTTACTTATTTCTTATTCAACCCCTGTCCATTCCCGCCTTTCTAAGCTTAAAAATAATCTCCAAGCAGCCTTCTCTGGTTTACCTCTTGCCCCACTCTCTTCAACAATGATCGTGGGCTCCTATATTCCCACAGCACTGTCTTATAATAGATTATTTAATCTTCTGTTCTTATTATTAAGTTCCATAATAAGAATCTTGCTCCTGTCATATTCCTATTACCCAGAAGAATGCCTTGCATCTACCTGGTACCTAATAAGTACTTGCGGAATGCATGAACGTTAAAGATTATATTTATTTATTTGACAGAGAGAGAGAGATCACAAGTAAGCAGAGAGGCAGGCAGAGAGAGAGGTGGAAGCAGGCTCCCTGAGCAGAGAGCCCGATGTGGGGCTGGATCCCAGGACCCTGAGATCATGACCTGAGCCAAAGGCAGAGGCTCAAGGCACTGAGCCACCCAGATGCCTCAACAATGAATTAAGCATTGTGCCAACTACTTCCTGTGCATTATCTCACTTACGTTTCCCAGTACTATTCTCATTTTACAGAGGAGGCAACTCAGATTTGAAATAAGAGACTTGCCTCAAATCATACCAATCAGACTGACACCAAGGACTGTCTCACTCAAGAGCCTGAGCTCTTAACCTTTATATCATGATAATTTCTCTCTGGTTCTCCCCATGATAATTACTCCTTTGTTTTTGATGGCCTGGAATTTACAGCTTCTTTGGCCTACATCAAAGGTTATTGCGACAAGTGGAAAAAAAAAACATACAATTTTTACGCATTCTTAAATTCCCTTTCTCTATTTTTCTCTCCTTTGGATAAATGTTAGCTACACATGTTTCCACATGTATTTTGATCAGATACACTTCAAATTGTACACCTCAGATTTTATTAATTTACCTCTATAGAATGAATAGAAGGCCACTTGGTTGTTGGTTTTTTTAACAAAGGGGGCGGTTACAGATAAGTTCAAGGTAGAATTTAAAGAGTTGTTTTCTTTGTTCTTAATAAATCTGTTTTGATTGTATGACAATTGAATCATTGTTATTTTTTTAAACCTATTTCTATCTCCAAAGAGAAATTTGAAGTGGGTTGAATCTTTCCTTTGTAAGTTTGCTGACTGTCATTTTTCTAACCTAAGCTAAGTTTAGGGTATTATGCTAAGCAAAATAAGTCAGTCAGAGAAAGACAAATAACATGATTTCACTCATACATGGAATTTAAGAAACAAAACAGGTGAACATAAGAAAAGAGAGGGAAAATAAAACAAGAAAAAAAGCAAAGTGGGAAGCAAACCATAACAGACTCAATGATGGAGAACAAACTGAGGGTTGCTGGAGGGGAGAAGGGAAGGGGGATGGGGTAACAAGGTGATGGGCGTTAGGAGGGCATGTGATGTAATGAGCACTGGGTGTTCTATGCAACTGATGAAGCACTGAATTTTACCCCTGAAACTAATAATACACTATACGTTAACTAATTTGAATTTAAATTTAAAAAAATAACTATTTTTTGAAAGGTGGGGAAAAGTATTACTACAAAACCCAAATACCCTGGATTTAGATCTTGCTCACAATCTTGATCAAATTACCGAAAGTGAGATTGTGACAGTTCAGTTACACATTCAATTCACATCATTGTCTATTTTGAGTTGATTTATATTTATACTGTAGTAAATCGGTCCAATGATATTTTCTAACAATATTTGTGGAAAAACAAGTCAACTTTAAGGTTATAATAACAAATAGGATTTGATTATCATTCCATTATATATAACATAACCAAATCCCTAGGATATATTTATTTTTTTACTGTAGAAGCCTTTGCTTTGTTGTACATAATTGTTTTGACTTTCATCGAAACTTAAGAATTTTGTTACATATCTTAATTACAACATAATTTTAACAGCTTAGATTTTTTTTTAATTACCACAAATGCATTTACAGCATTGAGGTTCAAATTTATTTTCTTTACAGAATCTTAGAGAGTGTTGCTACAAGTAGCTGCTTTATGTAGCACTGTCAAAATCAATAGGCATTACACATACGGTAGATAATAAAGAAGTATATAGAGGCCCAAGTTAGTCACTTTTCTATTATTGCTTTTCTAATCCTAAAAGCGTAAGTGTTCATGTTTAAGGAAACTTTCTGTTTTTTAATCTAAATTTTTAATTCATATATTAATTGTGGTCTAAGAGTTATTTAAAACAGTATTGCTCAAAGGCAGAAGTAAAGATTTAGTTTGGTTCCTAGAGCATCTAATCCCAGTGAGACAAAATATAAAGGGGCATCCACATAACTAAATTCCTGCTATGCTTGTTTTATTTTTAAGACTTCTTTATTTTAAGATTTTATTTATTTATTTGAGAAAGAGAGACAGAAAGAATCGGAGAGAGAGAGAGTGCACGAGTGGGGTGAGGGGCAGAGGCCTACTGACCAGGGAGCCCAATGTGGGGCTCCATCCCGGGGACCTTTGGGATCACGAACTGAGCAGAAGGCAGATGTTTAACCAACTGAGCCACCGAGGTGCCCCTCTGCTCGACTTGTTACACAAGGTGGCTCTTTTGTTTTTAATGTTTTCCATAACAGAAAACTTAACATAAAAAAAAAAAACATAGTCTTGATAATATTGAGGAGGACAGTTTTTGAGGAAAGGGGTAAGAAATATCTTAAAGTAACGGATCCTTTATCTAAGGTTAGTAGGTTAAGAACTTTCTTGGGGCACTTGGGTGGCTTAGTCAGTTAAATGTCCACCTCTTGATTTTAGTTCAGGTGATGATCTCAGGGTTGTGAGATCAAGCCCCAGGTTGGGCTCCACTCTGGGCATGGAGCATGCTTAAGAGTCTCTCTTTCCTTCTCCCTCCACCCTCTCCTCCCACTCCCACTTTCACTCTCTCTCTTTCTCTGTCTCAAAACAAGCAAACAAACTAAAACAACAAAAATACTTTCTTAAGCAGCTTGAATGTCTTGAATCTAGAATAGCCTTTGAATGTACTCCAATTTGTAAAATAATGACCAGTTATGACACAGAGTAAGTAAGGAATATTTGGCATCAAATATTTGGCTGTGTTAAAATTGTATTTTTTTTTTTTTTAGGGGCCTAATCCACTTCACTATTCTTAGGATTAAGAAACTCAAAATGGGAGGCTCCTCTGTAGCTGGCAAGAGGCAAAGGTGCCTCTTCTTGGTAGTTGAGGAAAATTTACCTGTTTTAAGAATGGGAACAAATGAGGACTATGACCTAACCCCACACAAGTTACTGTGGAAGCAAGAAATTGAAAAGCCCATCCTAAAATTCACATGGAATTTCAAAGGATCCAGAATAACCAAAACAACCTTGAAAAAGAAGAAAGTTGGAGAACTCACATTTCCCAATTTCGAAACTTACCACAAAGAGAGAGACAGTACGAGCAGGGAGAGAGGCAAAGTGAAGGAGAGGCAGGCTCCCTGCCGACCAAGGAGCCCAGTGCAGAACTCAGTCCCAGGAACCTGGGATTTTGACCTGAGCTGAAGGAAGGCAGACACCCAACAGACTGAGCCACCCAGGCTCCCCTAAATGTAACTTTTATATACACTGAGAAACCAAAAAATTCTTTTGACTCACTTTATTGCAACATTTGCTTTATTGGAATCAAACCTGCAATATCTCTGAGCTTTGCCTGTATAGATAGAGGTAGAGATTGAAATAGACACAAAGACAGAAATGGAGATAGCGATTGTATGATAAATTGGCTCATGCAATAATGGAGGCTGAGAAATCCCACAATCTGCTATATGCAAACTGGAGACCCAAGCAAGCTGGTAGTGTAATTCACTGAGTCCAAAGGCCTGAGACTCATGGGAGGCAATGGTTAAAATCCAATCCAAGGGCTAAAGGAGATGAGAATATGAGATGTCCCAACTCCAGCAGGCAGATTTAAAACAGGCAAACGAGGACAAATTCTTCTGTTCTCTGCCTTTTGCCCTAGTCAAGCCCCTAACAGATTGGATGATGCTCACTCACATTGGGGAGAGCCACCTACCTTACTGAGTTTACTGATTCAAATGCTAATCTCACCCAGAAACACCCTCATGAACACACTCAGAAATAATATTTAATCTGGACACCCTGTGGCCAGTCAAGATGACTCATAAAATTAATCATCACAGTGCATGAGGTCCTTGAAGGCAGGTCCTTGCTCACCATTATATTATTAACACAGTAAATAGTTGATTAGATTGGCTGAATAGTTTACCGAAATTAGTTACACCCAGTTACATATAATCCAATTTCCACTAGAATTTCTTTCCCTATAAGTCTAATAAATTGTGTAGTATTGGAAATGTCCTAAAAAAAAAAGAAAAAAAAAAAAGAAAGAAACCCAGAATGGGGTTGAAGATGTTAAAATTTGGGAGGTTTGTTTATTTGCTTATTTGTTGGGGGTATTGGGGGAAGTTTCCTTATATGAGCCTGACAAGGGACTTAAAAAGGCAGAGAATGACTGAAGAATTAAGTGCCTAACCAGTAGGTAAAACTAGACTATAGCATCTAGGAGAAAGGACTCCCCGAACTTGAGTCAAGGTGGGAGTCGGAGCTGAAGCTCCATGACATGTAAACATGGTAAATAGAAGAAACAATGTACCATCAGCAAACCCAAGCCACCTCTATGGTCCGATGCTTTGAAGACTTTGGTTACAGATGTAGATTCAGGAGCTCATGATTATGTTACCAGAATAGGAAGATCAAAACACCACTTCTGTTTGTGAAATTCATCCTATGGCTCTCAACTGAATTGAAAATAAAATCAAAGCTCCTATCCATAGTCTATAATGTCCTTCATGTTGTAGCTCCTCCTGTCTTCAGACTGCATCTCTCAACCCTTTGATGTGCTCCAACTTCACTCTTTAAACTTCTGACTCCTATATAAGCCAAGCTTGTTCCAACCATGGAAACCTTATACTTGTTGGTCCCTCTGTCTCTTTATCTAAAGTTCTCTTTCCCCAGATACTCACGGGTCAATTCTTTCTTATAATTCCAGACCTAGATTAAATTATCACCTCCTAAGGGAAGTCGCTTATTCACCTTTTACTTTGTCTTATTTTCACCACGGCTTACATCCTTATTTAAAATATTTATTTATTGTATTATTATGGACTAGGTTATCATTTCCTCTATCTCCCCACTAGAAAGTAAGCATCATGAGATCTAGCACTCAGGGTATTTCTTTTTAACCTCTGCTATTCGTATATGCCTGACATATAGTCGACATTGAGTAATAGCTCTTTGCTAAGAATGTTACCTGAATGAATGAGTATACGTTGAACTAGTCATATTTCCAAGAGCATCAGAGGAATTTGGAAGCAGGTGAAAGTCCAGGAAGCCACTCAATATCTGGAAGATTCGGTGGAAGTCAGTCAAGGCACGGTCATGATTGGCAAGCTGAATCTTTTGTAAATAGGAGTACACAAAAACAGATAATTCTGGGATCAAACACCAGAAGCAAAAAAAGCCTTAGAAGGCTTCTAAATTGTTCCTGGATAGCACGGGTGCTTTAGTTAATAACCTAATCCTTAAGTTAATGCATTTGGCTATTGTACTGACTTGTTCAGAATAGCAAGCATTAGTGTTTTTTTTTTTTTTAATATTTTATTTATTTATTTAACACAGAGAGAGAGATCACAAGTAGGCAGAGAAGCAGGGAAGCAGGCTCCCCGCTGAGCAGAGAGCCTGATGTGGGGCTCGATCCAAGAACCCTGAGATCATGACCTGAACCGAAGGCAGAGGCTTTAACTCACTGAGCCACTCAGGCGCCCCCAAGAATTAGTTTTCATAGCTTCAGATTTCTGTTGCTTGTAACTTAGCCCATTTATTATTTGTACTATCTCTTTTAGTATAGTAGCTTTTAAACCTGTTATTGCAGATCCTGTTTAATAAATTCTAGAGGCTATAGCATAGAACTTGTATTCACTCTTGGAGCTCAATGGTTAAACATCATTAAATGCGCTGAGGCAGGATTATTCTTTCTTGATTTGTGTGGGATCCTAAAATCTCAAACATGAACATTTTTTGAAAGATAAGCATATTAATCAGGTCATGTCCCCTAAAATTAACAACATGATCTACAAAAAATACAAACTTCTGTTATCCTTTTTTCAATGACGCAAAATGTTTATTTAAAGAATATGTTGTGAAATGTGAAGGTAGATTTGTGCTTCAGTAGGACACCAATGGGATGAAGCCGAATCTGGGTTGAGACAGAGCATATCAGTTCTCCAGCTTTGATGTCCTGCCACTCTCTCTTACGTGGCCACATCCCGATGTACACGGATATGCAAACACAAACAACATATCACTAACTGGGTCATCTATTCAACAGAGTTATGATAAGAAGTACTTGCTCAGTGCAGGGAAAGTGTCAAGTATGGGGACACTGAGATTAAGCTAAGATTATACGACGTATTCTGACTGGGGATTACAGTCTTCTAGGGGAGAAGAGTTGGTAAAGGTAATTACAGCAGTGTAATAAGTACTATAACAAATATATAAACAGAGCAGAGCAAAGCAAGGGATCATCTGAGTAGTGTGATCAGGGAATGCATCCAGGAGATGAAGGGCTTTGTACTAAATGCTAAAGAGGGAGTTTGGAAGTTGCCCAACTGAAGGAGGCACTGCAGCCGGAAGGAAGGTGTGTGGAGATCAGAAGAAATAGTATTTTACGGACAATTACCGGAAGTCAGGTACAGAGAGGGCCAGGTGTGCACATAAGGGAAAAGGTATTGTATGCAAAGTGTGGAAGAGCTATTTGGCAACACGGTTGATAGTTTGGATACAATTCTTTCTTGCACAAGAAATGGTGTTTGCCCATGCTAATAGCAATCTCTAGTCATTATGACAAACCAAAAGGATCCTTATTTTTGGTGCCAACCTCCGAGATGGTCCCCACTCATCCAGACTCTTGCTAGACTACCCTTGGGTAGTCTGTTCCCACTTTGCACCACAGTTTGTCTGTGCGCCCAATAGTGTAAAAATGGAGATGATAAATTGCCTTTCTTGAGATTGGGTCATAAGGGATTGTGGCGTCTGTCTTGGTATTTCTCTGTCTTTATCTCTCCTATCTGTCTGTCTGTCTGTCTGTCTGTCTCTCTCTCTCTCACACACACACACACACACACACACACACACACACACACCATTCATCTGGGGAAAGGTAGCAGCCATGCCCTCAAAACAGCCCAGTGAAGCGTCTGCCAACAGCCACATGAGTGAGCATGGACCAGAATCTCCTGAGGTCAGATAACCGGAGTTCTGACCAACAACCCTTACCACCACCTCATTAGAACCAGAACTAGCTAGCTAAGCCATTCCAGTCTCTGATCCATAGAATCTCATATGATATAATAAACACTTGCTGTTTTCAGTTGCTAAGTTAAGGGATAATTTATTAGTCACCAATAGATAAGAATACACTACCCACTTCCAAATACCCTCTGGGGAGCAGGATAGATACCAAATGAAAATCACAGGACTGTGTTAAGGGTTTTTTAACTTTTCACTATAGGCAGTGGGGAGATACTCACAGATTTAAGATAAGAGTGAAACAGTTACATTATGTTTTAGAAGGACTGTTTTTTGCTGTGAACAGAGTTTCCCATTCCCTTCTCGAGTCCTCCACCATTGCTTTTTCCTCCTCTACTTCTTTTTTTGTTTGTTTGTTTGTTTTTTAAAAAACTTTTTATTATTAACATATAATGTATTATTTGCCCCAGGGTACATGTCTGTGAATCGTCAGGCTTACACATTTCACAGCACTTACCATAGCACATACCCTCCCCAATGTCCATAACTCAGCTTCCAAAGGTAGTAACAAACTAGAAAGGCATTTGTTGACTTGTTTTCCTCCTGGCTAGACTGGGAGCTACCTGAGAAGAGAAATGAATTATCGGTCATTGTAAATAATTCTCTGTGTTCCTGGAATCCTACTGAGCACGGTGAGAGGCACTCAGTAAATACTTGCTGATTCACTGAGTGATAGGAGCTAATGAGCCTGGAGCAAGGACATTGGGCTAGCAGGCTATTACATTAGTTCACTGCAAAAGCGTTGAAGAAATAGCCATTAGAGATGTTAAAGAAGAAGAAAGCAGAAATTAGCCATTTTACACACACACAGATTTAAAGTTAGTTTTGTAGGTGTGATGATTTTTCAAAAAACCTAACACTTTGTCCTGCCTCCTGCTGTAGTCATAGCTCTTTTTTTTTTTTTTAAAGATTTTATTTATTTGACAGAGAGAAACACAGCAAGAGAGGGAACACAAGCAGAGGGAATGGTAGTGGGAGAAGCAGGCTTCCTGCCAATTGGGGTTCGATCCCAGGACCCTGGGATCATGACCTGGGCCGAAGGCAGACGCTTAACAACTGAGCCACCCAGGCTCCCTGTAGTCATAGCTCTTAAGCAGGGATATAAAGAAGACTCCTCCAGTCTGTTTCTGCTAAAATGTCTGGCAGAGGGGCGCCTGGGTGGCTCAGTGGGTTAAAGCCTCTGCCTTTGCTCAGGTCAGGATCTCAGGGTCCTGGGACAGAGCCCTTCATTGAGTTCTCTGCTCAGCAGGGAGCCTGCTCCTACCCCCCCCCCCCCCCCCGCCCCCGCCTGCCTCTCTGCCTACTTGTGATCTCTCTCTATGTCAAATAAATAAATAAATAAA
>CM053611.1:77411833-77448413 GCA_028646535.1 Procyon lotor
CATCAAATAGCATTTTGGACCTGGAGATTTTTAAAAAGAGATTTTATTCATTTATTTGTGAGAGCTAGAGACAGCACAAGTGGTGAAGAAGAGCAGAGGGAGAGGGAGAAGCAGACTCCCCTGCTAAGGAGGGAGCCCACGCGCCGCTGGATCCAAGGACCCTGAGATGGTGACTTGAGCCAAAGGCAGCCACTTAACCGACTGAGCCATCTGTGCGTTCTTGACCTGGAGATTTTCTTTCTAACTTGTTTTTTCTTGTTTTTTTCTTCTTGATCTCTAATTGCTTGCCTACATTTTCAAAAATGGTGTGCATTAAATGTTTTTAATGAAATTTTTGCCAAAGGGTCTTTGTATTTTCAAAAATTCAATACATTTTAGATCACTGACATTTGATAATACTATATCTGGGGGCACCTGGGTGGCTCAGTGGGTTAAGGCCTCTGCCTTCAGCTCGGGTCATGATCTCAGGGTCCTGGGATCGAACCCCGCATCGGGCTGTCTGCTCAGCGGGGAGCCTGCTTCCCCCTCTCTCTCTGCCTGCTTGTGATCTCTCTCTCTCTTTCTCTCTCTGTCAAATAAATAAATAAAATCTTTAAAAAAAAAATACTATATCTGAACTCTTCATTTTTGTCCTCTTGGAATCATGTGCAGGATTAATAGCAGCTCAAAAGATCAAAGTGCATAAAGATAAGTCTTTGAGTCTGTGTTTATTTTGGCAGTGTGATTTGATTTTACTAAGAATTTTGGTTGGCAGAGAAGAGTTAGGCAGGGAAATAAAGGGTAGGAGGCCATATATCTAACCTTAAACTTCATCAGTAAGCATCTTCAATTTCAAACAGAATCCATTACTGTATTTGCAGATACTCTTCATGAGTTAACAATTTTCTATAAAGCTAAATTCAAGGGCAGGATGAATGTCTCTCTCTTTTTTTGGTCTTTATATCCCTAGGATCCAGGGCAGAGCTGACATACCAGTTTTAAAAAATGTTAGTAAAGTAACAGAATACATAGATATAATGATTTTTGCTTCTATATGACTTTGGGAGGTGGTAAGGGTATATAAGCATAATTTGATGTGAGAGAGATTTGCTTATTTTCTGCATCACTGGGATCTGGGTAATGGAGATATGACATGTGGACAGCCAAATCTTTAAGTAAACTGAGGAGAGGTAGCTGCGGCTTTCTTCTCCTAGATGGAGCAGCCTTACATGGAATCAAGATCTCCAGTGCCCTTTGACTTCTCCATCTTCCTTATAATCTTCTCTGTTTTTCATGAAAGTAAACTCCCCTCAGTATCTGGAGGCCTATCAAAAGCTCCAACACATAAAGAATAAGGCATGTGAACTTTCACAGTGACATAAAGTAACTATCCAATAGTCGTTTACGTATGCAGGAGTATGAACACAGAACAGAAATCTAAAGATTTCTTGTGATCAACTGAAGGGACTTTCCGTTGAAGTGAATAATCCTGTAAAATACGCTTCTGGTACTGTAATCTCTGAGAGCTTTGGAAAATAAATCCCAATTACATGTAGGTGCTCTAGGAAGTTGTGAAGACTGCCTTTTCTCACAGTTTGGTGGTTAATTCACATTCTTGATAACCTGGCTTTTGGAGTATTAAAGTCTCTATTTTAGGAACTTCAGTGGAAAACTGCAGTCAGAGGTGAAGCAATTAGAATTCCGAGTAACTTCCCAAATCCTGGAACAAGAAAACGGATGTTTGGGTTATTTTCTTCTCAGGATGTCTCTAGACATCCTGCTGCTTAGCCTGAAATTGAAAGCCAGCTGCCACTCTCTGAAGTAGAGATTAGGCAATCCACTCTTGTGTTACGCACTGTGGTCGACTCTTCTGTCTGGGTCATCACTTGGTTCTTTCTGAAAGCATTGCAACCCAATTTTGCTTATTTTTATCTAAACAACATTCCATGATAAGACTTTCATATACTATTTGATTTAGAATTTAATATGTAATAACAGCGACTATAAGCTGAAAAGGAAAGACTCAAACTAAATGCGGATTATTAGAAAATGATTTCAGCTTGGTTTATATCTCTATAATGGAAAATGTGTAGGTTTTTCAACATGCAAGGTCTCAGTTCCTTACTATCTCTGAGGTAAAGGTTGTTTGATTCCTCTAAGTATTCAAATGGTCCATAACAATTAAAGGCATCAATCATTCACTTACTGTGTGGATACTACAGAGAAAATGATGGAAGAGATAGTGAAGGAACTTACATAACAGCAGAGGAGACATACATTAAAAAAATTATCACAAAGTTATTTATTTAGAATTGCAGTAGATACTATGAAATACAGTGGTTAGTGGTGGATATAACATAGTCTTCTTTAGAAGGATCATGGAAGGAGTCTTGAAGAAATGATGTTTATATGGAGATCCCAGTGAGTAGAGATAAGACATGACAAGTGGGGAGGAACATTCCAGGCAAAGAGCACAGCATATGCAAAGGCCGTGAGGTATGAAGTAGCTCAGTAGATTGTAGAAACTGAAAGAGAGCTAATGTGGCTGGGGCTTAAGGAATGACAGGGAAAATTATAAAGAAATGGAAAAAGAGAGCCATATGGTAAATGGTCTTGTGAGTCATGTTATGGAATTTTAGATTTTTTCCTGGTATATGACATGTCACATAATGGATGACCAGAACATGAATTTCCTACTTTTCTTTCTGTACTTGAGAAAGATGGGTGTGAATTCAGCACCAGCTCTGCCCACTGACCTTGGGCAAGCTTCAATATCGTTATTTGTAAAATGGGAATGATGATAGTATCCGTTTTTTAGGATTATATGGGGGTAGGGAGGGACTTATAAAATGCTTGGAGCTGTGCCTGACACAAAATACTGGATATTAATGTCTTTGGAATATGGGAAAGATATTCCCCTAAGCTAATGTGATCCAGGAGGTTTTCAAAGATATGGTAGCATTCGAACTGGATCTTAAGATAGGACTTCAGAAGAATATTTTTGTGTGGGGAGCAAACATGATAAAGGCATAGAGGTTAGAAAGAATCAAGTGTGCTTATGTACGGGAGAGCAGTTGGCTTGTAGAAGTTATTTTGAGTTACTGGTACATGGGTAAGGCCCCCTTACCCATGGGGGATTTATTCAAAGACCCCAGTGGATGCCTGAAACCGTGGGTAGTACTGAATCCACATGTACTGTTTTTTTCTATATATCCATACTTATCATAAAATTTAATTTATAAACGAGGCACAGTAAGAGATTAACAGCAACTAATGAAACAGAACAATTACAATATTATACTGTGATAAACATTATGTAAATGGGGTCTCTTTCTCTCAAAATATCTTATTGTACAGTACTCACCTTTCTTCTTCTTGTGATAAAATGCCTACGTGATAAGATCAACTGAATTGAAAGACAGGGGCCCTGTGACAGATGTTAGGCCCGAGTTTGACCCCAGGTAACTGAAAACAGCAGAGTGAAACCCCAATTAAGGGGGGGCACTACTGCCCTCAAATTCAGACGGTAGTTTCAGGATGGTTTCAGAAATCTTGGAATATGAAGCAAAAGGATTTGCCTTCACTTCTTGGGCTACAGGTCACAATCTGACTCTAAGTCTGCAGGTGGGTTTTGTTTGAGCCAGATGCTGAGTTTTTTTAAGTAGTTCTCAGTATTTAAACCTCGGAAGTTTTCAACTAAAATCCACATTTCTGGTATCAATTCAATTTTTGGTCTTCTTTTGACAAAAAAGTGAAATATCCACTAGCAATGGCAGCACTTGGCTGGAACTGAGTAATTGCCCTCCCAGGCTAAATGCAACATCGTGACCGCCTAGAAGTGGGGTTCAGGGAAGGAAGGAAGTTATGGTAACTGCAAGAAGGTGAGTCAGATATCCAAGTCGAGGAATCTATTGTGAAGTGAAAGTTAATTGGCTGAAACCTGGAGGGGACTTGGTGTATGAGTGTAGATTTGACTCTGAGTTGAAAAGGGGTAGAGTTAAAGCCTGGTGAATGCTGAGTGGAGATGGAGGGTGGAGGGAGAGAAAGAGGAAGAGGGACGTACTGAGAAATAAACTTTGGAGACAAGTAGGAAAAAAATACCTTATAAGAGTGGATGAGACTTGGTCAAAGAAGGAAGAGAAGGAAGAACAGGATATTTCAGTGTCATGGAGTATGAAGAAGGGAACAGATTAAAGAAGGAACATCAGTGGAGGTCCAGGGCTCTAGAGATGTTTTAAGGTGATGGAGGAGCAAAAGAGCAGTTTTGATTCAGAAATCCTCAGTGACTTTTCATAATGTGGTGTCAATGGGGAGACAGAGGCGAAAGCCACAGCAGCGCATTACAGAGTGAGCTGATGGTGGGTAAAACATTCCATGGAGGGGGGCGCCTGGGTGGCTCAGTGGGTTGAAGCCTCTGCCTTTGGCTCAGGTCCTGATCTCAGGGTCCTCAGATGGAGCCCTGCATTGGCTCTCTGCTCAGCGGGGAGCCTGCTTCCCTATCTCTGTCTGCCTGCCTCTCTGCCTGCTTGTGATCTCTCTCTCAATCTCTGTCAAATAAAATAAATTAAAAAAAAAAAAAACAAAAACAACAAAAAACCCAAACATTCCATGGAGGAATTAGAGACAGGAAGGCGAGACAGAATGACAGTGTGTGGACGCACCTGAGCTATGAAATACTTGCCTCCCTCTCTTTACTTTTCCTTCCTCCCCTTTTAGGAGAAACCTGTGTTTAAAGGCAGAAGTGAAGATATCCGTGACATAGGAATGAAGGGAATTTTGCTTATTTTGAAACCCATTCCTCATCAATAGATCTCCCTGTTTCTGCAGCTTTGTGTGGTTTCTTATCTTTTTTTGGTTTAGATACTAGAAGTTCCTAGGAGAAACGCCATGGAAAAGTAAATGATGAAATAAAGAGCTACTCAGCAAACTGTATGTTCTTGTCACAGTTTCTCTAGATAGTTACACATTTGATTGGGAGTTTCTAGGGAAGAGAAGGAGGCAGTTGAAAGGGATGAAATAATTAATAGCTGTTGATTTACTAAATTATTCTCGGGTTATTAGGCATTGTGTAAGTAAGTGCTTCAGAGGGGGAAAAAGTTCTTTATCTTGTATTTGCAACTTTTCTGTGAGTTTGACTTTATTGCAAAGGAAAACAAATAAGGAAAATATGTGGGTTTTATGTAACCAGAAAGTAATTTCATTTCCCTATTGAATTTTGGTACTTTGGTAATCCATTGGCCAGCCACATTGAACTATTTGGAAAACTTAGTCTTTTTTTTAACTTATTAAGATTTTGTGAGTTTTCCTTCATATTTATCAGATTTTATTAAAATGATACTTAATTCTGGTTTGAAGGTGAGAGGTTTACCTAAAAATGAAAAATTTGTCTCTCCTTTTGACAACTCTAAATGAAATGAATTTATTCATAATATTTTGCACAGTACAGGCATATTTAAAATTTAAATTACTATTTTTCTATAAATATAAAAAATATTTTAAGAAGGTACATGGTCAGCATGAAAAATGGCTTGTTAGAAATACAGTCCCACAGAATAACCTCATTGAGAAAGACGAATTTTAAAAGATGGGCCTTATTTTATATTCTGAAGGTCAGCAGCTCGATGCCGTGCCATACCTAATTTTCTCAGTCCGTCATGCTGCTGAACCTCCAGGGTAGAACAGAGTGAACTACAGGAATGCTGCAATTACATAAGCAAGGATGGATTGCCTGACAAATGGCACAATCAATGAACAATGGAAATTCAATCAGCTGTGACCGGATCAACTACCAGGTGTAGGGGAAAATCCAAACTCTGAGCACCTCCTGGAAGGTGGCTTACTTTTCCTTTGTTCGCGCCATATACTCTTAGGTGAGGAAAAAAAATCCAGTGGTTGAAGTTACTGCTTCTGCTGCTACTGCTTCTTTTCTTTTTTTCTTTTGCTTTTTCATTTTTTTTTTTTTTTAAGGATGCTACTATCGTAAGCAACCAGCAGCAACTCATTGCTTTCCACGGTGGTGTGACATTTGCAAGAGAAATATGTAGGAGGTTGATGACTCTTTGTGACAGTATATGAATCTAATAACCTCTTTACAATTTTAGAAGCACATCTGAATGTGGAACTCAAATCCTTTTCTAAACCATGGAGATAGAGAAAGTACTATAAAAGAGATTAATTATATTTGCTTTTGCTGGAATTATGGCCAAATGAGGTAAAAGATAGTGCATAGAAAGGAGGAGTACTATTCTTATGATATCTAGGAAAGTCGATGTTTAAGAATTTTGAGTTTTGGGTCGCCTGGTGGATCAGTCATTCAGGTGTCTGCCTTGGGCTTAGGTTATGATCCCAGAGTCCTGGGATCAAGCCCTGACAGGCTCCCTGCTTAGCAGCAGTCTGCTTCTCCCTCTCCCTCTGCTCCCCACCCCCCATGTTCATTTGCTCGCTGTCTCTTGCTCACTCCCTCTTTCTCAAATAAATAAAATCTTTTTAAAAAAAGAATTTTGAGTTTGAAGTAGTCCAGTTGAAAGTCTTAGAATAGCTAAATATAAATAAATAAATGAAAAGCTCTTATAAATTCTAAGTTAGAGAGGGTAGAATTTAATTTGTGACTTTTAGGTAAATAGCGAATTTTACTGATTTAAAATATAAATGTTTCTAAGTGGGAGAAAAGCAATGTCTTTGACTTAAGAGCTAACTCTGGACAGTAGGAATACCTTCTCCTTGGGTTGTGATATTAGAATAAAAACATTTCCCAAGTATAATCTTTCAAGACCTCTCTCCTAAGTGGGTGTATCAGTTAAGTTAAAGAACTTTGGGAAGATTAAAAAAAGAATGAATGCTCAGTATCTCTTGTCGACATGACCAGTGTAGATGTTTGTAAAAAAAAAAAAAAATTAGTAAGATAGATAGTAGTCAAAGGAATACAGTATTATTGACTATTTGCTAAATAACTATAAGCAAAAGCATTGGAGCTTAGAAAAGTTTACTTTTATACTAATCTAACTTTGCTTTCTCTCCACCGTTTTTCTTATTTTCATAGAGTTTTATTGATTCTCTGTTGAGAGCTAAGTGCTTTTCTAAACCACAAATGCCCTGCCTTTGCCTTCCTCCCAGTGCACCTCCTTAATCAAGGCCAAATGATATTTGTCAGTTACCAACGGGAGTTTGTTAGAGATCTTATTTTGGTGGGTAGGAGAATAAAAAGTCGAGGATCATTATTAGTGGAGAAAACAAATTGATTCCTAGGGTAAAATTCTGGCTCTACTCTTTGAACGGTGCTTTCCCCCAAATAATTGTAAAATGGCGGAATTTATAAAACTGGCCTGCAGTGGTTATTATGCTTCAGTGGTATCTGTTCTCCTCTATGTCAGGCATGCAAAAGGAGTGGATGTCCCCATATACACTGAGTTATGTGGTTAGCTTTGACTAAAACAATGAGAGGAGTGTGTGTCACTTCAGGGTGAAGCCTTTATCTGTAGGAGCTTCTATCCTTAGCCTTCTGGTTTGTGGCAGCCATCGTGAAACACATGTGGGGTATAAGCCATCTGCGTTGCTGAGCAGAAATGCACTGGTAACGGATCTGGGGAGTCCACTTGAATCCACAGTGAAGTTGCATGAGTAAGAAATGAATTGTTACTTTTGCAAGTCACAGAGAATTTGCGATTGTTACTGTAGTGTCATCTAGCCTATCCTTACTGATTGAAAGGGCAGTAATTATAACTTTATAGGATTGTTGCAATGGTTGTGTTGCTGGCGGTCATAGTGTCCAGTATGTGGTAAAAACAGCTAGGCTTTTTGTGTCTATGCTATGAGCCAGGTATCATACTGAGTGCTATAATTTATTTAATATTTATAACACCCTGCGAGATAGGGTCAGTTTTTATTCTGATTTAATAGGTGTGGAAATGGAGATATGGATAGTTAAAGAAACTTGCCTAAACTTATAAAACTAGTAAGTAACAAATCTAGGATTTGAATCCATACAGTCTGAAATTAGCTTCTATACTCCATCTAAATACTACATTATAGGGGTGCCTGGCTGGCTCAGTCAGCTAAATGCCAGACTCTTGATTTCAGCACAGGTCATGATCTCAGGATCGTAAGATCGAGCCCCACATCATGCTGGCACTGGGCATGGAGCCTGCTTAAGATTTTCTCTCTCTCTTTCCCTCTGTCCCTCCCACACCCTCTCCCTGCATGTGCTCACTCTCTCTCTAATAAATACATATATAAATACAAACTACATTATAGTGTTTCTTTACTAAGAGTCTCAGTTAGTTTTAGCTTTTCTTTTTTCTTATCCCTTCTTCACTGAAACCACTAAAAGTAATTTAAAACATCTGGATGTAATTCTTAGAAACATTTGGAAAATATCCATATTATATATGGGGTAATAGATTGATACCCTTTGAAAAAATGAACTATGTTTTTATTTTTATTTTTTTTAAAGATTTTATTTATTTATTTGACAGAGAGAGAGAGATCACAAGTAGGCAGAGAGGCAGGCAGAGAGAGGGGAAAGCAGGCTCCCTGTTGAGCAGAGAGCCTGATGCGGGGCTCAATCCCAGGACCCTGAGATCATGACCTGAGCTGAAGGCAGAGGCTTTGGCTTTAACCCACTGAGCCACCCAGGCACCCCAACATTTTAAATATTTACCTATAAAACATAGTTCATTTTGGGGCACCTAATTAATTCATGTAAGTATGAATATTTGAAAATTTTCCTTTCTTCCAACCTCTCAATAAAAGAAAATACTGGACTTCTTATATGTGTATAACTATGGAACTTGTTGATTTTATTTACTGCATTTATTACTGATTTACGCACTCACACACAGTGTTCTTTACTGTTTTTCTTCCATTGCTTTTCCTCTTGACCTTAGTGCAATAGACAAACCTTGATAAATAGCTCATGTTAAGTGCAGAGATGAGTTTCTAAGGAATCATATTGCATACAACTCTCTTATATACATTGATATACAATTGATCAGTAATATATATCCTATTCTTTGAAATTCAGTGCAAGGACAGTGAGTTGTGGACTGTCTCACTTACCTGTGTTATTCCATAGGTGTTGCCAGACTTTGGGGAACAAATGATCTAAAAATGTTAAATGCTTCCTCTGAGTGATTAGGGGGTGTTCCCTAATAAGACTTGGGATATTTGTAGAGTCTATAATAGGGAATTCACATGTCGTTATTCTCGAGCTCATGCTGGAGCTATTTCTTTCTTTCACGTTGATGTATTATTTCTCAGTAATGGTAATGATAATAGTAACAGCTAGGACAATGCAGAGGCAGGTAACCAATTACTGAACACTTACTCTGGATGAGGCCCTGTGCGAAAAGTGTATATGTATTCTTCAAATCTTGCCAACACCTTGTGAAATAGGTATAGTTCTAATGCACTTTTATAGCTATATAAACAAAGGACAGAGTGATTTAAGTGACTTGTCATATAGCAGTGCACTCAATTTTTCCACCAAGTTGGGTTCCACTGTGGAGCACAATTTCTATAATGAGTTGTAACTATGCTCTAACTTCTGCCTGGTTATCATGTGGCTGTTTAGATGTCAGAATCGAGAGGGTAAAAGAATGAGGACTATGTTGGAGTTCTAAAAATTTCTAATCTGAGATGTAGCTTCCCTTAAACTCTTTTGTCATCTGTGTTTCTGTGTATCTTGTACTCTGATTTTAAGGGAATTATAAATTTTCACTGATTTCCCAGATTCTACTTTTACATGGGTTCTTATTTTTTTTTCTAATAAGCACATTATCTTGAATCTTATTTCCCTTTAAGGTAGTTTGGCAAAGAATACTCAAGGCCCATCTCCATCCACTATACATCTACTAGATAAGCTCCCACTCTGCTGATACCTCTGCCAATAATTTCACAAATCATGACCAGGTGATGGAAGGGCAGTGATCAGGTCTCAGTCATCTTTCTGTCCCCAGGGAAATGCACATAACCTTGTACTTATCAACTGCACTGATTCTGACACTTCACCTCATGTTTATATTTATCTTTTTAATCTACTATCTGGGTTCCTATATAAATTGTATGGAGATATACCTGAATTATCCATCCTACCAGAACCCAAATTGACTCATGAATCTTCTTTCTGTGAAGGCATTAAAGGGTTTGAAATTTTTTTCTGCAAATTTTTACTTAAAATCTAGTTAGTTAACATACTGAAACATTAGTAAATCCAGTTAGTTAACATACTGAAACATTAGTTTGAGGTGTAGAATTTAGTGATTCATTACTTACATACAATATCCAGTGCTCATCAAAACGAGTGCTCTCCTTAGTGTCCATGACCTCTTTAACCCACCCCCCCCATCTCCCCTCTAGTAACCCTGAGTTTATTCTCCATAGTTAAGAGTCTTGTTTTGTGGTTTGCCTCTCTTCACCCCACCCCTCCAATGCTCATTTGTTTTGTTTCTTAAATTACACATATGAGTTAAATCGTATGGTATATGTCCTTTCTCTGACTGACTTATGTCACTTAGCATAATACTGTGTAGGTCCATCCGTGTCATTGCAGATGGCAAGATTTCATTCTT
This sequence comes from Procyon lotor, assembly GCA_028646535.1. Taxonomy (NCBI): domain Eukaryota; kingdom Metazoa; phylum Chordata; class Mammalia; order Carnivora; family Procyonidae; genus Procyon; species Procyon lotor. The sequence continues at coordinate 77,422,378 of CM053611.1, forward strand.
TTTATGGCTGAGTAGTATTCTATTGTATATATATATATATATACACCATATTATTCATTCATCAGTTGATGGACATTTGGGCTTTTCCCATAATTTGGCTATTGTTGGTAATGCTGCTATAAACATTGGGGTGCATGTAGCCCTTTGAATCAGTATTTTTGCATCATTTGGGTAAATACCTAATACTGCAGATGCTGGGTGTTAGGATAGTTCTATTTTTACTTTTTGAGGAACGTCTGTACTGTTTTCCAGAGTGTCTGTACCGGTTTGCATCCTGTTTGGGTCTAAGTTTCCTGATGAGGCAGTTGGTTTCCTTTGCTTCTATTTGGCTCATTTATCTTTAGTTGTAGAAGAGATTATTTTGCAGAATTCATGGGTGCTCAGTCATCAAGCCAAAGACACACATACTACAAGGAGGTAAACACTTACACGGTACAGACCAAGTCCCCGTGTGAGTAGTATGGACTGAAAAAGTTGTCTCTCTGGCACATATCAGATTCCAAGAATTTCAAATTTAAGAGTTGGACCTATCATGTTACCAGATTGTCATTTATTAGTCATTTTGTAGTCAATAAGTTAACCAAATAAACCAAATTTTAGTGATCAAATGAAAATCATTGGTTAAAAGCGGTAAAAGATGAGTATTGAATGATCTCACTTATATGTGAAATAAAAAACAAAACAAATGAACAACAACAACAACAAAAACCCCAAGCTCATAGATACAGAGAACAGACTGGTGGTTACCAGAGTGGGGATCGTAAGGGTTTTGGTGAAATGGGTGAAGGGGGTCAAAAGGTACAAACTTCTGGCTATAAAATAAATGTCATGGGGATACTATACTTAATAATACCGTATTACATATTTGGAAATTGCTAAGAGTAAATCTTAAAAGTCCTCATCACAAGAAGAAAGAAAAAAAGAAAAAAATGGTAACTCTGTGTGGTGATGGGTGATGACTTACTATGATAAGTATTTCACAGTGGGTACAGATGTTAAATCATTATACTGTATAGCTGAAACCTATATAATGTATGTCAATTATGCCTCGATTAAAAAAGAATAAAAAATTAAAAAATGATAGCAATGAGATAATATAAAATATTATTTTCCTAGGACACATTTAATTGCCATAATGACACAAATCTTAATGTTATTATTTGAAGTAAAAGCTGAAGTGAAAGCTGTTAAACGCTTGAATTTTAGGAGATATGACATTGATTTTATTATTGTTTTAAAATGCTAGATCCTGACTGCTCAAACTCTTCTACTGTTTACTGTAAACATTTCATTATTTCACCTGAATATTTCAAGAGCTGTTTGAAATGTGATTTGTAATTACAGGCTTGGTAGATCTAATTTGATAAAATGGCCTCTTATCTAAGTTTAATTAACTTATAAAAGAATTAGTTTTTAATTTATAATTGGTAAAGAATACCTTTAATTAGGAAGATTTTCTTATTAAATATCTAATTATTTCAAAGTCTGTATCTGATAGCAATAATAATGCTCTCAATCAAAACCGCTTAAATCCTAGAATACTTTACTCTCTGTGTGTATTTGCATGTGAGTGTGCACGCATGTGTGTATGTGTTTGTGTGTATTCAAGTGTTACAGAATACAAAATATATTATTACAGCAATAATAACAAAACTCCTTACCATAGTTTTTTAATTTATCAAGCACATACATTTTTTTTAAAAGATTTTATTTATTTGACAGAGAGATCACAAGTAGGCAGAGAGGCAGGCAGAGAGAGAGAGGGGGAAGCAGGCTCCCCGCTGAGCAGAGAGCCCAACAGGAGGCTCCATCCCAGGACCCCGAGATCATGACCTGAGCTGAAGGCAGAGGCTTAACCCACTCAGCCACTCAGGCGCCCCAAGCACATACATTCTTAAAGAAGAATTTAAGGAAAATTAAATAACTTGCTCCTGTTTACTTGGCATGCAGGTAGCAGATGTGGGGTGAAAAACCAGATCTGTTAGACTTTAGAGTATATCAGCCTCTCACTATATCATAATTTCTCTCCAGTTAATCCCGTCTTATTATCACAATACCAGTGTTACAGATTTAAAAACAAGCCTGATGCATAATACATATATCTACACACACATCTATGTTTGTTGGCCTGTTATATTTATAAAAGTGGAGGTTTTTTTGGCTTGGAACTTACTCAGTCATTAACTCATTTGTTCCTTCATCCTTTCCTTTCTCTTGTTCACTCCACAAACGTTTATGGAATGCCTTCTAAAGCCAGGAAGTATTCCAAGTGCTGAATGAGATTCCAGATAGAGTGTAGCTTTGAAGACCAACTTCATACAGCAAAGGAAAAAAGTGTTTTTGCTTGGAATAAGATCGCTTTCATTCTATCTAGTAATAATTTTCTGAAAATAGGGGTATTAAAATTTGTTTTATTTTACAGTAAACTCTACTCTGAATTGCCTTTGATTATTGAGGTGTGAATAACTAGAGGATACAACCACACGTTTGATCAGCAGTAGCCACTTTCTAACTAATGAATCCTTTTATAGATAAAAGAATCAACCAGTTTTAATTTTATCCATTTGTACAGCCTCTTATTTTCTGCTATAGGTGCTCATACAAGGAAGGTAAGGAAAACACACGTAACAGCAAAGAGAAATAGTGGGCCTAGTAGGAGCTAGATAATGAACTCTTAGAAAATTGAGTAGGCTGCGCTGTATTCAAGTTTCAAATTATAAAAATGTTAATGGAAAATGTTTTATCTATGAATGTAATATGTATGTAGATATTGGGGGATCGGCAAGGATAAAGCACAGAGAGAGTTTGTGATACTGTTCTAAGATTATTTTGAGGATAAGGGTAGGGAAAAAGGCATAATAGAATTTTCGAGTTATGCTCAATGGTATCTAGTTAGTCAAATTAGATTTATTTTTGTAGCTATGTCTATAGCATGGTTGTGTCTGTGAGGTTGTTTTCATGAGAGGTGAAGGTGGGGAGTTGGATGAGACATTGCATGGTTTAATTAAAAGAGCAGACGTTTTACAAATCCAAGGCCTAAGTTTGAAACCTTGGTTTGAATCGACGTTGCCTCTTCATTGACATTGCTTTATTTGCATATAGTTTTGATCAAAATTTAGGTTTGATGGGCTTCAAGGAGGGCTCTTGATGTAATGATCACTGAGTATTATATGCAACTGATGAATCACTAAATTCTACCTCTGAGACTAATATAAAAAATTAGGTTTATGCTTTTTCTCCCTAAAGAGAAAAATTTAAATTCTAATTGGGTGAACTTGGGAAAATTGAAATAGATAGAAAATCATCTGTAGGTCAATATCTCAATGTATTCTCAGTGCATATCGTGGTATATTTCCCTTCAGTCTTTTTATTTAAAATTTTTATTTTATAATAATTATAGACTCACAAGAAGTTACAAAAATAGTACAAAGAGGTTGTTTGTACCTATCACTCAGCTTTCCCCAATGGTAACGTCTTACACGACTAGGACATTATCAAAACCAAAATTGACATTGGCTCAGTACAATTAACTAAACTATAAACCTTATTCAGATTTGCCAGTTTTGGCACACACTCCTATTTTTGTGTGTTTTCCCTTTAAAAAAATCTATATATCCAGGGGCGCCTGGGTGGCTCAGTCGTTAAGCATCTGCCTTCGGCTCAGGTCATGATCCCAGAGTCCTGGGATCGAGCCCCGCATCGGACTCCTTGCTCGGCAAGAAGCCTGCTTCTCCCTCTCCCATTCTCCCTCTCCCATTCCCTCTGTTTGTGTTCCCTCTCTCTCTGTGTTTCTCATTGTCAAATAAATAAAATCTTTAAAAAAAAAAATAAAATAAAAAAATCTATATATCCATCAGACTGTTTGATTCTCTAGGTCTCTATCTTTATTCTTCCTGAAAAATGGAATTATACTATCCATATTACCAATAGCTCATTTTTCCACTTGTAATAAGATGTGATTTTTCCATTCCTCTATCCTTTTATTCCATGATTTTTAATGTTTGTAGAATGTTTTAACATATTGGGTGAATGTAAAATTTTTTCTTTCACAATCCTTCATGTTGATATTTAGGTGGTTTCTCTATTTGTATTATAAACAGGCAAATATACTTATATCTCTGGATACAACATTCCAAGATTTCTCTTTCTGTCTCTGTATGCTTCTTTCTTTCTTTCTCTTTCTTTCTTTCTTTCTTTCTTTCTTTCTTTCTTTCTTTCTTTCTTTCTTTCTCTCTCTCTCTCTCTCTCTCTCTCTCTCTTTCTTTCTTTCTTTCCTTTCTTAGAAGATTTCTAGATCAAAGAGAAATTATATACTTTCTAATGTACATTGTCAATTTTTTTCCTCCAAAAAGATTAATATTGTGCATGAAGTCTCACAACTTTCTTCCTTATGAAATAATTTAGAGAATAAATAAAGATAAAAATTTATTGAACATTGAACACTGGGCTTTGTAAAATCTTAATGTTGTGTCACATTTTCTTCAAATCTTTTTTTTTTAAGCACTAAAACAAAATTGGTGCCCCCTTTGTATCTCTCCCAATTACAGTCTTTGTAGAAACAGTCTCAGAATCATTTGTATGGCTCAATAGGAAGAAAAAGTCTTCTCAGACATTCTAAAATGACTGATTGTATTCCTCCTCTTTAATAAGAGCTTGTATGAGACATCTCTCTGTGGACATGAGCTAAGCGTTGTGCAGAATGAGTTAATGAATGTGGTATCTGCCTTCCGAGCACCTCAGCTGTAGTGGAGAGTTTCATCAGAACATTGGGGCATGTCATTCTGTGTGACTTATAGCCTTAAAGAGAAGGAAATGGATAGCTAAGATGAGATGTAATATGAAAATAGGGAAAAGCCTTAAAGTCCTCGGGTTTTGAGCACATTACTTTCAACCCGTACCTATTTCTCCGCTCTCTTCACATTCTCCTTAACCAGAGTAAAGTAACACCATGTTAATGAGTTGGCTTCCTTCTTCTCTGCATGGTGCTGGGGCTGCTCTCTCTTCTTCTTTTTTTTTTTTTTTTTCATTCTTTCTTCATCACTTCATCATTGTTATCAGGATTAAATGCTGAGAGGCATCTTCTCTTCCCTCTAATAAATACTGGTTGGCGTTGGAGTGTGGCACCTCCTCTTCTGTCCCTTCTTGGTTCTCTGGATAGTTTTGAGGTTTCAGGGTTACCTGCTTGGAGACCCTGTAGGCCCTGGTCTATAGGTCTGGTTTCCTGCTCTGGTTTGGAGTTTGGTCCCTTACAAGCTTCTCATGACTTATTTCTGAATTGGTTCATTGAGGACCTCTGCGCCTAAGAATGTCCTAAATGCTCTCTTGAAAAGGGCTCTCTTGAAAGGGCTCTCACGAAGTTTACTTTCCTTTAAAATGTACTTTTAAATTTGTATTTATTTATGATTATATATCAGTCTTAGTGAAGTCATGCTTTAAAATTTAAACGTGTTTTGACTGGATCTTTAACATTTGCCCTTTACTATTAATTATAACTTTATGTTTTCTTTTTCATATTAAACCGAGCTCTATTTCTCTTTGTTTAAGCTCTGTTTCTTTCCTTCATCTCCTCTAGAATAAAAATAAAACCAACAAGATAAAATGGTGTCTTCACTTTCAGCTTTGAATTTAACTGTCAGGCATGACTCCCAACCTGTGGATCTTTCAGATCATTCATTCATGCCTTTTCTCTTCATTGACAGTGGATACAGTTCAGATGACAGGTATTGATTTCTTGAGAGCCTTTCTTTCTATTCTTTTTCCTGTTGGCTATATTTCTCACCATTGGCAGTTCACTCCGTTTTAATCTGAGACGATCTGGCAGAGGTGCAGATGCCTGGGCTGGCCTTTCATGTTGTGATGGGACAGGCTGTGGCTAGGGCTGCTGGAGGGGGCTGGCTTCTGTGTGTGTGTACTCACGTCTAAAGGGTCGGTGGGGCTAAAGGATGTCTCTCTCTTTGTGTTAGATTTCTCTGTTAAAATAATTGTCCTGTAGAGAGACGTGCTTTCCAAATACTCTTACAGAAACAATATCCCTTGTGGTTAAATTAACATAAGGTTATTATGCTGCCCCAAGTAAGCAATTACCCAATTTGGAGGGTTTCCTGGAAAAGTCAGTTGATACTGCTCAAGGCCAACTCTCTGTAATTTAGATGAGAAGTCCCCGTGTGTATAAAGCAATATGATACCCTCTTAAAAATGCTTAAAGCCTTCTCTGTTTGTGTGCAATAGTAGTCTTTTGAGCCAGTCATTGTTTTTTCACTGAGCGCTTACCTCATGAGACTCTTTTTCTTATTTGTGTTAATGTGTCAGAAGAATACTACTTCGATTCGCATTCATTCACACTTGCAGGCATTTATTTAAAAATAATTACTGAGCATTTGCTGTGTGCCATTAATGAGCTAGCACGTGGTCTCTGCCCACAGGAAACAGCCTCTCGTGAAGGTACAAGAATTACTCAAACAAGTACACAGACATGTAAAATTGGAAATTCATCCCATTTTTCTTGGAGTGAGAAAGCACTGGGTTGCAGTCTGCTGCGTGTTAGTTTTGTGATTCTGTGGAGTTACTTGACCTCTCTGAGGCTCATTTCTCATCTATAACATGAGAAAAACAGTGTCTTCCTTAAGGGGTAGTGTGTGGATTTAATGATTTGATATATATAAATTACCAGACGTGGAACCTGGCATATTGGCGATTAACAAAATATTAGTTCCTTTTCCTACTTCGAAACTGTTTCTTTTTCTTCTTAGTCCAAGACTCCCTTAAAGACCACATAAACTTGGGGCGCCTGGGTGGCTCAGTCGTTAGGCGTCTGCCTTCGGCTCAGGTCATGATCCCAGGGTCCTGGGATCGAGCCCCGCATCGGGCTCCTTGCTCGGCGGGAAGCCTGCTTTCTCCCGCTACCATTCCCTCTGCTTGTGTTCCCTCTCTCGCTGTGTTTCTCTCTGTCAAATAAATAAAATCTTTAAAAAAAAAAAAAAAAAAAAAAAAGACCACATAAACTTGACATCCAGAGATGAAAAAAACCCTCAGGTTTCTTCGATCCATTCTTCCTCCTCCTTCTAGTTCCTTTTTGATTTATTTCTTTAATAGGTACTCTTTGCCCAAGTTTTCATTACTTTATTTGCTCTTCTTGGCTAGTCAGTAGATCCTGATTCCATTTCCTCGTTTGCCTCTCCAGTCTGACCTGAAATCCATTTCTAAGCAGGGCATTCTCCAGCTCCAGACCTTTTAACTAGCCTGCGCGTCCTTAACAAGGCATTCCCGGCTTTTCCGATGAGGCTCCATCGGTCTTCCTCGGTCTTCCTCGGTCTTCCTCGTTGTGGCTCAAGGTGTGCTCCACACCCACATCTCCCGTTTCCGCAGCATTAATGCACTTGCGCTTCTAAGTCAGGACCTGAACTTTGCCTCATTTTCCCATCTATCTCACTTGCCGTTTCCATTAAAAGCAGCATCTCCATTAATTTGCAGTACCTCCCCCCTCAGCTGCCTTCACTTTTCACCCTTTTAGTAAAAGCCAGTTGAAAGATTTGTACAAGCTAAAGAGAAGCCAGAACTTCCCCTTGTCTTTATATCCTCACTTCTCAGCCACGTTGTCCATAGTCCAGCTTATCCACCGGCATCCACTGCAGTGGCCTCAATGTTCATCGCTGTACCCAAATTGCTCTCCCAAAGATCACCAATACCTATGTGTTCCTTTTCAGTGGACTGACCTGAAGTCCTTACGTCATTTGATCTCTCATATGATGCTGGGGGCCACTTCTGCCTCCTCGAAATTCCCTACATCTGCACTGTTCAATATGGTAGTCTGTAGCCGCCTGTGATGATTTAAATTTAAGTTTAATTAGAAATAAGTAACATTTAAAATTTAGTTCTGCAATGGCATTAGCCAAATGTGGCTGTTGAGCACTTGAAACCTGGCTAGTATGATTGAAGAACTAAATTTTAAATTATATTTATTTTTTAATTAATTTAAATTTAACCAGTTATCTGTGGCTATGCTATTGAGCAGTGAAGAGACAGAAAATTTCCGTCATCACAGAAATTTCTGTTGTACAAGGCTTCTTTAGAGACAGGATTGGCAAAGCTTTTCTTTAAGAGGCCAAATAGAAATATTTTTGACTTTGTGGGCCAGTAAGTTTTCACTGCAAACACTCAGTTCTGCTGTTATCAAGCGAAAGCAGCCACAGAGAGTATGTAAACAATTGAGTGTGGCTGTGTTTCAGTAAAACTTTATTTACTCAGATTGTGGGCCAGATTTGGCATGTGACTATAGTTCGCTGATTCCTCTTGAGCCCTGGTTTCTTTAATATGAATTCTTTTCATTCTCTTCCTCTTTTTCTCTAACAATCTCTTTTTTTAGTCTCCTATTTCTGACACCCCTCTCTGCCTCCCGTCTCTATCACTGCAACACTATTATTGCAAGAAATCTGGCAACAGTCACCCTCCCCTTGTATCCTAATTTAGCCCATCCTTCCCATTGCCACAGAACTGTGCTTTCATAACTTACCTAAGCCAGTTTCCCCATTTGTAAATGTGTATAATAATATTAATTACCTGATATGGTTATTGAAAGGAGTCAAGGAAATGTGTATAAAATCGTGCTTGTGGAAGATATAGAGTACATTTCATAACACAGAATAAGTGACTTGGAGCCTGACTGCTTGACATCCAGTCCACCAGTAGGCCACTTAACTTCTCTGTGCCTCAGTTTCCTTATCTGACAGATAAGGATGATATTAGTGTATAACATAGAGTCATTATGAGAATTGAATGAATTTGTGTTAACTGTTCATAATGTTGTCTTGGCACAGAATAAGTGCTCTGTTGTTTTTGTTTTGTTTTGTTTTCACGGTTTTATAGATGGAGGAAGAAAGACCTAAGCATGTTAATTTGCCTGCAGTCCTACATCTAGTACCTGACATGCCTGCTATTTGAACTCTGGTTTTTTGACCTCAAAGTTCAGACCCTTATAACAACTATACTACATTCATTTTAACATCCACCTGTTCCTAACCACATTCTTCTAGCTGGACTTAACCTCTTTTTTACTGTACTTTCATCGTACTTCGTTTCTACCTCTGCCAGCAAATTAGCCACATTTTGTTTCTTATTACAGTTATTGCAAATCATTCTGGCTTTTAGAGTGGTGGACATGTTCCCAATTATATTTTCCCCCTTTTCTTTATAGTCTCATTTCTAACCAACAACAAATTATTGTTAAATTTGTTGGATAAAAAACTTTTGAAGAGAAGATCATTATTGATAGCTAACATTGGGGGTTGTAATCTGCCTATAAAATGATGAATTGTTTCTTATCATGGTTATACATTCCTCACTATTTTAGGATAGATTTAGTATTTTAGTATGTAGATAGCCAAATATGTCCATCATCTCTGAATTGTTTTCAATATATTATGCTTGGGTTTAACTTTTAAAAAAGAGCTTGAACTTTTTTTTCTGAAATTGTGCCAAAATAAAGACCCAAATAGGTGGTCATCAAGGAAAGAAATTGTAGTATGATCCAAGGAAGGGAGCTCTTATCAGAAGGTAAATTGTAAGATGTACTTTCCAACTTAATGGTGAATGTATGAAATCAAAGCTGGGACTACAGAGACGGTTGTAGGACTGTGACTACCAAATACAGTTGTGCTAGGGCACCTGGGTGCTTCAGTTGGTTCAGAATCTGCCTTCAGCTCAAGTCATGATCCCAGGGTCCTGGGATTGAGCCCTCATGTGGGGCTCTCTGCTTAGCCGGGAATCTGCTTCTCCTTCTCCCTCTGCCTTGCTTGTGCTTTCTCTTTCTCTCTCATCCTCTCAAATAAATAAATAAAATCTTAAAAAAAAAACAAGTTTGATTGTGCTAGGGGTATCTTTCAACAGGTGTTTCTTACAGATTGAAATATGGCAGTTTGTGAAAGAATTTCCTAAGTCACACTATTGGAAATACAGTAAGTTTTATTCTTGAAATAGGAGGGAGGGGTGAAATTGAAAGGAATATTTTAAACTTTACCAATTCTACTTTCTGTACCTGGGTAATCAAATTCACTGAGTAAATGCTATCAATTTTCCCCCTCTGAGAGAAGTTTTTTTTCTTTTTCTTTTTAGTGGTGTCAGAGTTTTATTTCCTTTTATAATGTTTGAAAACTGGTTTAATAAATACATGCCTAAATAACAAAATTTTAGCTCTCAACAAAGAGAAGGTTGGTAATCATGAGAATTGGTGTGGAATAGAAGAATCATGTGAACATTTGGCACTGGCTTCTTCTGGTACCTAGAGATCAAGACTATGAAACATATCAGGCTCCCAACCTCTTAAAAATCTTTCAGATATTTACCTACATTTATCCACTCAGCCCAGTGTGTGGGTCAAGTACACACTCCAGTTTATCCTTTTTGATGAACAAGGTCAGTGTGAAATACCGGGTGGGCTAAAGTCAAGTATTAGGAATTCAAAGAGGTTTCAGGTAGGCTAAGGGGAAGAAGAGCAGTCAAATTCCAACAAGATGCTAGATGTAAACTACCAGGGGTTAATGAGGAAAAGGCAAGGGAAAGTAGAAAATTATGCATAAAGCCATCTAGAAAGAATTTTAAGAGCCTTCTTCTTCTTCTTTTGTAAAGATTTTATTTATTTGTGAGAGAGCTTGCACACAGAGGGAGAGGGAGAAGCACACTCTCAGCTGAGCAGAGGCCCAAAGGCAGGGCTCAACATGAGGCTCAATCCCAGGACCCCCAGGACCCTGGGATCATGACCTGAGCCAAATGCAGATAGTTGCCTAACTGACTGAGCCACCCAGGCACCCCTGCCAAGAGCTTTCTTCTTAATGGAGCTCTTTCTGAAGACTCTCAGCTCTACCTCTGTGAGCTCAGACACTGATGATGGTGCGTTTTGACTTCTTTTTAGGGCCATCTAACATAACTATAGCCCAGGTGTCTCTCATTCATGTAAATTTGTCTTTGGTTACCCAGGAAATTTGCTTCATAACATCTGTGCTCACTCAAAAATACAGGTTGACAGGGCTGTCACCATTTGGAATATCACTGGTCCTTGTGACAGAGAGAAGGAGATGTAGAAAACACACTGGACTTTGAAGACTTCCTGCATTACTTATGTAGCCATGTTCATGGGGCACAGCAAGCTTCCTGACCATGCCTCAATTCAAGTGCAATTTTACAAGTGCCAGGAATGAGGGCAACCAAAATTGTAGTAGACAGCAAGCAGGTCTGATGAACATAGTTTTATAACAGATCTATGTGATTCGAAGGTTCTGTGTAGCCATTATTAGTATTACTGTATAGCTGCTTGAGGTTGGTTCTGGTGAGAAAAATTAAAAAGAAGAAGCAAAAATTTGATGATCCAAATTTTAGTTCCTTAAAACTGAGTTTAGATGTTGTCACAAGTATAAGTAATATTCCTTTTTACCAGAATAAAATTGAAAAGAGATTTTATTTAATTGACTTTTTTCATTAATGGTAGTTATAATGATATGAAGTTGATAATTCAGTCAAACCAAGAGCCAAGCAATCCTCTGTTAAAATGTATACTCTATTTAAATATATTTATATCATTCATTTAATTCATTAATGCATGTTAGTAAAAAACAAATCATACAGAAGTATTTATTACAGAAAAATATAGACTATCCTTTTTTATACTGTCCTATTAATTTTTCTTTTACCCAACATTACCACTATTCATATTTTCTTGTACATTGTTCTAGGCTCCTTGTTGTGCTTTTATACAGCACAGAGATAAATATACAAGCATCTTGCTTTGACTGAACTAAAAGTACCGTGTATTATATCTTTATATCAATCCAGTGGGGGAAAATAGTATCTCAATTATTGTTTTAATGTTCGTTTTCCCGATTGTCAGTGAGGCTGAGCATCTTTTTTTTTTTTTTTTACTTATTGGCCATTATCAATATTTTTCCCTCTATGGATAGTGTGCTGAGATTCCTTACCTATTGGATTTTTAATTTTTTTATGTTGATTCTTAGGTACACTTTATATATTGTTGAAGTTAAAAATGTGTCTTTCCCTTTGTTATGTATGTTGGAAATATGCCTTACCCACTTCTCAGCTTTATATTGTCCTCTATTATATGTGTGTGTGTGTGTGTGTGTGTGTGTGTGTGTACACATGTATTATGCATATATATTCTCATATATATATCAGAGTCCTTGCCAGGGCTATGTAGTTTCTAGATAACAACTACTTGAGTGTTCTGTCAGTAGAGTCTTGTGAAGAGTTCTCTCTATAAACTCAGTCATCTTTTAGTTACATTCAGATTTCTTTCAATTTCCTGAAGAAGAAATTCAGGGCCGAGATGTAGAATAAAAAATATGAAGTTATTTCCTTTCTTTCTTTTTACACATATGCATAATACAATTTTAAAATTGACTATGGATAACTAAACAAATATAATTGTACTACCACATCATTATATAAATATAAATGTATAAGTGTATATATACCTATCCATGTATATATACGCATACAGATATATAATACATATATGTAATAATACTATATCACATATATTACATACAGACTTTATACATATGTGAATAAATTATTGGATACAGACTCTACATATGTGAATAAATTACTGGCATATGGTATAAACATATGTATACATACACACGTACACACATAGATGAACAGCTACATACACACACATACACACATACACTCTTCTGAGTGTCCATGTTCAGGCAGCTGACTGAAGTACATTTCAGAATCCAGGTAAGGATCTTAGTTCATGTGTCAGTGAATGCAGATTTTGGTTACTAGAGTCCTTCTTCCTGTGATTGTTTGAGAGAAAATAGGGCATTTCCAGGTGGCAATGGTATGTAGGGCTTCTGGGCCTCCTGGAAGTCACATAGAATCTTGTCCCTGTTCTACAGGTCTTAAATATTCTAGAAGATTATCCATGCAGAAACTCTTCCTATTTCGGAAAGTTAGACTGGGTTGGTGAGAGTTCATGTGATGTGTATGTCAGTGGTGATATGTCTTGATTATCCATCCAAACACCTGTGGCCCATTTCCACCTCCTACCTGCCTCTTATTGTGGAGTTATTTCAGAATTGTATTGAGAGCCTTTTGGTGAGCCTCTTTATTACCTGCTTGGGGTTTATAGTTTCCCTATAAATGTATTCTATGGTACAGCTGTATAATTGTTTCAACACATTGTTTTCTTTGTTTACTTTAACTTGACAGTATATAAGATGTCACGGAAATCTTTCCACATCAGTACACTTGGATCTGCCATGTTTTTCATGACTTCTGGATTTAGCAGTCCTTCTGCCTCTGTTTGCTTCATATAGTTCAGAATTTGCCACAGCTCTGATCTGGTGGTAGCACCATTTCTAGTGGTTCCAGTGTTGCTATCAATTTATTTTCAGTTTTGTATTTTTTTCTGTTGTTAAGGTGAGCTGTGGGGTACATTCAGATTTCTTTCAATTTCTGCAGAAATTCAGGGCCGAGATGTGGTAGAACAAAGAATATGAAGTTTTTCCCTTTCTTTTTTTAACAGAACTAAAAGCTAACTGAGTTTAAAGAGAGAACTCTTCACAAGACTCTACTGACAGAACATTCAAGTAGTTGTACCTAGAAACTACATAGCCCTGGCAAGGACTCTGATATATATATATATATGAGGATATATATGCATAATACTTATGGGAAGAATGGAGCATCATGAAAGAATGAGTACAGTAAGCATTAGTCAAAAAAAGTACATGCTTGTACAAAAATTGATGCTTGTAAAACTGCCTATGGATAAATAAATATAATTGTACTGCCATATATTATATAAATATAAATATATAGGTATATGTATACCTATCCACATATACATGCATACAGATATTATATAATATATATGTGTAATATATATCACATATATTACTTACAGATTTTATACATATGTGAATAAATTATTGGCATATGTCAGGAATCAGTATAAAAATGAAACCAGAAGAGAATATTATGGATTTTCTTAGAGGAAGAAATTGTAAAGGAAAATGATGAGCTTATTTGACTACATACAAGTTTCAAATTTCTTTATGTCAGGAAACACCATGAATTGAAATTAGTGAATAAATTGAGAAAATAATTTGTAACAATGTCAGACATAAGTTCAATGTTCAATGTAAAGAACGTTTAAAACTTGAAAAGACATTGAACTTAATGCCAGTGGTCAAACCAAATTTAAAACTATTTTTCACTTCTCATACTGAAGAAGATTGAGAATAATCTGTATTTGGAGGAGTGTGATAAAATGGAATTTCAGGTATTGCTGATCATAATATAAGTTGATTCAATATTTCCAGAAGGAATTTAATTATTTGATGTATGTGTTTGATTGTAGGAGTCTTGCCTGCAAATGTAATAAAAAACAATGTAACCAATATTTCTCTATAAGAAATATCATTCCAAGATAATTTAAAATAATGGTAGAATTATGAAAGGCAATTTGCAACAATATAGGGTTAACATTATTATTGAATAGCCATTGAATGGAATATTTTTTTTTAAAGATTTTATTTATTTATTTGTCAGAGAGAGAGAGCACAAGCAGACAGAGTAGCAAGAGGGGCAGAGAGAGAAGCAGGCTCCCCACTGCGCAAGGAGCCCAATGCGGGACTCGATCCTAGGACCCTGGGATCATGACCCGAGCTGCAGGCAGTGGCTTAACCAACTGAGCCACCCAGGTGTCCCACATTGAATGGAATATTATGCCATCATTAAATGAGGTTTTTTTTTTTTTTTAAATTTGTCAGGCCCTTGGAAAAGGCTCATTATGCAATCTTAAACATAGAGGCAAAATATTTACATATATCAAAAAAAATACCCCAAAGTATATTTTCCCAGTTGTCTATAGCAGGCATTAGTTATTTTAATAATCTGGGTAGACAACCCATTTAAAACCTGCACATGAATTTAAAAGGGACAGCGAAGAGATAGCACACAGAAGGCATTCAATTGACCTTTACTGAAATGATTTGATTTAAAATGAAATAAGAATCTTGTCATAGTAGAATAATCAAATCTTTGAGCTGGAAGGCTCCTTGCAGGTCACTTGGTCCAGTCAGCCACAGTAAACCTATCTTTTAAGTCTAGCCAGTTTGTAGTGGTATATTCATTAACTCTTACCACCTCCGGAGCCATGCCAATTTGTCACCTCCTGCAACAGTTCTTGTTTAACACTGCTTGCAGGCCCTGCCCTTTATTTGAATTTCCTTTCTGCCTGCCCTAAAGGGTACCCTTAAAATTCTTTAAATATCTTTAAGGGTATCCTTAAGAAAGAAAACCCTAGGATATCAATAACTTAAATATTAAACTACTACATATTTTCAAATAATTGAAAAAAATCTAAAGTTCTTCGAATATTGGGTGTAGAGTTTGTGATGTTAGTTAAGGGCTTTGGTTCTCTAATCAGACCACCTTGAATAAGTTACTGTCCGATAAATTTCCTCCTAGGTAAAGTGGGGTTTATGATAGTACCTACCTCATAAGGCAGGGTTTTTTTATTAAATGAGTTAATACGCATGAAATATTGGCCTAGAGTAAGGGATCAATAAATATAATTTAAAAATTTCTGATTTCAGGACAGGATGGAGAAATATACTTTCTTCTATTTAGTTAAATACAGTTAAATACCTAGGACATTATATATAAAACACACATAAAAAACTCTGAAGGTAGAGAGAACAAACCAAATCATCTAGGGACTTCAAGACATGAGGAATGACATGGTAACGTGTTCCTTGGATTTACTTTTTATCTTATATATCTGAGTTCCGGAGAAGGAGGCACCTGGAAACACTAATAGGTAGGAAAAAAAAAAAGTAAGAGCTCCAACCAAAACCTGTCTCTGGAGTTTAGACAGTAACCACTCTAACCCAGCCAAATGCTGCAGAAAAAAACTGTGACCCCAATCCTATCCTCACCTAGGAAAACCTGCAGAGACTGCAGTCTAGATGTGTACTCTAGCCAGGCTCTAAGATGGCACTGCAAATGTTGCCACCTCCCCTGATTGTGTCAGAGAAGGTTATATTGTGAGTCAGACATTGCATTCTGCCTAGGGTAGAGATGAAGGAGGTTCTTTGATCTTTCAGTGTCAGTGGAGACCATGTGGGAAGGTAAAAAGTAAAAAGGTACCTCCTCTCAGCCACAATGGTGTCATGGAAGCTTCATGGGATCCTGAACTTTCCCCCTAATCCAGCAGTAATGAGATACCCCTCATGCCCACCAATGTCAGAGGAGGCCATTAGGGGAACTGGGCTTAACATCTATACATGGTAGTAATAACGCATCCCTCTCCTCCACTGACACAGTGTTAGAGGAAGTCTGGAATATAAATAGGACCTTAAAATAAGCTCCAGAGTCTCATAATAAAATACCCACAATGTCCAGGATACAATCTCAAGTCACTTGTCATTCCAAAACCAGGAGACCCTTAACATGAGTGAGAAAAATAATTGATAGATGCCAACACTGAGATGACACAGAGATTGAAAGTATCTGATAAGGATTTTAATGCAGCCATCAAAAAAATGCTTCAAGGCAACCATGAATATACTAAAAAAATTTTTTTTAAGTCACAATAAAGAAATAGAAAGCTTCAGCCAAGAAACATGAGATATAAAGAAAAAACTAAGTGGAAATTTTAGAACTGAAAAATTTGATCACCAAAATAAAAATTCGCTGACTTGGCTCAACAGCAGAATGGAGACCACAGAGGAAAGAATCAGTGAACTTGAAGATGGAAAATAAGTTATTTATAGATGAGTTAATTAATATGATGTTAATACCGATGTGTGTCTAGGTGTCTAAAGACTTGGGTAGCAGATATGACATTATCCAGTTTCTGGCCAAATGTCCTGGGAATTATTCTTGTTTTAAGTCTCTGTTCTCTCAGCTTTAAAATGAGAGAGTAGAACTACCTTGGCTACTCTACCTGAATCCTAAATCCAATGTTTCTTGAACGTTTACTAATATTTTTATTCATTCATTTATCAAATATATATTGAATGCCTAATGCAAGAACTGCTATAGTAGATCCTAGGACTGTAGGGAGAATATGACATTGTCTGGGCTACAAGGTAGCTTACAGTATAATGCAGGAAACCTATAAGTAAGTAGACCAGTTGTCATTGCCATGAGACAAGTACTGTGGCAGAGATAAGCGGATAGGGCTATGGAACTACTTGGGGGAGGGTGGTCGTAAAGGTAAAGGATGACCACAGAAAGAGGCCGCTGACTGGACTCAGGAATTTTTTGTAATTCCTCAAAGCTGGAATATGGGAGGTTGGATGGGAGAAAGAAAACTGAGATGAGTGAGCTTTGCATGCCACTGGAAGATACACAGTTTTTATTCTGAACTTCATGGAACAGCATTATATGACTTTGAGCACTATGAGGTATGAGAACATTCACACTGAGGAAAAACATTCTTTAAAAACTTTTTTTTTTAATTTGAATCTGATTGACACAAATGATCCATTAGTTTCAAGTGTACAACATAGTGATTGAACTTTTCTATATTATGCTGTGCTAACCCCAAGTGTAGCTACCGTCTATTACTGTAAAATGCCATTATAATATCATTCACTATATCCCCTGTGCTGGGCCTTTGACCTCTGTGACTTATTCATTCCATAACTGGAAGCCTGTATCTCCTACTTACCTTCACCCATCCCCCCAAATCCTTCCCTCTGGCAACCATTAGTTTTCTTTTTTTTTTTTTTTAAGATTTTATTTATTTATTTGACAGAGAGAGAGAGATCACAAGTAGGCAAAGAGGCAGGCAGAGAGAGAGGGGGAAGCAGGCTCCCTGCTGAGCAGATAGCCCCATGTGGGCCTTGATCCTAGGACCCTGAGATCATGACCTGAGCCGAAGGCAGAGGCTTTAACCCACTGAGCCACCCAGGCGCCCCTGGCAACCATTAGTTTGTTCTCTGTACTTATAGATCTGATTCTCCTTTTTGCTTGTTAATTCATTGGCTTTGTTTTTTTAGATGCCACATAAGAGTGAAATCATATGGAATTTGTCTTTCTCAGTCAGACTTATTAAGGAAAAACATTCTAGTAGCATAGAGAGATGGTTTAACAGGATCGGCCAAGGCCTGAGGGAGGGAGATTAAGTAGGAGGCAGTAATTCTAACCCAGGTTATCAATGAGAGAATTGAACATTTACGGAGATTAATGTGATCTTACATATGGCTGATTGAATGTAGAGAATGAGGGATCAAATCTGACTCTAGGGTTTCTAATTCAGGTCCCTGGGTGCAAGGTTGTTCCTTGAAATATGGAAAACAGGGGAAGGGGAGGGTTTGTATTTGGGATGGGGGAGTGGGTTGGGGTGGAGTGAAAATGACCATAGTTTTGGACGTGTTATTCCTTCCAAATAGAGATGTTGTCTGGGTGGAAAATGTTTTATTCTATCGGTCTAGGGTTTTTTTGGCTGATCTGTTAATTAAATTGACATGATATGAAATTAACAGAACAATTAACTGTGAATATATGGGAGCCTCATACAGACATGAGAGATTTGAAGACAAACTATTGAGGCTTATATGCCATCCTGAGCTAAGGTGAAGGGGGTGGGGGCCTAGAGCTTCAAAGGGAAGAAAGACAATTCACAGGAAGATGGAAGGAGCAAATGTTTATTTGCAGAGACCATGAGACACAGGAATTTGACAAATAAGCCCTGCCAAGCCCTCCTCCGACAGTCTACCATGCCTAGCCCATACTCTTTGTAGTTACCTTTGGTGATAGATCTTTTCCTGGACCAGGACATGTAACTAAATTCTTAGAAGCAGTTAAGTAGTGGGGGCTGGGGGGAGGCTTAAAGGTCTTCCTGAGTCTTTTGGGCCTTGTTTATCTTCTGCTCAAAAATAACCCACATATCAAAACAGCATGTTTTGGGGACACACATTCTGAAACCCTTCAATGTCCAGCAGACTTTTGGCTATAAGGGTCCAGAGCTCAGAAAGGAGGTCAGGGCTGGAGCCAAAGATGGAAGTTGAAGCCATATGAATATAAAGATTACCCAGGGAGTGTGTGCAGAGTGAGCCAAGGGATAGATATGGAACTTTAGGAATCTTGGTCAAAAATTTGACAGAGGAAGAAGATTCCATGAAAGGTATTGAGAAGGAATAAGTAAAGGAGGTAGGAAAACAGTCAGCAGATGATAAAGTGAATTCTTCATGTTCTTTAGTATTGAGGGGGCCCCTTTTTTGTGCACCGTCATGAGCATAATTAATTATTGGGCACAAAGTGTGGTAGAGTAGAAGTCATAGATAAAAAGAAAGAGAATAATGACAATATCAACAAGTATTCCAGCAAGCCAATACTCTAATATTCTGTTTCAGAAACAGAAACAAAACCAAAAAAATAGAAATAAATATTTTTGTGAGAAAATCCCATAAATCATCTTTTCTTATTTCTGCCACAAAATGTTGAGCAAACTACCTTTTCTTCTTGGCATATTTGCTAATTATGGCCTCAATTATGTTGCTTATCCAGTAACCCGAAAAATGTCCAAATTCTAACACATTCAGCAGCTATTTCCATGTATCTTGAGGTTGTTATGGGGTCAGATGATCCAGGATGGGCATGACTGGAAATGTGGCTCCAAGACCCAGATCTGACTGGGTTGGGTGCCCCGCTTCTGTTGGGATCTACTCCCACCTGCAAATACCTGCTTGGGAAGGAGGCCGAGGAAGCAGCTGTAGCCCCAGGAAGCTTTTCTGGAGGGAGCAGAGGTGAGGGAGAGCGAGCCCAGCTGCACATACATTTAGGCCTCTGCCTGAATCATGTCTCCTGATTCCACAAAGCACGCTCCCACAAATGAGGCCACAGCCAGGGAGGTCGTCTCTACTCGTGGAGGTGGGGCAAGGGCAAGAGACAATATTTTTGAACAAACATGGAATCTATCCCACTTGGCGATTAAGAATCTTTACGTTAATTACTTTTTGTGCTGTGCTGTCGGGTAGTCATATTCCGATTACTGAAGTATGTAGGGTCATTTGACCCCGATTAAGCGACACCTCATCCTGCTGAGTTCTCTGTATGTGTAATTTCTTAATGCTGCCACTAAATCTATAGATGCCTTTAATTTACTGCCTCATTTTACACGGGCCTTTTGAGCAAAGACCTGAAGGTGAGCCTCAGCTACCTGACAAGGCGTTTTCTTCTTTCATCAATTTTTTTTCCTGTTATTTTGCATTGTTATAATATTTGCTAGTCTGACATTGGGACTAATAGACCACTGCTGTATTTGAATACCAATCCCCTCTTCCTAAACAAGTGGCAAATGCCTTTTCTTTTGAAAAAATGAGATATATTTCCTTAAAAAGTATCTCCATCTATCTACATGATGT
This sequence comes from Procyon lotor, assembly GCA_028646535.1. Classification (NCBI taxonomy): domain Eukaryota; kingdom Metazoa; phylum Chordata; class Mammalia; order Carnivora; family Procyonidae; genus Procyon; species Procyon lotor. The sequence goes on from CM053611.1 coordinate 77,442,771, forward strand.
CCGTATTTTCACTGGGAGGCATTGATCAATTAGGAGATGAAAAGCACTAAATTGCAAAGGTCTTTGAAAAAAATTAATTGAAGTTTTATATGTATGTCCATTCTTTATTCAAATTATGAAATATCTCAAAGATGGAGAACAGAGCCTATCTATTCTTTGTGCAACCGGAGACATCACACTTAATTGAAGCAAAAAAAAAAATATATATATATATATATATACACATATGTACATATATATATATATCTTTAAAAGAAGAATTGAATTTTCCAGTAAGTTTGTCTTTTTATAGCAGATACCCAAATTCGGTCACACATATATGATTTTATCCTCTCAACCTAATGTTTGCTTGGCCTATATACAATTCATTTCATCCATGTAACCTAGATTGTTTTGGTGCTCTGTACTTAGTTTCTTCCTAAGCAATAAAACCCACCAAGTCATCCCCTTGAAGTATGAGGTATATATTTTTTTAGTGCACATCAAAATAAATACATATTAATTAAAATAAAGATGTCCCTTCTGGGGATGTATGGATGGCTCAGTCGGTTAAGGGGCTGCCTTAGGCTCAGGTCATGATCCCAGGGTCCTAGGATCCAGCCCCAAGTCTGGATCCCTGCTCAGCATGGAGTTTGCTTCTCCCTCTGCCCCTCCCCCAACTCTTGCATGTGCACTTTCTCTTTCAAGTAAATAAATAAAATCTTTAAAAAAAAAAAGATGTCCTTTCTGTACCATCTTAAATATCTACTTTGTAGACGTCATTACCTGGCTTAGCATGCATGGGGAAACGCTGTTTTAAGGGCAGTGATGCCAGACTAGAAATACAGAAACTGATTAAGCAACAATGTATATTGGAAAGAATTATTAACCCTTACCTTCCAATTTTTCAGGTTTGTGGAAGGAATGCTTAACATTTGTTACAATGCCATCGATCGTCATATTGAAAATGGTCAAGGAGATAAGATTGCTATCATCTACGACAGTCCTGTTACAAATACTAAAGCAACTATTACCTACAAAGAGGTTCTGGAGCAGGTACTATCATAAACATTCTATATACATTATTTGGAAATCATACAGAAATTACTTAACCTACATTTGCATTGTATAACTTTACTATAATTCATTGACCTACTTTACTATGTTTTTCTTTTATGCACGTTGGAAAAACTAGAGGTATGTTAACTCACTTATAGTTTTTATCCCTTACGTTATGGAACTGGAAGAGACTCATTTTATAGGGAGAGCTTAGCAAGGCTCTAAGAATATGTGTTAGTCCTCTCTTGGCCTTGGCTTACATCCATGTTGCCATCATGTCAGTCCAACTACTTTTCAGCTTTCATGGTAGCCAAGCAGCTTCCCAACTTCCCCGCTACCAGCCTCCCTTCCTGTTAGATCACCACCTAACGTGACACAGCAGAGTTTTCTCCTTAAGAAGCAATTAGTTAAAAAACTTCCCCTTAAGAATTGCTATGAGAGGGGCGCCTAAGTGGCTCAGTGGGTTAAAGTCTCTGCCTTCGACTCAGGTCATAATCTCAGGGTCCTGGGATCGAGCCCCCACATCAGGGTCTCTGCTCGGCGGGGACCCTGCTTCCCCCTCTCTGCCTCTCTGCCTACTTGTGATCTCTCTCTTCTCTGTCAAATAAATAAATAAATAAATAAATAAATCTTATAAATAAATAAAATCTTAAAATAAAATAAATAAAATCTTAAAAAGAAAAAAAAAAATTGCTATTAGAGGGGCGCCTGGGTGGCTCAATGGGTTAAGCCTCTGCCTTCGGCTCAGGTCATGATCTCAGGGTCCTGGGATCGAGCCCCACATCGGGCTCTCTGCTCAGCAGGGAGCCTGCATCCCCCTCTCTCTCTGCCTACTTGTGATTTCTCTGTCTGTCAAGTAAATAACTAAAATCTTTAAAAAAAAAAAAATTGCTATTAGAGAGTAAAATCTGGCCCCTCTGGGATGTAGAAGCCATTTGGAATGAAGCATGTCCCTATGGTTCATTTCGACCTTCTTGGCCTTTCACACAACCGTTCTTCACCTTGGTTGTCCGGTCATGCCCTCCGGCACTCCTCGCCCTTTACAGGTCTTTCTATTCACTGTGCCTGTCCCTTCTTTGCTCTTTTTTTTCTTGTTTGTTTGTTCTTCCCCATCTGTGTAGTTTTTGGGTGAATCACATATTGACAGTTGAGTTATCAGATTTTTTTTTTAACCTTAGGGTAGAAATGAGGTTTCAGAAGTAATTCTAAAAGCATCGGGGTATTGTGGACTGGGCAACACGTATTCCAGTTCTGTGGGGCGTTTATTTACATACGATTTAAAGGGAGATAAAAGTGTAGGGAAGGGTTTCTACTTTGATGCTATTGAGATTCTATTTATTTATTCTTTTAATTAATGAATTAATTTTAGAGAGTGTGAGGGGGAGGGGCAAAGGGAGAAAGAGAGAGTTAGAGAGAGAGAAGCAGACTCCCCACTGAGCACGGAGTCCAACATGGGGCTCGATCTCATGACCCTGAGATAATACCTGAACTGAAATCAAGAGTTGGACACTTAACCAACTGAGCCACCCACGTGCCCCAACATTATTTACATTTTAAGCCAGAGAATTCTGTTAAAGGTACTGTTATGTGTGGTGTAGATGTTTAGCAGTTCCTGGTCTTTACCCATGAGAGGCAGGAGCGTGCCTCCTGCAGTTGTGAGATGACCAAAAATGTCTCCAGGTGTGGCTGAACGTGTCGTAGGTGGCAAGTGGTTACTAGTTGAGAACTACTGGTGTAGCAGAATTGGTTATACTCGGGTTTGGAAGCATATGCTTTTAAATTAAAGCTTTTAAAAGCACATTCTCTTCTTTTGCTTTTTTTAACCTACTTAGGGTTTTTACTTGGTTTTTAGAAAACTTGGTCAACTTTCCTTGACTCCCAGAAATGATATCCTTTTGCATCAACAATGTTCCTGTTTAGACTTCCAAGAGATTTCAAAAAAAGGTAATGGGGACAATCTAGTGTCTTATTCCTGAGTTGTTGCAAACAGTCAAGAGAGAAATTTAAGCCAATTTTGCTCAAGCTGGGTATCAGCCTCGTTTTATCAGTGAATGCCAGCCTCAGCTGACTTAAACATAAGAGGAATTCATGAAAAGGGAAGACTAAAGAACCAGGTTCAGAAAAATGACACACCCCAAGGGAGAAGGAGAACCCACACATTGTCTGGTAACTAGACTTGGTGACTTGAGTTAACCCCCTAGACTGACATAATAGGAATACCTATTTGGCCAGTTTTAGGTTACATGCCTGAAATACCAGGCAGGGAAGGAGGAAGTGTCTTCTCTTCTTTTGATTTCATAGTAGGAATTGGAGTCCTAGCTCCCTCTAGGACTCATACTGGGGGAATTCCAATCCAATAAGAAGGGATTTCACATGTTAGGCAGCCCAAGACAGAACAAAACAAAATAATGACACAGTTATGCTGTTGGGTACTTTGTATTGGTCTGTAAGCCTGAACTCCATTTTCAGAATGAATTATACAAAAACAGAGCTCACACTGGGGCTGAGGAGAGAAAGAACTCCATTAGCAAATGACCCTGTTATTCATCTGAGGCCGCATTTTATTATAAGAGATAATGTAAATTTCCTGATAACCTGCTGCACCCTGTATTTTATTTTAGGTTTGCATTTTTGGCTTTTAGATGAGGATTTGTCTATGATTAAAAACTTATTCCTCTCATTTGGGCATATTGTCACAGATTCATTTTATTAATATTAAGGCCTAAGACATGGGGGAATCTTAAGTAGCATACAGATTAGGAACTTATATATTTCCAAATACTATCTACACCAATATTGAATTTGATACATAACCATTGCAGCCAAAGAGAAGGCTTCAGAGAAACATAAACTAAGGAGAGTTAAATAATTTCCTGTTGTTTTTTAAATCAATTGCGTACGTATGTATGATAAATGCATTCATATTTGGCTTAGAAGCATTTCTGCTAACTCATCTTGATTTTCTAATATTGAATCTAGACTCTGAGACCTTTTTGAGGTTGGTACTGGTTCATTGGTTTCAGTTTAGCCTGACATCAAAGTACTTAAAAAGCCTGCTTCTCTCACCTGCTGACAGCTTCTGATTCCCCAGGCTTTTCTTCTCTAAAAGTACTAAAGGAAGAAGTGTTAGGAAAGAGGGAGGCATTGTGCTCAGCTTTGATTACCTGCTCCCGGTTCCCTGTGGCCTTTATTTTATTAAGTAGAGAAGACAGAGAAAGAAAGATTTAAAGGTAATGCCGTTGAGAACAAACAAAGAGAAGTGGTTTGTACTTTGTTTTAATCTCCCTCCTCTCATTTCTAGTGGGAGTTTCTGGCTAAGTAAAACTTGATTAAGTTAGTTAGCATTTCTTATTAGGGCACAGACACATTTTAGGCTGAATTGTTTCAGTGACATGAAGGATCTAGAGATTTTACGGAATGATTCAGAAGTAGAGCTTTTCCAAAACTGTCACCTTTTATGTAGATCTGATAATTTATACAACCGTTTATTAAGATTTTGTTGGAGAGAGATTTGAGCCTGGTTCAAGATCCGCTGTTTATTCATTCAACAGATGTTTCTTTTGTATGCCAAACCCTGTTGGGAACAGAGAGTAGAAGGTAAATGCACCCATTCCCTAATTTCAAGGAGCTAAGAACCCTATGTAAATGTAATAAAGCTTGTGTTAGAGGGTAGTATCATGTTCTGTAGAAACGTGGGAAGGCATGCAGCTCAGCCAACTGTTAAGACAGCATAGGAAGGCTTTCTGGAATAGTCAGGGCCTAAAATTAACCCAAACGACCAGAAGTAGGAAGGGAAATTGCAGGAAGGAGAGTCCTTCAGACAGAAGGAAGAGCGCACATGGAGATATTCAGTAGGGAGAACCTAGTGCCCCTATGGTGGTTTCGGCATAAAGTACAAGACGAGTGGTGGGGAGATAGGGTTCCAGTGAACCAGACTCCGAGAACTTGGAGTACCACCACCGATTTGTACTTTATCCTCAAAGCGTGGAAAAAAACAAAAGCCACTCCTCCCTGTGACTTGTGGTTCTGCATCATCAGCTCCTGTGACTTACTCCCCAGGCTCACTGCACAGCCCAGCCCCACGCACACCCTGACCCCACTGCACCAAACACCCCAACCCCTCTGCACCACACTCCCCAACACCACTGCACTGTACACCCCGGCCCCACTGCACTGTGCACCGAGCCCTACTGCACTGCACACCCTGGCCCTACAGCACTGCACACCCCGGCCCCACTGCACTGTACACCCTGGTCTCACTGCACTGCACACCGTGGCCCCACTGCATTACACACCCTAGCCCCACTGCAGTGCATTGCACACCCCGGCTCCCCTGTACCATATACCCAGCCCCACTGCACTGCATACACTGATCCCACTGCACCGCACACCCTGGCTCCACACACCCCGGCCCCATGCACTGTACACCCTGGCCCCACTGCACCACACACCTTGGCCCCATGTAGTGCACACCCTGGCCCCACTACCACTGCACATCCCAGCCCCACTGCACTGCACTGCACACCTCGGCTCCCCTGCACCAATACCCAGCCCCACTGCACTGCACACACTGACTCCACACACCCCACACCCCGGCCCCATGCA
>CM053611.1:77448913-77499767 GCA_028646535.1 Procyon lotor
CCCCATGCACTGCACACCCCGGCCCCCTGCACAGCACACCTTGGCCCCATACACTGCATACCCCGGCCCCCTACACTGGACCCCCGGCCCCACTGCCTCCTGTAGTTAACTTTCAGCTTGCTCCACTCCCAACTTAAAGCCTTTGTACTTACCCACCTTCTGCTTGAGATAGTGTTTCTTCCAGATATCTTATGGTTCATGGTAGCTGGATGTTATTTTCCATGGTAGCTGGGTGAGATTTTCCCTGGCCATATTAAATACAAATGTTCCCACATCCGTACCACTTCAGACTTCCCTTTTCTGCTATTTTTTTTTTTTTTTTTTAGTTTTGCCATTTATTTCTCAGTACCATTGTTTCATTTAGCTATCTTCTTTTGTGTTGTTTCCTCTTCTAGAATGTACTTTCCTTGAGGGAAGGGGCTTTTGTTCTGTTCACAGGAACATAGTGAACATGTATTGAATGATGAAGGAATGAATGAAGGAAATACGATTTGAAATTTCTAAATGACTCTAGCTTCCTTTATTGTTGGACTTCTCATCTTTGAATTACATCAGTAATATAATGTGAGCTTCTTTCTAAGTAAATTCTGACCTCTTACTACCTGTAAAAAATTGTAGCTTATTTGCACCTGGCTTGGAAGTTCAAGATGAATATATTCTCCATGAATTTTCCACACTTACAACAAAGATCTGCATCCCAGGACAAGTGTATGTGTTCATTGTGTTCTCCTCTTGGCAGCTCTTCACAGGGTAGTGGTTTTCGCAGTGAAATAAAGAGAAGTGTGTGGTTTATGTTTGTATTTGGGTGTATATATTATATAGTGTTCATTGGTTTTAGAAATTCCTACTTTGAATTTATTTTCTCTAGCTCAAATTTCATTTTGAGTTTACCTCCACTTGTGTATGGTAAATTTGCTTTTTTGGTATTTAAGCAATTGTGATTTTTAAAAATTTTTAAATTTATTTTATTTTTATTATTTTTTAAAGATTTTATTTATTTGAGAGGGGGAGAGAGGTAGCAAAAGAGAGAGCATGAGCACAAGGGAAGAGGGAGAAGCAGGTTCCCTGCACAGCAGGGAGATTTTATCCCTGCTCAGCAGGGAGCCTGATGTGGGGTTTGATCCTGGAACCCTAAGATCATGACCTGAGCCAAAGTCATATGCTTAACTGACTGAGCCACCCAGGTGCCCCCAATTGTGAATTTTTATTTATTTCATTGCAAAATAAAAATGTGACCACTAAAAAGCATTTGAGAAATTTTCACGAATATATGTACACAGGGAAAATTGATGACACCCAGTGTGTGCTAAATTTTCCTGATTTAATTCGAACTGAAAATGTCTTTTATCTCCATTGAAGGTAAATTATTTGAAATATAATTATGCTGGTGGTTGTAATTATGAAGGCTGAATAATTTGGAGGAAAAAATTACTCTGAAGTCAAGGGGCATGTCCCATGAGAAATCTTTCCTCCAACTCTGCCCTTTAGGATGTTATTTTCAAAGTGTGAATTTCATCTTCTCAGAACTCTGTCAGGGTGAGAAAATCTGATATTTCTTTGTCTGTCACATCATCAGCATTTCCTTAAGCAAGAACCTAACATGTAAAAACCAGAACATGCAGAAATTCAGCCGTGACAGTTGTTGCCTTGTTGAGGTGAAGGGCGAAAACAGTGCATATGCTTAGTTTTCTTTCCCTAAAATTCTTAAATAAGCAAAAAAAACTTGAGTCGTACTACAGTCAGCTTTTCTACAAGGTATATCTCTGTAAGGTGAATTACCTTCTCCACTCGGGGAGTAGGTGAATGACGCTGGTATTAGGTTAAATTTACAGAGCTTTCTGTAGGTTTTTCTTTTTCCCCAGCATGCCATTTTTTAAACTTAGAATGAAATGTCATAAACATTCAGATTAGTACACAGAGCATAAGTGTAAAGCTTATTAGATTTTCACAAATAAAACACGCCCACCTAACCAGATCAGGAGACAGAATATCCCCAGCCCCCAGAAGCCTGTATTATTGTTTCATTTTACTCATTTCTCATTCAGCCTTTATGAGGTTATCATTCATATCTACACACCATCCATGATGGCATTTACTTGTTTTTGAACTTTGTATAAATTGAGTCATAGAATGTACTCATTTGCGTCTGGCTTTTTTATTCAACTTTTTGTGTATGAAATTCTTTCATTTAATAGTTTTCCAAACTGGTTGTACCAATTTACATTCCCCCTTGGGGTGTATGAGAATGCTAGTTGTCAGGCATTCCCGCTTACTAATCTACACTGCTATTTTGACTAGTCCTTCTTTGCAAGGAAATTTGGAAGTGAATGCCCTCTAGCAGACTATCATAGACCAGGAAGCATGAGTCCCACTGTTTAAGGCTGTAACTGATCAATGGAACACGATGCTGTCATAGTACTTTTACTAATGTTAAAGAGCTCTAGTTACATTGATTTTTGAGTGTAACTCAACCTTATTTCCCCATAAGCCTTATTAATTTTGTGAACTATTTTGTATAATACCATGTTGTAAAATATATTTTAGCAGACACATTTGTATTTCATTTGAAATTGTAGATGAGTAGGCACGAATTACTGATTTAAATTTCTACCAAAATTTCAGCTAAAACTCTGTTTGACTAACTTCTCAACTGAATAAATTGTAAGTTAGATTAGATTCTGAGAATATGCCATGTAAAGAAAATTATTAGACCAATTTAATAGATACTGTAGGAGGAAATAAACAAGAAAGCAACAATTTAATATTTGTTAGCTTCCTTTTCCCCATATTTACAGTCATGCATTCAAAATAAAAATGTCTAAGCATCGACTCAAAATAACAAGACAACCAATCCCCTTGAATTTTCTCAGCTAGATTTTTTGAGATTGTTTGAAGTGTAAACTCACTTCTTTTTATTTCCCTCTATGCCAGAAGCTATTTCTCTGTGATTTGAAGTCCAGGACACTTTCTCCATATACGAGTTTATTTTTGCTTTTTATATTAATTATTAGTGTATTTCTTGACCAGACTAACACTCCTTGAGGATAGGGGTAATATTTTATTTCTGTATCTGTTTTTTTTTTTTTTTTACCAACACAGTGTCTAATACAGGCCTTATAGCATAAGCTTATATTATATACTGAATGGATTCATGAAAAAGAACAGTTACTCATCCATTAAAAAGTAAAGAAAAATCTGAGAGATTTTTGTCTGAAAGAAGTAATAATTTCCAAAAATATCACGTGTCTGCTCTACATTGTGCTTTTCTTTATACATTGGAGAATTTTCATTGTTCGTTTATTTATTTATTTATTTATTTATTTATTTATGTATTTATTTATATCTTTTTAATTTTAGAGAGGGCATCTCTCTCTCTCTAAAGGGGAGGGACAGAAGGGGAGGGAGGGGGAATCTGAGGCACACTCCTGGCTGACCTTGGAATCCTATAGGGGGCTCATCTCACGACTCTGAGATCACCACCTGAATGGAAACCAAGAGTTGGACACTTAATCAACTGCGCCACCCAGGGGCCCCACAGGGAATTTTTATTTTTTAACGCAGTGAGAACCTTGTTTTAGTTCATTGCCTGACTGTGACCGCCTCACCTAAAACTCTTTTCTTTTTAAAGATTTTATTTATTTATTTATTTGACAGAGAGAGAGAGAGAGAGAGAGAGAGAGAGAGAGAGAGAGATCACAAGTAGGCACAGAGGCAGGCAGAGAGAGAGGGTGAAGCAGGCTCCCTGCTGAGCAGAGAGCCCGATGTGGGGCTCCATCCCAGGATTCTGAGATCATGACCTGAGCAGAAGGCAGAGGCTTTAACCCACTGAGCCACCCAGGCACCCACCTAAAACTCTTCTTAAAACATTTACCTTACCTGGCTTTCTTGGAAACCTGAAATTCTGGTCCATGGCTTTGATTCTTCATTTGCTTAATTAATTTATTTTTTTATCATTCGTTGATAGGTTTGTCTTAGTTTCAGGGTGGCCAACCTCTCAGGGTTGGCCTCTTTCTAAAAGGCCAACCTTTTAGAAAGATGTGTGTTTGGAAAGATGTCAAAACAGATGTGTTTTGAATTCATTTTTCTGGACTAGAATGATGATGGAGTCAATGTATTTATTAAAACATCCTTTTGGGACACCTGATAAATATTTGGCACTGCTGTGAGCATCATAGAGTAAATGATATAATCTTTCCTCATAGGAATATTGCATTCTAATTAGTGAGATACATTATGAATAAAAAGGTAATACAACTTAAGTGAAAACTTATACAATATAAGTGAAGAAAATATGCTTCAGAGTGACTTGGGCTGTCATTTTATTTATTTTATTTATTTATTTATTTTTTTTTTTATAAAGATTTTATTTATTTGACAGAAACACAGCAAGAGAGGGAACACAAGCAGAGGGAATGGTAGTGGGAGAAACAGGCTTCCCACAGAGCAGGGAGCCCGATGCGGGGCTTGATCCCAGGACTCCAGGATCATGACCTGAGCCAAAGGCAGCCGCTTAACGACTGAGCCACCCAGGTGCCCCTGGGCTGTCATTTAGATATGTTTGTCAGAGAAAACTACTTATCACCAAGGAGATGACCCAGTGACACAGACCTAAATAGAGACTAGGAGAGAATCATGTACCCATTTGAGTGAAAATCAGATCAGGCAGAGGCCCTAGAACAAGAACTAAGTTGGGCCATTGGTGGGGTACCAGAAGGTCGGCAATGAGAAGAAAAAGGAGGAAGATGAGGTTGGGGAATATCCACAGGACAGATCCTGTAGGACCTTGTGCACCATTGTAAAGAGCATAAGTTTTCTTAAAGATTTATTTATTTGAGAGAGAGAGAGCAAGAGAGCATGAACAGTGGGGAGGGGCAGAGGGAGATGGAGAAGCAGCTCCCCACTGGGCAGGGAGTCTGACATGGGGCTCGATCCCAGGACCCTGAGATCATGACCTAAGCTGAAGGCAGACCCTTACCAACTAAGCCACTTGGATACCCTAAGACTGTATTTTATTCAAAGTATGATGGGATGCTCCATCACTTTGGTTTCTCTGAAGAAGAAACTGTACTGGGCAATATTGGAAACCAATAGATAACAAATGGTCCAGGAGGGAAATGGAATAGGCATCATCATGTAGCTTAAATCTCCTCAACAGTAACAACATTTGCTTGCATGTGGAGAGTTATAGGATACCCTTTGTGCCTTGTGGAAGCTCTTCCACATTTGTGTCTTTATCTAGGGTCACTGGCTGTACTTACTGGGTTTAAAAAACTCTGATTCAACCTTTCATTGAGCAGCTACCTGTAAATTCCTTTCTTGTTCCCCATCTTTCAACATAATCAAGTTTCTGATTATTTTTCAGGTAGAATCTTAGGAAAAGAAGATTGCTTCCTCAGATATTCTAATTGGTTTTTAAATTAGTTATATTTTCTGTGAGTCATTTGATCAGGGTGTGCAGTGGGACTTGATTGCATCTTGAAAATATGCTTCCTCTTGTCTTTCATATAATTTTCTTTGACATGGCCCTGAAATTGCCTATAATTATTATCTTTTTACTATAATTTGGACACCAACACTATCTATCTCATACAAATGTGATTTTTTTTTTAGATGGAGACACTTGCTGTTTGTGAAGCAAGTGCTAATTTACTCTACAGAACATAATCTTTGGTCAATTTCACCTAACGTTTAATATTTGTGTCATGGACATTGATCATGAAATTATACTAAACTAAGAAATGAAGATTTTGCAGAATGAATACATACAAAATTTATTAAATTCTTTTTTATTATTATACTAGTAAGTTTTCACTTTATAATTTTACAATTTAAAGTTTTTACATGTATTGAAAAGAAGTGCCTGTATTATATTTAAACCAAATCTATGTGCATGCCATTTCATGTAAATATCTGTTATTACATCTTCTTATTTTGTCATTACATTTATTTATGTTCTTTATCCCTGAAGTCTGCATTTCTTTGCTTTAAGGACAATGTCTTCCTCTTTTGCATCTGCAAGCTTGACTTCAGGATATATGCATATACGTGCTGTGTAAGTTTAATCAATGACAGGATACTTAAACATTTGAGTGGCCTTAAATTAGCTATTTTTTTTAAGATTTTATTTATCTATTTGTGAGAGTGAGACAGAGAGCAGAAGCAGGGGGAGTGGCAGAGGGAGAAGGAGGGGGAAAAACAGACTCCCCACTGAGCAGGGAGCCCAACATGGGGCTCTATCACAGGACCCCAGGAGCATGACCTCAGCCGAAGGCAGATGCTTAATGACTGAGCCACCCAGGCATCCCTAAATTAGCTATTAATCAAAATAATGGTCCATTCAAATAGTCTCTAGTGTGAAGAAGCAAATAGTGTATCTAAATGAATATGTACATTCATTTTGTTTTTTTGGGCTTCCTTCACAGCTCAGTTACCCCTTGCTAACAGAGGCATGGCCTGACCATGATTTCATATCCCATATACCACCCTTGACATCAGACGGAAAACCAGTTTAGTGGTGTGTGAGTGATAGAAAGTGATTAAATTGTTGATAAAACAGTCTTGGGTCGCCTGGGTGGCTCAGTGCGTTAAGCCTCTGCCTTCGGCTCAGGTCATGATCTCAGGGTCCTGGGATCGAGCCCTGCACCGGGCTCTCTGCTCAGCGGGGAGCCTGCTCTCCCCCCCACACACCTGACTCTGCCTACTTGTGATCTCTCTCTCTCTGTCAAATAAATAAATAAAAATCTTTAAAAAAATACCCCAAAACTGTAAAGAAACCTTTAAAAGAAACAAAACAAAACACAGACTTGAGAAGATGCAAAAATGAATATGGATTGGGTGAATGGCACGACTTAACTTCTCCTTTCATTGAGAAACAATAGATTTTACAAGATATATGTTAACTATTTTCTCTTTGGATAGCAATAGAAATTATAAATTTACTTTCAGATATCTATGGTAGGATAAGAATATTAACAATGAACAAAAATAACCTCGAATTTCCTTCCCTTTGATAATTTTCCATCTGAAAGTCAGTAAGAACAGGATGACCTGTGAAATAGCAATAATTGAATTGCCCTTTGTGTTGAAGTTTCATAGCACTTTCTTTGAGTGATTATGGACTCTCAGATGACTGGGATTTCTAGATTTTTCCTCCTTGTGTTTGCTGTTGCCTACACTTACTTTCAAAATGATTTTATTTGTGTCTGAAACAAGACTTTAGCATTCTGTTCTAGGACTCCTGTATCAATTATCTCTAGATATAATGTTAGTAAGAAATATTTTTTAATGAAATATTACCACATATTTTCATATTAAACCAATGTCCTTTTTTTTAAACCAATGCCCATTTATTTTTCTTCCTATGAGCTAATATTTTTTTATATGCCTATTTATTAGAAGTCTCACTAGAAATGTTTTCATTATATCAGTGTTAGCATTATATCAAAACATTGAGTGGCGGCAAAAAGGAAGGTTAACAAGGCCAAATGGTCGCCATCTAGTGGTTGTACAGTGCTGGTGCAGCCTAATTTACTAATTGTCTTCCTGGAAGTGCTTCACAATTCAGATGCCTGAGCCAAGCAGATAATACAAATGGGAGAAATGGGTGGAGAAGAAAATTCATTATCCGTATATATCAGACCGTTTATGGTTATAGGACTATGGTGTAAGCATATAACATAAAATAAACAAGATGTAGAAGAATATATTCTGAACTTGGGATGGAAAGAATTTATGGTCTGTGATTAATCGCCCCAGGGAATGGTCAGTTTAACCTAGTCGCTGATATCAGGTTTAATTGGTTGCTGTCATTCAGGAACAGAGGCCTCGTGTTGCTAGACTTAACAATTTTTCAGGAGAACTTGGAAATCTGGATTTGTATATGAAGCATCCTAATTTTAATATGTTGGCTCCTTTTAAAAAAGGGGGGGGGGGCCCTGGGTGGCTCAGTGAGTTAAAGCCTCTGCCTTCAGCTCAGGTCATGATCTCAGGGTCCTGGGATCGAGCCCCGCATCCAGCTCTCTGCTCAGCGGGGAGCCTGCCTCCCCCCCCCCTCTGCCTGCTTCTCTGCCTACTTGTGATCTCTCTCTCTCTCTCTGTCAAATAAATAAAATCTTAAAAACAAAAGAAAAGATGTGACAGGACTCCAACTTAAATACATCTTGGGGTCACATTTGGTCATTTTGAATTTTTTTTTCCTCAAAAAAGTTCTTGAATTCCTCGATGTCATTTCTTTCAGAGGACAGAAAAGTTTTGGGCATCTTCCAGCAACATTGTGAAGTAAAACTGGAATATAGAGTTACTGGATCACCACTGTTAGATTGGGTCTTGGATGAAGATCATTTTTATTCAACAATAGACACTATTCATGATGCTGAAGCTATAGCTGTAAATAGGACAGACTCTTCTCATTGGTCTCTCGTAGTGCCGTACCTTAAACGGGATACCCAGTGATGTGATCATAAAGCATGGCCGCTTTCTCCAGGAATTGCACTTTGAGGGTTTGGATATAATTTTCCAGTGTTTTTCTTGGTCTTGAGCTCCATACAGAATTTAAGTTGATGATTTATATTACTTTGGTATATCTTTTTCATTGCTTTCTGCTGGGCAGCTTTGAGTTCTTAAAGAATAGCACTAAATTATAGTGTGCAGATCGGGGAAAGCAAAACACTAGGAGTTGTTTGTTACTTCCTATCTTTCATCAGAGCCCTTAACTTTGACCACATCTTTCCCCATCTGCACAGAGGAAGTGAATAAAGAGAAAAAGGAAGAATATTCAGGATTCCCAGTTCTTTGAACTTGCTGAAAAAAGTAGGAGAAGCAGAATGAAATGAAAGGATCTGGAAATAGCCCTGTGGCCCATTTCCTTGTCTCAGGACTCCTCCGTTCCTTATCTCGAACAGCCACATCCACAGGCAAGCTGTAGTCCTTCTCACTGCCCACTGGACCCCTCCGGGCCCTTTCTTTAGCTCTCTGACCTGCTCTACAACCACTTTCTCCCTTGTTCTTTCAGTTTCAGCTCCCTGGTCTCCTTGCTTTTACTCCATCACCCCACAGATGATCCCCTTACACCTTTGTACTGGTGTTCTCTCTGCCTGAAAGAGCATACTCGTGGATGTCCACTTATTTTTAACATGTACATGTTCTTGCTGAAATGCCACTTTCTTAGTGAGGTCTGCCCTCACCATCCCATTAAGACTCCTACCCCCCGCACTCTCAATCCCTCTACTTTGTTCTACCCCCCTCCCCCAACAGTACTGACTACCTTTTAACATAATACATAATTTACTTAGGTTTATTGTAAGTATTTAATCTGCTGAAACCTAAGTTCTCTGAGGATAGAGATCTTTGTCTTGTTTTGCTTACGGATGTATCAGAAAACAATGTTTGCCATACACAGGTGCTCAATATACATTTTTTAAATGAAAGAATGTTGAACTTATTCACTTAGGTCTAAGCGTATTTTACACAGTTTGTTTTGGTCCCCAAAATATATGTCAAAAGTAGGAAGAAATTTGTATGTTTGATCTCAGTATAGAGGGCAGTCAATTTGTATAGATAATTAGTATTAAAAAAAAACTATAAAGAAAAGATGATTGCCTTCAGGCAGCAGAAGGACAAAGAATATGAGGTTGAAAACTTGTGATGATATCCTGGCTACATTATTTACTACCTCTCTGGTCCCAGGTTAGCTATTTGTTATATCTGAGTCTCAGTTACCATGTATTTAAAATAGGAATAATGATAACACAACCTGTCTGCTTTACCTTATAAGTGTATGATAATGGTTTTTTTCCTAACACATCCTTGTTTCTTTCAACAGTTAAGCCAACCTATATCCACATTTGCCATTATGTTACTTTTCTGTTCACTGGACAGATTTCCCCGTTAGAATAAAAGCTCCACAGGGACATATCTGTGTATTTGTTTTTCATTGTTGTGTTCCTGACTTGAAACACAATGTCTGGTACATCATAGTTCCTCAGTAACTATGTTGCTGAATGAATAATTAAGGAAATTTAAGCCACAGAGTTCCTATGGCATAATAATAGTAAGTCGGTTTATAGTCAGTTATTGTAATACAGGTGTCTTTTATTACTGCTACTACCTAAGCTTACATCATCATCAAATATGTGTTACTCAGGCTTCTTTAA
The DNA here is from genome assembly GCA_028646535.1 of Procyon lotor. Classification (NCBI taxonomy): domain Eukaryota; kingdom Metazoa; phylum Chordata; class Mammalia; order Carnivora; family Procyonidae; genus Procyon; species Procyon lotor. Next base: position 77,459,065 of record CM053611.1, read on the forward strand.
ACCACAACCAAGATGGTGATCATCTTCTAGTGTTAGTGTCTTAACTTAGAAGTGTAGTGAAATAACACAGAAAACACTTGTCTGATGTAATGATTTTGTTATAGGTCTCTAAGCTGGCTGGTGTTTTGGTCAAGCATGGTGTCAAGAAAGGTGACACTGTGGTTATCTACATGCCCATGATCCCACAGGCAATGTATACCATGTTGGCATGTGCAAGGATAGGGGCCATCCACAGTCTCATATTTGGAGGATTTGCATCCAAAGAACTAAGCAGTCGTATTGATCATGCAAAGGTAAGTGCGCTATTTGGAGAAATCAATTAGTAGCCACATACAGTGCAGCCATACTTATCTGTGAATGAACCATCCAAGAGTGATCTGTAGTTATGAGAGCCTCCTTTCAAACGGGATACTTGAAATTTATGTTTTCTTTGGCATATATATATTAACCAGAAATTTCTTTTGGCGTCAGTCTTATGTGAAAAACATCTTGCTAGGTGTTGTGAGGATTATAAAATATAAGATTAGGTGCATACCTTTCAAGTTAGCTTGCCATATATTTAGAGTGTATAAGACCTACAAGGAAAATAACTGATAACCAATTTATTCATTAACATATTTATTTTTTTATTTTTTTTAAAGATTTTATTTATTTATTTGACAGAGAGAGAGAGATCAAAGTAGGCAGAGAGACAGGCAGAGAGAGAGGGGGAAGCAGCCTGAGGGCTGAGCAGAGAGCCTGATGTAGGGCTCCCCAGGACCCTGAGATCATGACCTGAGCTGAAGGCAGAGGCTTTAACCCACTGAGCCACCCTGGTGCCCCTCATTAACATATTTTTTAACTTCCTACTCTATGCCAGGTACTGTCCCGAGAACTGGATAATAAGTGATACTTACCAAGTGGATGGAGCACAGTAGCTTTATAACGTACATACTTCCGGGAATGGTGGTATAAGCCCAGTGGTGAAGAGGGGTATCAGGGAGGGGTGGATTTCATGTTTAAATGGGGGTACTAGAATAACAAACTTGATAAGACTCTTGTGAAATAATCATTAAGATATTGAATTGAAAGCATTTAACACTTATTTAATACTTATTAAAAACAGGTTAGCTATCATTCCCTTATGAATTTAGATCAGGAATCAGCCAACTTTTTTCTGGTGATTGAGGCATTGCAGGTTACAGGTGGCTACAGAAACTCCTCAGCTGGGCTGTCATAGCACTCGAGCGGCACGCACTATGTAAGCGGAGGACATGACAGTGTCCCAAGAAGACTCAACAGAAACATGCTGTGGGCGGGGTCTGGCTCTCACTCATTGTTCACAGACCCCTGAGTTAGAAGGAGTGACTTCTTTTAGTTGGAGTGGCTGAAGCAGACTTCCTGGAGTAGAGGTTTGAGTTAGATCTTGGCTAAGATCCAGCCAGTTGAAGAGAATGATGTTGTAGGATCCAAGAGGAGGGAAAAAGAATAGGGGTCTGGCTTGAGACAGAAAAGGGTAAAATTCATTTGGAGGAAAGGGAAGAGACAGAGATGGCTGAGGAGGGAGAGGTGGTGAGCTTGCAAAGGCAGTTTTGTCTGAACTGAGTCCTGTAGACCTTGATTCATAAAAGTTTCTGAGCAGGCGGGAGTCTTGTTTTAAGCAAAGCTAGGAGGAGGGAGGTGTTGCAATGAGATGTGAGCAGGAGGGAGGTGAGAGGCTGAGATAAGACCCATTGGCAGGTTGTCTGTCTGTGAAGCAGTGGGCAATTGCAACAGAGTAATTGCAGCAAGAAGATTAAGGAGGGAAGGTCATTATGGGAGTAACAGATGGTTGACCTTCAGAGTTTCACAAGCCCAAGGTGAGACCTTCCTAACAAGGGAGCTAATATGGACTGAGGGTGCCCCGGGTGCAAGGCAGACAGTGAGGGTTTGTATATCTGACTTCATCTGGTAATAGATCGGTTATTAGAACTAGGGAGCTGGTTTGTGGACTAACTGGATAGATTTTTTTTTCTCTTTTTTTCCAAACATGCTGAGTCATTGCTTATGAAGGTAAATCTAGGGGGGAAATAGTCACTAACCTGCAAACCAGTGGGCAATTGGGGGCTCCTTTGAGGAAACTATGGATTCCAGTGTTTTAGCTATAGAAATCCTAAACACTATTTGGATAAAAGTATGAGATGTATTATATACATTATTTCCTTTTTAAGGAATTGTATGATGTGGGGAAATTGAAATACATAAAAATGAGGATTTATAAAATGTATACTATATATCACTGGCTAAGTTTTTATTCATCAGACATGATGTAGGAAAGACATTTAGGCTTGAGCTAAGGGCCAAGAAAGAATTCTTGAGATGTCTTTGGTGCAAAAAGGTGGTTTTATTAAAGCATGAGGAAAGGACCCATGGGCATAAAGAGCTGCACTGGGGCCATGAGGAGTGGCCCATGATACACTTTCAAGTTGGGAGGTGGTTAGGGACAGCATAAGCCTCCCAGGTATTTTGGAAACAAAATAGGATCCTGAAGGGGCTGGCTATTGTTAGGAAAAGGTCATTCGTTACTGTTTAGGAAAAAAACTCTGTCATGAGACTCTTCAGATGTATATTGGGAGGATGATTGCCAACATGTATCTTGGAGGGTGGAGATAAAGGAAGTTTCCAAAGGAATTTTTATATGTTAAAGTAGACGTACAGGGGGTCAGGCTAAGATTGCCTTATGTCCTTAGCAAAGTACTAACATCAAGACAGCTGAGTTCTTAGAGGAATATCACTCTGTTTCAAGGACTTGTCAATGGACTATAGGTAGGAAGGAAATTTAATAATTTTTCTTCTGCCTTTGTTTCCTACATCAACACACACACACACACACACACACCCTTTTAAGGAGTTTTGGCAATGAGCGTGTATGCTTATGGGCATGACCGTTGAGCAGGTCAGATTAAAGGCGAGAAGATGGAGCTATTTATCTGAGATACTTGGATAGAACGAATAGTTGAAATCAGAAATGATTTTGATGTCATGATTTTCAAATAAATTACCTCAAGAAAAAGCTTTATTTTAACAGATAAAAATAGGAAGACTGTACAATATCCTAACAAGTCAGTCTAGACCAAATAAAATCTCCAATAAAAGGTTGTTGAATAGAAATGTAGAAGGGATTCTTTTTTGAGGGAAAGAGTCTAATTTTGACTTTACTAAATTATTCAAGCTTTGATATATTTTATATATATTTTTAATTTGATATGGAACTTACTTTCATTTATTCTGAATTCTAATCTTAGGGAATGTTGTCTAGAATTATTTTTGTAAGTATTACAGATATTAAAATGTGAACTCTATTCAAATGTTGGGTCTTTAAAAATATAATAAAAGAAAACAAGACTTATTTTTCTTTTCTTTCTTTTTTCTTTTAAAAGGCAGCTTGATACAGCGGGAAGAGAAAGGTTTTGTAACCAGACAGAACTAGTCTTTCTGATTCCACCACTTATAACCTGGGGCAGGCTATGTAACTGCACTGAGCTTCAGCTCCATGAATATTAAATAATATTCAAAAAGCAGGCAGTATGATATATGCATATACTCGGTATAATATAAACCTTTCCTAGATGAAATGCATTATAACTAGAAATCAGAATTCAGGAATAGATGCACTCACATGGATTGATTATCTGTCTCCTGAATAATTTATTATCTGCCTCGTTTGCTTTGGATTTCTTGGTGAAGAAGCAGTGTACTTAAAAGGAGAAAGACATATTTGTTTCTGCAAATTAATAAGAATTTTGGTTCACTTCCAAAAACATTTATTAAGAGCTTATAATATGGCAAGCATTGGACCAAGCATAGAAGACACAGAGATAAATGGGATCCAAGTTTGGCCTTAGGGAGCTTCCTGTGCAGTGTGGGGATGAGGGAACATTTTGACTCTAGTTGGGCATCTGAGACCCGCCCAGAATGGAGGTTAACCCTGACTTCTTCAGCTCCTTCCAGGGACACCTTTTGGCTGCACCTTAGTATATCTTGAAGAAGGACTAGCAAGTTGTCACGTAAATTAAAGTGCCAAGTGTAATTTAATGATAGGTTCAGGCTTTGTGGGACTTGAAACTTAAATCATTTGGGGGCCCTTTTAAGAGAAATACAACAAAATTACAAATACAGTATTTGGCGAAAATGTATTTAGAATGAGAAAAGATTCATAAAAGAAAAAATAAATCAGAGATTCAGGTCCCTTTTTTTTGTGGTCACATTTAAGCAGAGATGCTGACATAAAAAAAATGTGGCAACCCTTCCTGCTAGTAACAGGCTGACCCTCTCCTGTCAACTAAGAAACACTACAACTTCAGCACCCACCAGCCGGTATGGGGCCTCGGAAAGTGCGGGGTCCCTAGGGTTGTATGTTACCTGTTCAGGGCAATTCTACGTGGCCTCGTGAATTCTTTGGGAGGTACTTTTTAAGCAGCTCATACTGACCCAAAGCATCACTGAACAGGAAGTTTGGAGCAGGTAAGTGAGATTTCCGTGGAAGTTGTTAGGGTCTACAACATTTACAAAGGGTTTATTGTTTGCAGGCCATTTACTCAATAGAGAAAAGAATCATTACAAACGCTTCTTTGGAAATGTTAATTTGCCAACCAACCGGCACCTGAAATATGGTGCTCATCTTCATCAGCATCGCTCAACTTTCTCAATCACTGTGCTCTTTCCATTGTAGCCCAAGGTGGTTGTTACAGCATCATTTGGGATTGAACCTGGAAGAAGAGTAGAATACATCCCCCTTCTAGAAGAAGCACTAAGGCTGGGGCAACACAAACCGGATAACGTGCTCATTTATAATCGTCCGAATATGGTAACATGGATATTGAATTTGGTGCTTATGGTGATGTGCTAAGGATGATTGGAGTTTTGACCATGTGAAAGAAACACTAGTTTGATAAGCAATGAAATACACTTCCCAAATGTCACCATTTTTGCAAAAACAAAAACAAAAAAGGTATGATGTTTTCTGTCTTTATGAAAAAAACTAGCTTAAAACAAAAAGATTGAAACACAGAGGAATATGTAATGTTCATGAATTGGATTCTGCACCCAGTCCATTGTGGTGTCATGTATCAATTTAAATTCTAATAATCATGATAATACTAACACTCACTCACCGACTGCTTACCATTTGATTTTTGATATTCTACTAGAGAATAGTTTAAAAAATCTTCCTGATAACTTATGAGCTAGGTATAGCATTATTCCTATTTTGTGTAAGAGGAATCCAGTGAACAGAGATAAAGCAACTTGCCCAGCTAGTGAATGTCAGGGTCATGATCAGAACACACACTGTGACCACGTGCTTGATCCCTGAGCTCTCCTGCCTTGTGGAGTGGTATGATTAATTTATGTATAAAAATTGTCTTCTAGAAGACATTTAGTCTGGAAATAAAGCTATGTTCAGGAAAACAAAATATGAATATTCTAAACAGATAAATTATTTCGTGATCCATGAAGGAAGAAAAAACAGTCTAAAAAACACAATGAATACATTTTACAGTGCTTTTCCTAGTAAATTTGATCTAATGATCACCTTACTTTTACATCCATGCCAGTGTCAGCTATTTATAGTGGAAGCAACTTGGGTTCCTAGCAGATTAAAATTTTTTTGCAGAAGAAAAATGGTAAGAGTGCAGAGAATCGTGTAATTTTATGGAACTCTTGAGAGATTATCTGCAGAAAATGCTTAAATGACAAGATATAAGAATAGAAAGCATTAAAACGATGTCATTTTGATTACCACCTAGCAATTCCCATTACCACATTAAATTTCTGTGTAAAGTTTTAGTAGTCTGTGGTTCATGAACTGCTGCACTCAATGATTTTAATATTCTTACTGTCTCAAAGAATTCTGAGTTTCTTTCAGATGCCCTCAAGCATATTTTTAAAAAGGCTTGTTGTTGTTAAGTCAAGAAATACAGAGTCAGCAATAAAAGAGGCTTTGGGTATGAGGAGTTTGGAGGAAGGTTAGGAACACACACACACACACACACACACACACACACACAAATGCAAGTGTTTCTGTGAGTATATGTGTGGCATTTCATGTACATAAACTCATCATTTTGTAAAGAACTTACGTCAGGCCCAAAGCTAAGTACTTTCATGTACTTTTTATTTAATTTTCACAAACCAATGAAGTAGATGCTATTACTGGCCTCATTTCACAGATGAAGAAACCGAGTTATGGAGCGGTCAGAGCCCAGAGTCATAGCTAATAAGTGGTGCCAAGGTTTGAACTTTGGTTCAATGACTTTTAAACAAGATATATGCTGTTTCTTTTACTTTACAAACACACTTGAAATGGATATGCAAGCTTCCTCTTCATATTTTTCGAATGCATATCTCTTCTCTTTCCTCTTCATAGTAGAGATCCCTTCCTCCATCTTTCCTTCCCGTAACTGGCTCACTTTCTCTCTCTTTCCTTTTTTCTTGAGACTCTTCCCTCTATTTCTATTCTTCTTTATTTTCGATGGCGCTTTGGACGTCTCTTATCCTTTATGGTAGTCCTGCTGTAGTCAGTAAGTAAGCCCAGTGGACTGGCTTTGCCTTCAGTTTGGAGACACAGGTTATGAGGCTCAGTGGTGTGTCGCACTCACCAGGATTGCATTTTTGCCAAAGGAGGTAAAGACCTGGCTGCCAGTCCTAAGCCTCAAGCAAGTGATGACAGAATCACAAGAACATCACAGCAGTCAGCTCTGGTGCTCGGCCAATACTGCCTTTCAAGAACGCTAACAGGACGCGTCTATAGAAGTAAATATGTCTGTGTAAGAGCCGATACTGACTTTTCCCTCTCTGCCTTTTGCCACATATGCCTGTAAAGGATTTTCTTAGCCTGAAGAATTCATTCATTCATCCACTCACTCCTCATTTCATTTGATCTGTAATAATTTTTTGTGATTGTTCAATTGACGTTTTTCACTATGCAGTTTGATAATTTCTTTCTATAGGTCTGTTAACTGTAATGTTAAAGGCTTGGTAATTTGAAATTAGTTGTGTTTCTCTGATTCATAAAAACAAATGGAAATATACAATCTGGTGACAGTTAACTATTTTTATTTCTCTCATTGGCACCTTCAGGGTCTATCAGAGTGAGGCCAGAGAAGCCAACTGGGCCTTAAACTTCAACCTGTATGAAGTTCAATTCTGATTGTTATCTATAATGTGTTTATGCACAAAGGCATTGTATTTGTGATAGTAGATTGAAGTGTTATTTTGTAAATGTACTCATTTAAATATATGACGGTATTTACAACCCTGATTAATATATTAAGGATCCTGAAGAATTGGAAATGGCCCAGCTTTTCTAAATCCCTCAGGGTCTCTGGGCCTCAGTGAGGGATCATGTTGATGAAGTGAATGGTTACATAGGCTCTTTAGGTGGTTGAGCTTACCAGCTTTCACTGAGGAACGTGTAGCCTTACCTGCGCCTAAACTAATAAATTCACCAAATATAAACTTCCTGATGTGTCATCTGGAGCTTAGTTAACATTTCAGAGAATAATCAGGCATGTACTGAATCTTAATTCTACTTAAATAGCTGTGACTCCCCATTAGAATAATTTTTCCATAAGCCACTTTCTTACTCCTTATCTAGCTGGCTCATTTTGTTGGCACTATTTTAAGTAAAGAGGTCTAATCTCTTTTAATTGTCTCCGACTAACTCATGACTCTATTACCATAAAGTTGACGACACAGAGTTTGGTTCAAGGAGCAAACATTGTTCAGAAACAAACATTTCTACCATATTAATCAATGACTTATATGGAGGAAAAATTGGATAACATTTTAGATATGTCACATATGCTCATTAATTTTCAAAACAAATTTTTGTTCTTGAAAAAGCAAAAGGTGATTTTTTCCCCACCCCTGAAAATGATTTAATATTTTCTCATTTGGAAAGAATGGCCACAGTATTAGTTCTAAACTGCTGTCGTATAAAGAAACACTTTAATGGGTTAGTTGATATTTCATTATGAAGATTTTAGTCCCAAATAAAAGAAAAAAGTTAGAAAAATAGAAATGGTTTATAAAATGGTTTATAAAATCCAATGTGCATCACATTGGATTTCTTAAGGCTGTCATTAGATTTGAATAAAACAAGTTCTTTGGTCAGTTCAGTTGAAGCCAACATCAGTTGAAGCCAACATCAAACTGTTGAACTTTTGAGGAATATTTTTAACTCATGACCCTGAAATATGTAGTCATAAATCTGATATTTAGTACTATCTAGGCCTAGATTTTCAGTCAGATGCTCAGACTAATACATGTAGATTTAGTCAGTCGCCATTGTTCTGATGTGACCTCCTTTGTTCAGTGTATATTCCTGTATACTTCCTGTGTAGGAGACAGTTCCTTTGGCTCCAGGTCGTGACCTTGACTGGGATGAAGAGATGGCCAAAGCACAGTCACATGACTGTGTTCCTGTTCTTTCGGAACACCCGCTGTATATTCTTTACACGTCCGGGACAACAGGGCTGCCCAAGGTATTTGCTCTATCAGGGAGAAGGATCTGCAGTGGCAGATTTCTTGTGCACTGAGAACGTTTGCTTACTGACCGAAAATGTAGATTGTACCTGGGGGATTAGGCTTGGGTACTTTATATCTTAAAGGAATGTTGTGTTTAAATCTTGAAAAATATTAATTACTTATTATATTTGTATTTGTCAAATGCTCTGCCTCAATCTCTTCCAGAATCTTCACATATATCTGCAAGTTGCCATTGCTTTATTTAGTAAGCCATTGAGATGAATGGATATTTGATCAAACATCAGTGGGTTTAATACAATTTTATAAAACTGTGTTTCAAATTAAATATTTTTATTTTCTAAATTGAGATATAACTTTTATAGAGTATGGAATTGATTTTTGATCTAAGGGAATTTAATTCTTTGTTATAAATGCAAGTTTGAGAATTGACCTAGACAGTTTGAACAACAGGCAATTTATTCAGAGTATTGAACTCTGCGATTTGCAGCACTGAAGACACTCAAGGATTTTTAAATCTGCTTACATGGAAGATGTTTTCACAAAACAAAGTTAGAAGCATCAATATTTTTGAAGGTGTCAGATAATGGATAAATATCACTTTTGCCTGTATCTCCCAACTAGTACTGTTTCTTCATAGAACTTCATAAAAGCTGGCAGTGTCATCTCCCTATTCATTTTTATTAAAGGAGTTCAGTAGTCATTGAATCGTAAAATTTTAGTGGGGGAAGGAAGGGGGATCACTTGCATCCTGGAGAACAGTGGCCTCTTTATTAATATTCGATTTCTGTAGCATCAGAGCTCTGAGAATATAATTTGTTAATAGTCTTAAAATAGTGGCTCCATTTGATTAGTTTTTAAAAAGAAAAATTAATATGTTTCATAGAAAACTCACTTGCTTGTAAAAAAGGAAACATTCGGTAGGGAATATATTTTCTCTGAGGACAGAGACCACGTTTTATTACATTTTAGTCTACCATCGTGCTTTGGATGTACTTAACAAATTTTTGTTGAGTACATAAATAAATAAGTGCATATACATAAATATATTTGTGTCATTGTAGAATCAGACTCTTAGGATTTCTGTAACAGCTCTGGCCATCTGAAAAATACCCCTTGGTGTTGATGACGGTGCCTTGTTCAAGCAGTCCAAGTGATCTCATGCATCCAAACTTTAATCTTCCACCTTTTGCAATTCTGCATTATGCACCAGCCACCCAGAGTCTAACTGAATGTTTGGCCATAAAATACGAGGGTAGTCAGAAAGTTATAATCTAACAGAAAAGTATCAACATGAGAGGAAACCCCTGACCCTGAAAACACAGAATAACCTAACCAAATAAAAAAAGAACCCTCCACAAATCACTTTAGCTCCTGTAAGCCTGAAGAATGCTTATAAAAACCTTTGTGCCACTTCAGGATTTTAAATTACCCTGAACTTCACTGTGGCCTGGATGAGGATCTTTATGGCAGAAAGAGAAGAGCTTGTTGGCGACTCAGAACTGACTCAGCTGATGTGGTAGAAATGACAGTAACATATACAGCATCATATTTGGAAAGTGGTGGTTCCTAGGTGCAAATAAAAAAGAACCTAGCTTTTCTGGCTTTTGTCTGGGTCAAGAACTTCTCTTCTGGAGTCTTAGATGCCCAAACTGAAGATCATTTAAAGATTCATTCTTATTTTCTTTCTAATGTACCACCCTAAATATAATTTATTTCAGATTATAGATCTCTATAATGTTGAATTCAGCTCCATTCAATATATGTGTATTGAGTGTTCCTTCTGTCTAGAAGTTATGAGTAAACCACAGTCCCTTCAGTTTAGTGGATTGAAATGTATATGAACGCAGGTGGTGCGAGGTAGACTGTGATCCTTGTTCTAAAAGGACAACACTATTTCTTTCTCTCTCAGGGAAAAGATGAGATTGAATAGTATCTGAAGGATTATAGTCAATAAATTCAACAAATATGACTGAGCACCCAAATATGGGTCTGGCTTTCTTTTTAGAAGTATAGCCAGGACCTACGCATGAAACAAAGAACTATGGAATATATGAAAAATGTTATGAAGAAAAATAAAGCAGGTTATGGGACCCAGTGGTGGGAGGAGTGGGAGAGCTGTTCCATCAAAAAGTGGTCAGAGGGGCACCTGGGTGGCTCATTCGTTAAGCGTCTGCCTTCAGCTCAGGTCATGATCCCAGGATCCTGGGATCAAGCCCCGCATCGGGCTCCCTGCTCGGCAGGAAGCCTGCTTCTCCTGCTACCATTCCCTCTGCTTGTGTTCCCTTTCGCTGTGTTTCTGTCTGTCAAATAAATAAAATTTAAAAAAAAAAAAAAAGGTCAAAGAAAGCTCTTATCAGATGACATTTGAAGGATGAATAGAACTTCTTTGTAGAGTGTCATCACTGAATGAAGGACATTATAGGCAGAAAGGGTTAGCATAAGCAAAGGAAGGAGTGTGCAAGGAAGTTTCCAAGATGGCTAGTGCATGTGGTACAAGTGAAGAGGAGAAATGACTAGATAGAGAGGCAGGGGCCAGATTCTCAAAATTTAGCCAAGAAGTTTAGGTTATATCCTGTATATAAGGAATGGAGGGCACTAATGCTACTTAAGTGGAAGAGAAGAATATGAAGAAAGGTAAGCTCTTGCAGCATTTTCTTGGGAAGATAGGTACACAAAATGGAGGCAAGGAGATTCATTTTCAGGCTTTTAGGACTTGACTTAGGATAGCACACTTAATTAAGAGAAATTAGATTTTGTTCAGAGACAGGAATGAGACAGAGGCAGGGTCCAAGATATGACATCGAAAACACAGGAGAATGGTCATGAATATTTACTAAACACAGGAGGTGGTTTAGGGCAGGAGAAACTGGAAATTTGGGAACACATTGAGTATGATGCATCTTTGAGACATTAATGTGGAGATGCCTAGCAAGAAGTTGGGAAGTGAAGCTCTGGGTCCAAAAAGTGCTTCTGGGTTGAGAGATAGGCCTTGTGGGTCATCAGTATAGAGCTCTGTTGTTTAAGCATGAGAGTGAGGAGGTTTTGCAAATTAAGGCATGCAGAGGGCAAGGAAAAGTAGTCGGGTCTCAAGGTCCCTCAGGACTACTTCCTTCATCCCTCTAGTGCCCTTTAGAATTTCAGTTGTATTGAAATCTGTCAACAAATCTTTATGCCACTTGTTTTATTCTACCTCATCCCTGCTAGTTTTTGTTTGCTTATCTTCGTGACATTGCATGTTCTCAGAAGTCTTAGAATATATTTCATACATCTTTGACTCCGCTGTGTTACCATTCTAAACATTGGGCCATGGTAAATCCTCAGAATATTTGTTAGATGGTCTTTTACTTCTCCAGTTAGTTTCCAGACTCCTCTTTATTCATAAGATTCTCATTTCACTTTTGGTAGGTATAATCAGGATTAATGGGATCTGAAATTTTAATATTTGGATTCCCAGAATAGAAGTACAGGAAAGATGAGCACACATGCATTTATGAAGCATTTAAGTATAAATTTCATGTCATCATATAATTTATTTTCTCAATCTTTGATCTTCATGAGGAAAAATAATGTTGTGAGCCCATAAAAATATTCTGCTTAAAAATACTCATTTCTTATAGCCACCTCTAAAACACACATAAGGCAATCTGTTCTTTGGTTAGAAGTTGCAGATATATTTAGGGCATATTTGCATGTCTGCATCTGCCAACCCTGGATTTGTCAGGTTGCTGTATGAGAGGTTAATCTGTCAGCTGCTGTAAATATTCCAGCAACCACAACTGAGCTGCTTTGCATACATTTCTGCAGTTTTGTGGGCCTCTAGCCTCTTTAGTTTGGGTGCCTGGATTCAGGGTACTTCAAAGTACTACACAATCGAAGAATCCCTCATCTGGATGGGGGTCCTTTGGGGATGGGGAGATTTAGTGATGGCTATATGTATCTTCTTCTAACTTGATATCATGAAGGGACAGTGATAATCATGCAGGTGCACATGGAAAAGAAACAAAAAAGTCTAGTGTCAAAGCAGAAAAGAAGAGCAGGAGAAAAGGGGAAAGAAAGCAAAGGACTGAAAGTGTTGAAAGGGTTGAAACCACGAGAGTACGTCATGCTAAGTGAAAGGAGTCTGGCAGAGAAGCACAAATACCATATGAATTCACTTATATGTGAAATCTAAAAAAATGAAACAATACAAAACAGAAACAGACCTATAGATATGAAGGACAATCTGATTGTTGCCAGAGAAGAGGGGCAGATGAGATGGGCAAAATAGGGGGAGGGGATAAAGAGGTATCATCTTCCAGTTAAGAAATAAGACATAGGGATACAGTGTACAGACTATAAAGAATATAGTTAATAATATGTAACAACTTTGTGTGGTGACAGATAGTAGCTAGATTTATCATGGTGATCACTTCCTAATGCACATAAATATTGAATCACTATGTTGTACAGCTGAAACAAATATAATATTGTATGTCAAGTGCACTTCAAGAGGAGAAAGAAAGAAAAAGAAAGAAAGTAAGCAGCAAGAAGGCTGAATGGATAATGAAGATGTGGTACATATATACAACGGAATATTACTCAGCCATCAGAAAGAGTGAACACCCACCATTTGTGTCAACATGGATGGAACTGGAGGGGATTATGTTAAGTGAAATAAGTCAAGCAGAGAAAGACAATTGTCATATGATTTCACTCATATGTGGAATGTAAGAAAAAGTGCAGAGGACCGCAGGGGAAAGGAGGGAAAACTGAATGGGAAGAAATCAGAGAGGGAGACAAACCATGAGAGACTCTGGACTTTGGGAAACAAACTGAGGGTTACAGAAGGGAAGGGGGTCAGGGGAGGTGGAAACTGGGTGTTGGGTATTAAGGAGGGCACATATTGTGATGAGAACTGGGTGTTACATGAAACTAAGGAATCATTGAGCACTACATCAAAAACTAATGATGTACTATATGCTGGCTAACTGAACATAATAAAAAAAATTTTTTTTAAAGAAAAGAAAGAAGCAAATGAACAAAAAAGAGAGGAAGGCATGATGAGAAGGTGGTAGGCTTTTGGTCCTGATGTGCACTTACACAATTTGTGCCCCCTTTATTTCTATGTGTTAGGTGGCATTCATATTTCCTACCCTAGAACAAAAAATAGGAGAAAGTCAAATAAAAAAAGCAGTGAACTTTTTCTTTTTTTATCTGTGGTACAGTGCTTGTAGTTAAAATGCTGAACTCGCTATACCTTTGCCTCTTATCTCACAGTTCGGATCAATAAAAAATTATATTGCAGCTAAAGTACCTCCATAGAGGCAGTGTCAGAGTCATCCAAAAGCCTGTAGCAAGAGATTTTATGTTTGATGCACTGTCCCAAATGGAACCATTCCGTTTCTACTAATAAGATACACTAAGTCCTACAAGTTTCAAAGCTTTCTCCTGAACAAAGGAGACTATTTAAAACAAGAATTGTATTTTTCTTACATGTGCTTATTCACTCAACTGTTCACACATTGAATCAGTCCACAAATAGATTACATGCCTAGTCCATGGCAGTCATCCGGCTGAAGATGAAGAGGCATCCTCAGAATAGGGGGAAAGACGCAGCCCTCTGTCAGGCTAGTCACTCTGAAGACGTTTGCTGGTCCAGGAGAGACGCTTAACACAAACTGTGGGATTCAGAACAACTTCTAGATGAGGTGGCACTTTCATGATATGTTTAAGTACTTTTTTTTTTTAAGATTTTATTTATTTGACAGCGAGAAACACAGCGAGAGAGGGAACACAAGCAGAGGGAATGTTAGCGGGAGAAGCAGGCTTCCTGCTGAGCAGGGAGCCCGAGGCGGGGCTTGATGCGGGGCTCCATGCGGGGCTCCATCCCAGGACCCTGGGATCAAGACCTGAGTCGAAGTCAGACGCTTAATGACTGAGCCACCCAGGCGCCCCTGTTTAAGTACTTCTGTGATGAAGTAGGAGCTGACCAGGTTCAGGGAAGAGGTGTGGGTAGTGGTTCATTCTAGAAAGAGGGGCTATCAACCATAAAGCCATTATAAGAACCAGCTTATTGTTGATCTGTTGGATTTTTTAAGTAATCAGAACTGTATCTTTTATTTCTCAATTCACTTAATCCCAGTCATCATCTCGTAATGGATTTTTTTTACTTAGGTAAAATATTTATTTACCCTTTCTTCTTTTGTTTTTTTTTCCTCATCTTGTCAGGCCAAATTGAAACATGCATGAACACACACATAAACATATGTATTTACACATGTATGTGTGAATAAATACATATGGATGTAAATATGCATATTTGTTTTGTATAGGCCTGTTGCAGAGTAAGATGACAAAGGAACTCAACTTAGAAAGTACGAAGTTTTGTTGAGTACTCCCAACTTCTCTTACTTGAGTATTTGCTCAAGTTTGCTTTTCAGATTTTTAGGATGAAGAATCCTAAACTCTTAATCTTATCACACTCAGTCTTTCTTCTTCTGATAAAACCCATCTTGCTCTGTATTCTTAAGTGTAGCAACCAAAACTGCATACCACACTTGCTGACATGTTTTCTTTTATATTTTATGTTTTACTTTAATGGCCCCATTTATATTTTGTGGTTTTCCTTGTTTTCAAAGGCAGCTCATTAAGCTGGAAATCATAAAGGACCATCTGGGATGATTCCATGGTCCTATTCGTGGGTGACTAATAACCAGCCTTTAATTTTACCTGTGTGGATTGAAGTTTTCATGTGCTCATATACATTAAACACATAATGTTATTGTCATTGTTCTGCTTGTTTTAAAAAGCACCTTTACATTGTCTCCTTTTGCATTTTTGAGATAGAATCCACTTTCATATCTTTATTTGGGGTAGAGAGTGTTAGTCCCACCCGGAATTCTTTCCAAGTTCTCCAGGTGAATTTAAGTGTTACAGCTAATACTACAAATACCAGAACAGTATGTTGGCAGGTTACAGGGCTTTTCTGACAATACATTCGTTCATTCAGTGTTTTATTTTTATATTTTAAAGATTTTATTTATTTATTTGACAGAGAGAAAGATCACAAGTAGGCAGAGAGGCAGGCAGAGAGAAGAGGGTAAGCAGGCTCCCTGCTGAGCAGAGAGCCCGGTGAGGGGCTCGAACCCAGGATCCTGAGATCATGACCTGGGCAGAAGGCAAAGGCTTAACCCACTGAGCCACCCAGGTGCCCCTCAATATTTTTATTTTTAAGGTAGATAGAGTATAAGTACATAAGGAAAGTAGTAACATATTCAAAAGAGTAAAATGCAACATGCTTGGGTTTTTTTTTTTCTTAATTAATTTTTATTAACATATAATGTATTATTTGCCCAGGGTACATGTCTGTGAATCGTCAGGCTTACACATTTCACAGCACTTAACAGCACATACCCTCCCCAATGTCCACAACCCAGCCACCCCATCCCTACCCCCCTGCCTCCCAGCCACCCTCAGTTCGTTTCGTGAGTCTAGCAGTCTCTTATGGTTTGTCTCACTCCCCATCCCTTCCTGTTTCGTTTCTCTCCCCCACCCCCCCAAACTCCCTCTTTGCCTCTCAAATTCTTCATATCAGAGAGATCATGTGATACTTGTCTTTCTCTGACTGACTTATTTCGCTTAGCATAATACCCTCCAGTTCCATCCACGTCGTTGCAAATGGCCAGATTTCGTTTCTCTTGATGGCTGCATAGTATTCCATTGTATATATATCATGTGTCTGTTGGCCATTTGGATGTCCTCTTTGCAGAAATGTCTGTTCACATCTTCTGCCCATTTCTTAATTGGATTATTTGTTCTTTGGGTGTTGAGTTTGAGAAGTTCTTTATAGATTTTGGATTTCCAAAACCATTTGTTGAAGAGACTGTCTTTTTTCCACTGGATATTCTTTCCTGCCTTTTTGGGATGGAATGTTCATTAAGTGTTTTTACCTCATACTCAAGATTTCAAATATTTTATTTATTTTTTTAATGATTTTCTTTATTTCTTTGTCAGAGAGAGACTGAGGGGGAGAGAGAGAAAGAGAGGGCACAATCAGGGGGAGAGGCAGTCAGAGGAAGAAGCAGGCTCCCCATTGAGCAAGGAGCAAGATGCTGGACTCGATCCCAGAATCCTGGGATTATGAACCTGAGCCAAAGGCAGACACTTAACTGACTGAGCCATCCAAGTGCTCCTCAAATATGTTTTAAAAGAGTTTTTGGTTTCTGATTTATTTTGATTATTAGAATATAATTTCATTTTTGAGCATGATTTATGTGTTTTCAGAGGCTGAAAAATGTTTCTCTTTTACATTTTAATTATCATCACCTGGAAAATGTGATTACAAATAAGAATCAAACAAAAAAAGCTTTATCATCTTATTTTTTAGTCACGTATTAATATTATAAAGAAATTATCTTTTTCAACCTAATGTTTCCATTTTTATTTTACTTTCAAACTTTCTGTGAAAGATCTACATGAAAATGTAGAATGGAATTATGCAGTTTTTTTTCCTACACCATATCAAATACTCAGAAAATTGATAACTATAACCCAAATATTTTGGAGGCAAAGACCAAATTTCACATCTATTATCTAGATTAATGATTGGTAAAATGATACTTAACAGAAATTTTTATACTCATCCTTAAAAAAATAAAAATAAGTGGATATCAAAGACCAATGAAAAACAAACATCATGGCTTTTCTCTCTCTATTAGCTCCATTTCAGTTGTTTTTCATGAGAATCTTTGATGGCAACTTTTAGTCGTTTTGACATTTCTGGCTTTTGGGTGGTATGAGCACAGGGAAAAATAAAAAGCAATAATTGCTAGAACTAAGGAAATATTTTTGTTAATAAGACACTAAATTAAATTATAGATACTTTAAATTTTAAATACTTTATCATGCATGGTCTCATTTTTAAGTTCCACTTTTTTGGCATCAAATGAATTTAAGCACTCACCATTTTCTGGAGAAAGCAGCATCAGGTAATATCCTTTAAAGAAGAGTAAAGGATACAGTCCACCTGAGAGGTAAATAGGAATTTGATAGCTTATTCCTTCAAATTATCTTTTTAGTTTTACAATGAATTAATAATTTATGTTTCTCTAGCCTTTTCTTCCTTTTTATCATTCTCAGTGGATTCATCTTACCCTCTGTACCGTATAATCTAAAAATGTACCCAGTTATAATCGTATTTAGAATGATTGATAACAATGAGCTCTAAATGCAGGGACTGGTAGATGGAGAGAAAATTCTAAAACATCTTAAATGGAATCGTTACTGGCATTATTTGTCACTGTCTACCACAGTATATAGCATGTAATTTATGGAAAAAAAGCTTCACTTTTTCTTCTCTACAAAATGAATAAAAAATTTGGAAGTTGATGACTATCAAATCCTCAAGGTATTGAATCATAAGAAAAGATCTCATTAAAACAAATTAACGAGTAAAGTTCATAGAGGAGAGTACAGAACATAATGGGAAAAGAGCTGTTGCTCAGTTTACAGGGGAAAATGCACGTGTGAAACCTACAGCAGGGGGCTGAGGATTTCTAATACTCCGATGATGATCAAGAAAGCCAGCTGCATGCTAACCACGTCATACAACATAGGAAGTAGCTGTCAAATGCCAAAAAAGCCTGCATGAGACATTTGCCAAGAGACCAGGTGTTTCTGCAGGTAGAGAAAATGTGTTCCATAGCTGGATACCTCTGTTTTATTAGTGGTACCTGAGGAGAGCAGCAACTTTAGTAACTAATGGAAAGTCGGTTTGTTTTTCTTTTTTCTGATTCACGTATGTACGCTAGAGCTTCTGAGTTCTGCCAGAAGGTTCCAGCTAGTAGTGCATGTATTAATTAGGGCCCCGTTTGCCTTTAGGTAAAATAATTATTTTCTGTGCAGAATAGTAATTGCTCTACTAAAAGAAGCTTCAAAATTCATGTGAGTGAAATATAGCTTGTTTTTTTAGCAAGCATTCATGTGATCATTCTGAATATTCACATGGTTAAGCCTTTTTAAGCCAATGTTGATTAATGTTTATAGTGAAGCAATAAATGCAGTTATTAAATTTATCATCAGCTTTTATTTATAGTGACTCTTGTGCCAGTTTTCAAGTATTAATCTTGTGTGAAAGTTGAATATGTTCAATGTCGTGGATAGCTGCTAGAAACTGGCCCATGAAAGCTGTAATACTGTGATGTAGCAATCCCTACTTTTGCCCCAAATGTAATATAAGGCAAATCTGTCAGCCTTAGATCCGACTCAGGAGGATTGCTTTGTCCGAACTGCAGAAATTATCATTAAAGAATTGTTTAGCTCTTATACCATACTTGTACAATCCCCAGCGTAGCATTGTAATGAGGCTCCTGTTAGAATATGACTTTGTTTCCTCTGAGCATCCTATTATTATTTAATAATATTAAGGGATAGCCATCCTTATGTTAGCCTGTGTTTGAAGGACACAATTACCTTTGACTTTTCTGTGCACTTAATTTTGAGTTTCCATTTTTAAAATTTTTTTTAAAGATTTTATTTATTTATTTGAGAGAGAGAGAGCAAGAGAGGGGAGAGGGTCAGAGGGAGAAGCAGACTCCCCACTGAGCAGGGAGCCTGAATGCGGAACTCAGTCCTGGCACTCCAGGATCATGATCCAAGCCAAAGGCAGTTACTTAACCAACTGAGCCACCCAGGCACCCGAGGGGTTCCATTTTTTGTTCTGGAAAAATGTCTGTAAATGTAATGTTGTTAATTTATGTTACCCCTGGAAAAAAATTTTATTGCATGTGATTCTGTGAGACTATTAAGTTTTCTTGAGAAAGTCAAGGATGGTCTGTGAGAATGGATTCTATGAGTGCACTGATGTAGACAAATTTTTGTGTTTATGATTGAGGGAACCAAATAAATATTGATGTAAATACAATTATGTGAAAGCCAAAGTAGTATATAGTTAATAGAATATAAAATAATTTAAACAGGAACTTTTAGTTAGTGTTAGATAGTGTGAAAGCAAAGACTCTTTTAACCCATTGGCTGTTGATGTTAACTGCATGTATTCTGTCTTTAGGGTGTTGTTAGACCCACTGGGGGATACGCTGTGATGCTAAACTGGACAATGTCTTCTGTCTACGGACTTAAACCTGGAGAGGTAATCGTGGTTTTAAATTCATGGTACATGACATTTCCCCGGTGACCATGTATGTATTTTATTATTTCTTATTTTTTAGGTGTGGTGGGCAGCCTCTGACTTAGGCTGGGTTGTTGGACATTCCTATATCTGTTACGGACCCCTTCTACATGGGAACACAACAGTTCTATATGAGGTAATAAAATGAAATTAATGCTACCTAAAGATAATTTTTTTTTTTTTTTGCTGAAACTTTTAAAGAAGTAGTTTCTAAATGGGAACAGAAAAATTTGGATTGGGGGAAGGAGACTTTTTTTTTTATATATTCTCCTAGTTAAAAATATGGTTTCAAAAGAGAAAGGAACCCAGAAAAATAACAGCCACTATTTAAATTGTGCTGAACCAGTAAAAATTATATTATGAAAAACATATACTAATCAGCTTGATGTCTGTCCCTAAAGGATTTCTAGAAAGTATTGTACCAAAGTCATTTCAATAGAATAAAGTTTTTTTTTTTTTTTTTAATAATCATTCCCTCCGAAGTAAGCAAAATAGACCTCCACACTGAATACCTGTGGTGGGTGGTACGAGTGACATAAATGTAACAGAGCTGAAAGTGCCACTCTAAGTGTTTCTATTCAGAAGGATTAGCTGCCTTTAGAGCTGAAGAATATACTGTTCTTGTGCATTTACTGTTGGCCTTTTGTTGTTTTTTTAGTTTATTTGAAACAAATAAAAGGGGCTCAGTTGTTTGTCTTTATCCTGGAATGATGTGCTCAAGAAGAGTAAATGCTTTATAAGTATTTTACGTAAAAAATTAAATATAATAACTACATTCTAAAACCCTTTATCTGCTCTCTGGTTTCTTTCATACACTGTGTAAACATCCTCTATTCTTTCTAATAACAACACAAACCTTTTTAGACCTTTGCCCACTTCTGTCTTCTCTACCAAACTCCTTGAAAAAAGTACCAAATCCTCACTGTGTGAATTTCATATTCTTCTAGTTACTCTTTATCCCACTGTGGTGCAATTTCCATCCACGTCACTTCCTAGAATCTCCTGCAGCAGAGGTCAACATTGACTTCATAAGTGACCAAGCCAAAAGGTCTTCAGTCTGATTTTCTTTTCACTCTCTCAGTGCATCAACTGAGCTATTTCCTGCAAGTAATTCTCTCTCTTCTTGAGCTCCATGCCGTTCTGCTATTGTTCTGTCTCTTTCTTCTTTCTGGCAAATCTTTCCCCCTGTCTTTCCTTACCTGGTTAATTTCTACTATGCTTGAAGACTCTGCTCAGATGTTACCATTTTTTCAGTTTCCTCTTACAGCCTTTGGTTTTGCTTAGTGCCCTTTCTGTCGTTCCATTTGCCCCCTGAGCATATGTCTATCACTGATCACTGAACTGAGCACACTGTTTTGATATTATCCGTTTATATCTAGTAGAGCGTGAGACCCTCAAAAACCAGCCTTCTGACACAGTGCATAGCACACACTAAACACAATAAGTACTCATGAAGCGATTGAGCTCTACTTCTCTGTTCTTCTGTCTCTCAGGCAGCTTGATCTCCTTTCCTCTCTTGGTTTCTCTTATTTTGGTCCTGAACATTGGGGTTTATAAGGATGTTATTCTTAGTCTTCTTTTCCCATTCTGCTTATATTTCGGGGATAATCTTCATGCAGTTGGATTTGAGTAATACTAATTAAACCAAGGTTTCTAACTATTCCTGTCTATATCAGATCTTCCTGATGAGCACCAGCTTATTGTGAGCCCATCTTTCAATCTGTACACATCTTATGCTCAAGATGACATGAACTGAACTCACCATCTCCATTCTTCCCTGCAAAACTCATTTTCTTTCCACATATTTTCCATGTACTCTATAGTTTTGCTAACTTTACCTGCATCTAGTCATCAAAACTAAGAATTAAGGAGTGAGGCAAATTTCATAATCTTTACATATCACACCCTATCACTCATTACACTTTGTTGAATTTATATTTTAGTACCTATCAGAAGTGTTCTCTCTCTTCCCTGCCTCCTGCCATATATTCAAAACTGATATTCAGTCGACATGCATAAGTATGTTGTTGACTGGTATATATTCTCTGTTTGGCTTCTGATCTGACTTGTGCCTATGCTCTCCAGTTGTAATTTCAGGTTATCATCTGATAATTAGTCTAGAGCACGTTCTAACAGATGCTTCTTAAAGGTCCTTCCAGGATACCTCTACCCTATCTCCAAGTTTTGGGGCTTTCCCTATTCATAATTATCTGTCTAAAATGCAAAAGTCAACATAGAATTTTGTTGCTTAAAATCCTCAGAGGATTGAGTTCTGCTTTTGCAAAGATGAAAGTGGCATACTTTTCTCTATTCCTCCCTCTAATTAGAACTAAAAGTCACAAGCATGTCTAGAACAAACATGAAAAGACTGAAAGGTGGACAAAAGAAGGGAAACTGGCTTTAGGGACCTTGGGACCCAAGGATCAACATGATGATAAGATCCTGGGTTTTATTTTTCCTGCATATATTCTTGATTTGCTGCTGCAAACCTGGCAACCCAGAAATGCCAATGATAACAACAACAACAAAAAACTAAAAAAACCCCCAAAAAAACAAAAAACACCAAAAACAAACCCCACATATACACTAAAAAAACAAGAAAAAGAAACACGATCTCTTAAAGCAAAGGAGTAGGAAAGGAACAGCCTAAGTAAAACATAAAACTTTATATAGCTCTACTCTAGGAAACACTGCAGAAAAATCCCTGCCCGTTAGTAATGAGGACCCCTCAAACTTGCAGTGACAGTGAAGCCCATACGAGTCTGGACTTAGACCTCCTCCCATCAGTAATAGGTGCACTTTTACTCCCTATTGGGGTGGTGTCAGAGGAGGACATGCAGGGAGCAGT
The DNA here is from genome assembly GCA_028646535.1 of Procyon lotor. Classification (NCBI taxonomy): domain Eukaryota; kingdom Metazoa; phylum Chordata; class Mammalia; order Carnivora; family Procyonidae; genus Procyon; species Procyon lotor. The sequence goes on from CM053611.1 coordinate 77,481,585, forward strand.
AACAGGGCATGCTTACCTCCCCCAGCCAGAAAGTTATCAGTAGAAGCCCACTGTTGGAAGTGGAACCCAGCCAGCAGCAACGAGAAGCATTCTCCCTGTTGGGTATCATTGGAAACCAAATGAAGTATCTGGATTTCTAGCCCCTCCTGTCCCTTTTTCAATGGACTGAAATTAAAGTAAAGCTATATGTAACAAAAGATGTCAATATGAGCCAGTCTCATAATACATACAATACCCAAGCTTTGATGAAAAAAAAAATCACTCCTCATATCAAGAGCTAGAATGATCTCAAGCTGAATGAAAAAGAAAAAACAAAAAACAATTGATAGAGACCAATACTGAGATGACAAACATGTTAGAATTATCTGACAAACATTTTAAAGGAGCCATGATAAAAGTGCTTCCATATGTGATTATGAACATTCTTGAAAGAAATGGAAAAATAGAAAGTCACAATACAGTATAGAATTTATAAAGGACAGCCATATGTAAGTCTTAGAACTGAAAATTACAATAACCAAAATAAAAACTCATTGGGGGGATGAGTGAAATAGGGGAAGGGGATTTAAGGATACAAACTTCCAATTATCAAAGAAATAAGTCACAGAGATGAAAAGTACAACATATGAATATAATCAATAATAATAATGTATCATGACAGATGGTACATGAGTACACTTCTCATGGGAAGGATCATGTAATGTATAAACTTGTTAGATCACTGTGTTGTACACCTGAAGCTAATATAAAACAACTATAATTCAATTAAAAAAAAAAAAGAAAAGCTCAGTGGATGGGCTCAATACCAGAATGGAGCAGGCAGAGGAAAGAATCAGTGAACTGGAAGAAGGAACAATAGAAATTACCCAGTCTAACCAAGAGAAAAATAGCGGAAAAGAAAAATTAGCAGAACCTCAGGGACATGTGGAATGATAACACAAGATCTAGCGTTTTTGACATCAAAGTCATGAGAGGAGGAAGGGGACATGGGGCTGAAAAAGTACTGAAAAAAAATAATGAAAATTTTCAACTTCTCAAGTTTAGCCAAAGATATGCGTCTTTCGATTCAAAAAACTGAGTGAACTTCCAAACAATTAATTTACAGAAATACACACACACACACACCATAAACTTCTGAAAGCTAAAGACAAAAAGTCATCTCAAGACTCGGGAGAAAGAAAGGATGCCTTACCTATGGGGGAAAGCCATTTGTTTTTGTTTTTTTAGGATTGATTTGGGAGAAAGAGAGTGTGAGCTGGGGGGAAGGGCAGAAGGAGAGAGAGAGAATTCTCAAGCAGACTCGCCGCAGACCCTAACTCAGTGCTCCATCCCAGGACCTGAGTCAAAATTAAGAGTCAGCCACTGAGCCAGCTGAATCACCCAGGCATCCTGGGAAAGCCATTTGAATGACAGCATTTTTCTTTGGAGGCCAGAGGAAAGTGACATGACATTTTTCAAGCATGGAAAGAAAGGAATTGTCAGTACAGAATCCTATATCCATAAAAATATACTTTGGGTATAAAGAAGAATTAAGGACATTCTCAAGATAAAGAGAAACTTCAGAGAATTTGTCATTATAGGTCTCCCCTAAAGGAATGGCCGATGGCCAGTACTTGATGATAAAAGGCTTAATACTTCTTGTGCCTGGACGAAGGCAAGGATGATCACTCTCTCCCTCTATTCAACGTAGCCTTGGAAAAAACCAAACAAACAAAAAACATTTTAGAAAGGAAGAAATAAAATTGTCTTTCTTTGAGGCTGCATGATTATGTAGAAAATTATAGGACATCTAAAAAAATCATAAGTGAGTTCAATGAGGTCTCAGGATACAAGATGAACACACAGATATGAACTGTGTGTCTCTATACTAACAGTGGACACCTGTAACTATGAAGGGCAACATGAGGGATCCTGATGGAGACGGAACTGTTCTGTTCTTGACTAGGCCAATATCCCGGTTATGATAGTCAACTACAGTTTTGCAAGCTGTTAGCACGGGGCAGGGGATACTGGGTGAAGGGTGCACCTTCACCCTTCAAAATAGACAAAATAGACAAAAGGGTCTCTTTGCATGTGAATCTACAATTATCTCATACAAAAAGTTTAATTCAAAAATTAAAAAAATAAAAAGCCTTCAAAGAACTCTTGTCTCTTAAAAAACAATTCAAACTCATTTGCCTGATACAAGTGATGGATAGGCATCTACGTTTATCTTATTTATCTTATCTTTAGTCTTATCTCTGGTTCCTGGCCTCTGACTCAGCTTCCCACTTAAAAATCCTATAATACGGGCACTTACATGAGCAGAGCTGCCAGTGACTGAGTTATTCCTGCTAGTAAAATTCCACTTTTGTTCTCATCATGTTGCAAAATGGTCCTTTTTCTTAAGGGATCAAGTTCAATATCCTCTCCTCTCTGGTATTTCCTTTGCTTTTCCTCAGGCCAATGGAGGGATTCTCTCTTATACCATCTCGATTCCTCTGATCTTCCACCTTCAGTGCTGTGATACTGGAAACTCTAAGGACAGGAGATGTTTGTCATTTCAGTAACCCCTCGCCCCCGACCACCGTGTCTGGCACAGTGCCTTCCAGGTGGCAGGTAAAATTTGTTGTGTAAATGAACCGTTTCTCAGGGGATTAATTGACAACTTGAGCATGCACAATACAGGGAAAAAACTTGCTTGCTCGATTAATTAAAACAAAGCTAAAATAAACTGAAAATGAGTTTTGACTTGTCACCAGTCCAGCAAGTAGAAAAAAACATTTATTAACCTCTACAAAATATTCATCCCATTTGTCCCCCAATTTTAGATGCATTATCAAATTAATCTTATTTTATTCTAGTCTGATTAGTGTTTTTATTTAGGAAGTTAATATCTCCCATTAAAAATTAAAAATACATTCTTTTTATAGTGAATAGAATAATATAACAGATCCCTCATGGACCTCTCATAGGATTACTTTTTCTAAAGAGAAATAAAATCATATACAGCACAGTATGTTCAAAGTTTTACTTTCATTTTTAATGAATTACAGCATTTCAAAGCTATAAGGTAGATAGTGAATTGGTGAGTGTGATGATATTCTTACGTAACGATGAATTTTGATTTAATAAAAATTGATGTTCTGAAGTACTAGTTCATTATGTGCCCAAGTCATCTAGAGGTCATAAAACATATCTCTTACTGGATGTAAATGGTTCATGGTATTTTAAGACTGAATAATGAATGAATCCTTTTTCTCAGCAAAGATAATTTTTTTATATTCTGAAATTTAATACACATCTATAACTGCCATCGGCAGAAAAAACTCAAAAATGCTTATAACTAAGTTGGAAAATCAGTTTAACTTCTAGATATGTTAAGAGTCACCCACCCGAAACAATGTGTGTTCCAACATGAACGCCTCAAGTGGAAAATGTGATTTTTGTTTCTGCCATAGAGGACACATAGCTCTGCATCTGCAAGGTGAAAACATTGGAAATCCTGGTTGTGTGCTTTGGCTTTAGCTTCCTGATAGTTACCAGATTTGTGACACATTTCTTCTTTCATTAAAACAAACAGCAACAACAACAAAAAAATCCCACAAAAATTCTCAATTTCCTTATCCTCCTGCAGTTAGAACACTTTCTTCATCTTAGAAGGCTTGCCTTGCTCCACGGTCCTCCCCCATTGGCATCTGTTGCCATCATCCCATTATAACAGCTTTTGATAATTTCCCTGGATATCTCTATTTTTCCAAATGCTAATGGGCATTTTCAGTCCTAATCATTCTTGGCTTCTCGGCCCTTGAAGGTCGTTGGATTGCTCTCTTCCTTTCTAAGACATAGCCTGCTCCTGTTTTCTTGAAGTTTTCTAATGCTCATTCCTGCTATAGGAGTTTGCCCATTTGTTGCCTGAAATATATTCCTCAGCTCAAGTGTCTCTTCCTCATGCAGCTCTCCTTGACCTCTCTGATTAGGTCAGATCTTGTCCTCTCTCTTAAGTGCCATAGGCTTTTCCCTCCTGGCTTGTGTCCCAGATCATGTTAGTTTATAGGCCCCTTTGATTTGCTTATTTGGCCCTGTCTGCTCTAAACTCTGAGAGGAAATAGGTCATCTTAGTGTTTTCTCACCATCAATTCTCAGCTACTAGCCTTTAAAAAAAAAAAAAAAAGTACAGGGGCACCTGGGTGGCTCAGTTGGTTAGGCATCTGCCTCTGACTAGAGTCATGATCTCCAGGTCCTGGGATTGAGCCCTACATCTAGCTTCCTGCTCACTGGGGAGTCTGCTTCTCTTTCTCTCAAATAAATAAACAGAATCTTTGATATATATACACACACACACACACACACACACACACACACACACACATATATATATTTAATATATGGTCATTTATGATATAAGCATTATTTCTCTTGAATTTTGGTCCAATGCCAGTTGAGAAATACACAAAAACCTGGAATGTGCAATCAATAGGTTATAGGTATCCTTAGCTTTGCTCTTGACATATGTTTGGTTCCCAATAAATATTCGTTAAGTAATGCCTGGATGAAGATATCAGAAAAAACAACAACAACTTGATTTTGTAAGTCAAGACTGTTTTCTATTATGAAGAAATACAGAATTCTAGTTATCTTTACCAGAGAATCATAAATGATTCATTTATGATTCTTATGTACGATTCATACGTAAATGATTCATACAATTCATATTCATTACGATTTATATGTAAATAAATCATATGAACAACTTAAATAATAGGTTGTATTTTTTTAATAAGCGAAGATTTACTATTATTCATTGAACTGGACATATGCAAACCAAGTCTGAACAATTCAGTCCTTATTTTTGAGAGGAAGAAAATAAACAGTCTTTTCAGATATTTCCTTTATTAATGGAGCACTGATTCCAACAGACCTAACCCCAACAACATACAGACTAAGACATATGGTAATATGTTTTAACTTTTAATTCTGGAATTCCTTTCAATTTATTGTCCTAGAAAGTGATGCTGGGGCGCCTGGGTGGCTCAGTTGTTGGGCGTCTGCCTTCGGCTCAGGTCATGATCCCAGAGTCCTGGGATCGAGCCCCGCATCGGGCTCCCTGCTTGGCAGGAAGCCTTCTTCTCCCACTACCATTCCCTCTGCTTGTGTTCCCTCTCTCGCTGTGTTTCTCTCTGTCAAATAAATAAAATCTTTAAAAAAAAAAAAAAGAAAGAAAGTGATGCTGACTCTTAAAATACATCTACTAAAGGTTTCATTCTAAATTAGTGAAAAATTTTCATGTTTGAGAGAAAGAACAGCGGATTAAGACTCCCAAAGAATAATTCCTGCAATTTTTACCTGTTAATTGTTTGGCCCCAGGTGAGTTACTTAACTGCTCCCAACCTCATTTTTCTCACCTATAAAATATCAATATTAACAGTACTTTTCTTATATATCATTAAATTGCTTAATCATGAAAAGTCCTTAGGATAGCTGCCAGGATATAATAAGCTGCTATTATTATCCAACCATATAGATTTCTTCTTTCCCAAAATAAAATTCTATAGTATAAACACCAACCATTCATTCCCAGGCAATCCAGCCATCGTAATGCTTGAATTTTCAAATAGTCCAGATTTCTTCCCTCAACGTATCTCCTTGTAACTCTGCAGCAGTCATCAGAGCACTAATGGCAGCTCCCTTTGGAGCACATTAATTCTCTTCTAAGAGCCAGGCGAAGGAATCAGCGCACAGGGATGTGTTGATCTGAACAGAATGAGTAGTGTATATGGAAAATAACCCAGTGATCTGTCCACTCAAGGATCTGTCCTTTCATAGTAGAACCAGTGAGTGAAATAAGAGTGGCTGTGAAGCCTTTCATGTATGAATAAATCAGTACATTACATTTCATGGATCACCATTATCCAAACATGTATAATCTTTTGCTTCTATTTTTTGATGGGCTTTATCATCACTAGTTTATAAGCTGTGTATATCTTTGAAGACTTCAGAATATTCAGCTTGATAACCTCTCATTGAATGGTCTTTTCTTGAAGGAAGAGTTCAGATACCCCTTTATTGTTTCTTTATAGAATGATTAGTGTGAAATGAGCTCTGCACTTTCCTTTTTTTGCATAGGAACCAGATAAAATAATGTATATGGAATTAGTTCGAAAGCCTCAAAAATATCACTATATATGTATAACTGGTAAAATATGACTACATACACGTATTTAGACATCATTGTAATCACTTTGTATACATGGATCAAAACTTTTTCCAGTTTGAAAGTCCCAAGGCTTGAGAATATTGAGGATACTACTTTAATTACTTTCAAATTATTTTTGTACTGAACACTCTTCAAGTCCACAGTGTATATCTTCAGTGCACTTATCACCTACTTCTGTATGCACGGAACCTGCTATCTCCATGAGGACATCCTATGATGTATTTTCCACAGATGGACCTCCTAAATTCTGATCCCCTTTAGGATTTCATATGTAATTGTTGCTTGCATGTATAGATTTGTCTTCTTTTTTGCAAAAATTTTGCATTTCCCATGTTAACCTGTTCTCTTGAATTTGATGATCCATTTTTTTAAGGATGGAGATTTGCTTCTTTTAAGCTCAGAGATACGTTGCTTCCTTTTAAGACCAGTAGTTTAAGACCATATGTTGCTAACTAGTAAACTCAAAGGCACACATCAGAGTCTTCTCCCCCTCTTATCTAATGGAAAATGATTTCCTTCTTTCTTCTTCTTTTTTAATCTAGTAGAACAGCAGTGTACTTTTATGTATGTACCGAAGGAGAAAAATGATGACATGGTTATTGCTCTGATTGAGGCTATATAATTTGATCTTCTCAATCAGAAAAGATTACAGAGCTGATGCCAACGTCTTTTAGATTTCTCACATGACTAGTTGTTCAAAGATATTTATTTCTGAGTTTTTCTCTATGTGTGCCCGTGCTTTATGTTGGAGCAAGCAAGTGCAGCTCCTCATATGACTCTATCAACACTATTTATTGGAGCCTGTTGTGAGCTCGGCATTTTCTCAGGGCTGATAGGGAAACAGAATACGTATCAGATACACTCCTGGTCCTGAACACACTGACCAGATAGTCAAAGAATTAAGAGGAACGTAAAGGACAGAAAGGAAACAAACCAAAACACCACCTAACTGAGAACTTTCTTACACTGTGTGGAAGATATGCAACTTTTTTCAGAAATTACATTGAGCCATTGACTATTGTAAAGACTCTATATTTAAGTCTTGCACATGTTTTGATGCGATTTTCTGATAATGGAACTAAATAAGGATGAAAGACATTAAATAAGCTGACTTAGGTTACATAGCTGGTAAATGGCAGTTTGGATTCCACCCTGGCTCAAAATCTATCTACTAGTGTCTTAGGGAAAGTTTAGGATTAGAGTAGACCGGCAAAGCTCTGTGGATGAAGCAGTTCCAGTAATAACAATAGCTACCGTTGATTGGGTGTTGGGTGGTAGGAACCCTACTAAGCATGTTCTTAACTATTTCTATCTATACACCATGGGATAAATATTTTGAGTCCTTATTTACAGCTATAGAGACTGAAGATCAGAGACATTAAGTAACTTTACCAGTGGCACACAAGTGACAGAGTTGGGATTTGAAACAAAGTTCTCTGACTCCAAAAGCAGTGCTCTCTACCCATAATGTAGAGATAAACAATTGGGAAATTACTCATGCCTGCTATGGCCAGAACCAGGGTATCAGTGACTTTTAAGGAAAGGGCAGGATATTAGGATGTCAGGTGGATATCGTAAGGGAGAGTTCAATAGGAGGTTGAAAATAGCTCTGCTGTCTTCAGCTAGGACAATGCTGGTTAGTTACCACCTGAACTGCGGTTGTTCCTACTTGTGGAGGGGGAAAGAGTATTTTTAGTTTTGGTAGTGTCAACTTTAAAGGTGCTCCTCCGACATTTGTATGATGTCACAAAGGTAAGGTTCAAAACTCAGAAGAACGTAGAGAATTAGAGGATGTTGAGGAGTTAATTTAAGACCCTGAGGTGATTGAGATACTCAGAGAGGTAAAGATTATGAAAGAGAAGCTATAAAAACTGAGAAGGAAAAGTTAATGAGGCAGTGGGAGAATCGGAAAGACGATCTTGTCAGGGGCGTTTCCAGAAGAGGGTGGATCAGCAGTGCCAGCTGCTTCAGAAGATCTCGGAAGAGAGTTTTTGCAAGTAAGGTGTCATTAGTCAGCAGTGCCACAGGAGGTCTGTGTTTGTTTTATTTTTGAACACAGGGGAAATACAAGGATATTTAGAGCTAATTTTAGGTAAATTATTGGATAGTGTGGAGTAGCCAGGCTTTGTACAACCCCAGGTTGAATTGCAATGTACATACAGAATAGCCACACTTTACTTCCTGGGCAGAAATCTGCTGGTGTAATAAAAGCAAGAACTTTAATTTCTCTGTGTACGGCAAAGTGCAGCTACTCACTCTGAGTAAGGAAAACCTGAGTTTGTCCCTCTAGTACAGATAGCAGTGATGGCTCCTCAGCGTGGAGGAATTCGGAGGTGAAAGCTCTCCTGCTTGAAGCCATGAGCTACCAGCTCTCCTAGAGATAAATGCTCTCCGTGACTTCTGAGAGTGGGCAATATGTCAGAGGCCCTCATTAGCTCAGCACTGGGTCTGCAGGATTACCAATTCCAGTGCTCTGCTTCATTTACTTGGTATTAGTACGTTCAGAGGTAAGCAATTTTTTTAGGGGGACAGATGGGCTCTTATGACCTGGGTGGAAGCAATGGCTTATTCATTGGAGGGTGGCCTCATCATAAGGCCCCATATGGTCAACTCTCTCAGCGATCCGGGAGAAGGGAGGGGAAGAACCAAACCAGAAGGGATAGATCTCTCTCTCCCTCCCTCCCTCTCTCTCTCTCTCTTTTAAATTCAGCTTTATTGAAGTATAATGGACAAAATTGTAGGATGTTTACAGTTTGAATCATGTTATCTTCAATTTTTTTCACCATGTTTTATGGTTTCCAGTCTAGGTCTTTCACCTCTTTGGTTAAGTTCATCCTTAGGTATTTAATTCTTTTTGGTGCAATTGTAAATGGAGTGGTTTTATAATTACTCTTTCTGCTACTTCATTATTAATGTATAGAAATGGCACTGATACCTGGGTATTAATTTTGTACCCTACAACATTACCGAATTCATTCACTACTTCTAGTAGTTTTTTGATGGAGTCTGTATATATATGCATAGTATCATGTCATCTGCAAATAGTGACAGTTTAATTTCTTCCTTACCAATGTGGAAGCCACGCTGTTTCCAGAGCCAGAAGGAAAATCTTTGAAGAGATTTCTATGTTGGGGAGGCTCTCATATGCCTAGAAACCTTAGTTATGGACTCCTTTTTAGAATCTGATCATACTGACTTATCTCCCTAGGAAAATGAATATATACACATTAAAAAGATCAGAATACTCATAAGCTTCCCCGAAGTCCCGTCAGAAACCCTTCATCTAAAATATTAAGATAAAATCCTTTCAAGCATTGATAAAACCAAACAAAGCCCTCAGACTGAAACTTAGCTTTCAGAAGTCTCTGGCGACACAGGATGAGCAGCTGACCTAGGGCTGTTCTCCTTGACTTAGGAGAAAGGATAATTGTATTCTGGGTGCTAGATCCTATAAATCATAATATATATGTACAGTTTGGAGTCTAGTTTATAGAGCAAGACATAAAGAATGAGGCATTTCTCCCCAATTATTTTCTCAGTGTATGGCACCCTATAGTCAGATTTCAGCTATCAGTATATTTTTTATTAATACTTGGATTGGCTCATTTATTTATAACAGGTGGGAAAAGGCTAGTGTTGAGTTCTAACCTCATCCCCTAGGGTAATGAAGCAGGTGGTATTGCATAGCCTCAGGTAATGCCTAGAATCTAAGGACTATGGTTCTCCACCCTGGCTGCAGATTAGAATTACTTAGGGTACACATGAAACATAACAATACCAGGCCCAATTTAAGGCCAATCTGGGAGTGGGAAACAGACCTTGGAACCTTTCAGAAACATCCCAAGTGGGGCATGTGGATGGCTTAGTTGGTTTAGCATCTACTTTCAGCTCAGGTCATGATCCCAGGTTCTTGATTTCAAGCTCCATGTCAGGCTGCCTGCCAAGTTGGGAGTCTGCTTCTTTGTCCCTCCCCACCTCTTGGTCATGCGCTCTCTCTTTCTAAAATAAATAAATAAGATCTTAATAAAATAAAATAAAATAAAATAAAATAAAATAAAATATCCCACGCAACTCTCATTTACATTTGGGGTTGACAATCAAGGGACTGAGTCAATAGATAGCTGTCTGGATAAGATAAAGGAAAGCAAGGTGGCAGCATATCCCCATAGGTGAGGCCCATGGAATTATGGGAAATCTCTAGCAAATAATCAATGAAGTGAGTCGACATAAATTCTTAGTTATCAATTGTATTTATAAGCACATTTTTACTCCTTAAAAGAAAATCTGCTATAGTAACAAAATCTTAGACCTGAAGATCTTAAGGCATAGAGCAGTTCTCTCATTGGGGTTTAAAGTGGCAGTAATGTTTTCAAGATTGGAACAAGATAATGTTGAGTTATTGAGAGAGGGACTTTATGGAAGAAAGCCCATTTTTCAAAGAGATTGTACACTCATTTGGCTCATATTTCAAAACACACAAATGGGTAAAGAGTGCAAATCTCTGACCTCCGTTCCCCGCTGTTCAATTTCTCTGACTTGGAAGCAGTCAATCTTCTGTATCTAATAGTTCATTTCTTACATAAGCAATGCCCCCTCCTTTATTTTCATACAAATGACATCATCCAAATGATATGCAGACTATTCTGCATTTTACTTTTCTTTCACTAAATACTATTTCCTGGGGAACTGCTTATGTTTTATCAAGTCTCAAGTTTAGATGTTGCATGCCCAAACTTTCACCCCTTGGTAAAGACATGAGGCATGTAGTAGAGATTCCACAAAGGCTATTGCCAATGTCATCCCACTTCCGGAATAAACTAGCCAGCGCTGCTGCAGCTGTCTGCTGAAATTAAATTCAGAACTACTCTATAAGGGATGTTGCTGTCTTCACCTTAGAACTGCAGTACAAACATGCCTTTGGTGATATTCTCAGAAGTAGTGTTCAAAGAGACAAGATGTATTTCTAATCTTGCCACAAAAGGAGGCAAGAACCTCAGCTGACTTGGAAATTTTTATGTCAAAGTCTGAGAAACTACAAGTAGCTTTGACACAAGCCTTTGGATAAACCGAAATCATAGGATTAATAAAGCAAATGATTTTTTTTTGCTCAAAGATCTAACTCTAGTGTTTAAGCTTGTCTTTGTCTTGGTAAGGGGCTGTCTTTTGCTACTTTCCAGTGCTGAGACTGAACCTCAGTAGGGATTGTATGAGAAGCTGAGACATCAGCTGGTTTTCTAGCTCACAGTCTCTCGTCTCTGATTCCTGAAAATTAACACGCTGAATCATAAGTGGTAGAAAATTGTGTGTGCACCTTAATCTTCAAGTATTATCTGTCTTGGTTTCTATGCCTTGTACCATCGCTAGCCACGTTATAAATGTTAGTCGTTGGTGTTTTATAAATCTCTGGTGTTAAAAATTCATGATTTCTAACAGCCAAAAGCTTAGAATCTCTGCTTTGCCATTGTAGGGATTGCTTTTTGCTTTTGGTTTCTGGACAGCAATGGACACTTCAGCCATTAGTTTGGGGAAAGGGAATAAAAGCAAACGGTGATGTCATTTATTTTAGTTTTGCATAGTTTTTAAGTTTGTTACCTTTTAGTCACATTACTGCTTTTGGTGTGTATGTTTGTTAAAAATCCCCAGAGTTTTAGGGGCACCTGGGTGGCTCAGTGGGTTAAAGCCTCTGCCTTCAGCTCAGGTCACGATCTCAGGGTCCTGGGATCGAGCCCCGCATCGGGTTCTCTGCTCAGCAGGGAACCTGCTTCCCTCTCTCTCTCTCTCTGCCTGCCTCTCTGCCTACTTGTGATCTCTCTCTCTGTCCAATAAATAAATAAAATCTTAAAAAAAAAAAGAAAAAAAATCCCCAAAGTTTTAGAATCTTCCTACTTTTCTGTTGAATAGTGTTTGGCTGTTGCCCCTCACTGAATATGCAAGTTCTAGAATCAGAGTCATTTTCTCCAGGCAACTCAGTGTGGTTAGGGTGTTACTGATTATTTTTAAAAAGTACTGTAAAGGAATTATATTGCCTGTGTGTGCATGCTTCTACGTGTATGCACGCAAGCTTGTGTGTGTGCAGGAGGGCAGGGGAGAACAGTGTTCAATAAACCAGTTAGCCCCTTTGTCTTTAAATTCTAAAACGGTGAAACATATCATAGCACCAAATAATTCTGTGGGAATAGGCAATAAAATGCAAAAATTTGAACCTTTCTGAGCTCAACCAACTTACAAATGAATAAGGTGAGATTATATACATCACTTCTTTCAGTGTCTTAATAGGAATGCTATGTTATTGTGATTTTTATGCTCAATAAATAGAATATTGATGAAAATGTATTCGGTGTGGGTCAGAATTATAATACTAATTATTATGTTATTTACAAAAAGATATGGTAGGGTTTTTAACTAATATTTCTAATGTTTAAGCTGTCATTATCATTAGACATAATTAATTGAAAGCATTGTAAAATACATCAAATTGTGTCCTCTCTGTAGGTAATCATGGTATAACATTTTGTTATGACACTAATATCACCCTTTTGTGAGTATATTATCTTTGTCCCATGACACTGGAACTGTAGTGGAATTCAATTCCAATTGGCTATAAAATATCTTTTTTCAGTGGAGGTCAAACTACTTTAAAATATTATCTCAGTGCTTTTAGCTTATCGAGGAAATATTGGAAAAGTGATTTATTTTTATTTAGTGGGCAAGAAAATGGCAGCATAGACAGGGAAAGTCAATTGTATAAGGTCAGTTAATAAATCATCTTTATGTGGGTGAGATCAAGTTTCTGAAGTCACAATCTAGTACACCAGGGACTGAACAGTGCCTAAAACAGATCGAAAAAGTAGAAGTCAAATGTTCACATCACTTGCTTCAAAAGAATAAATGTGCTGGTTCATTTTAGACTGATGTGCTCAAGGCTTCATAATTTGTAAGTCAAGTTATGTATATGAGTTGCCAGATTATATGTGACAGCTTTTTATACTATATTAACATGTTGACCTGTATGAGGTGGTAATGGAATAAATTGAAATCAAGTGTTTCGGGATTGTTGTGTTAATAAAAATGAATTTCTAGTTGGAATAAATACTTTGGATTTTGGATTTAAAAGAGCAAGAGAAAAAGCAAATAGAAAAGCGATAAAGAGGTTCGATTTTTAAAAAAAGAAAATATACTTACATTAAAGACTATTAAAGGTCATTAAAAAAAAAAGAAAATACAAACTAATAACGCCCTATCCAAGACCCAAGTAGATGTAGATAGTGAATTGAAATTCATGCATAATTGTGGTTGACCTCTTCTTATCATCTGTTCATTTATTATTCTCTGCTGGAGGAGATCTCTCAGTTTGCTACTAGCAACTTTTTTCCTCTTTTTACATTATCTGTGTTTCCCAAGTGTGTTTTCCAGAATATAAGATCCATGAGGGCTCCCTGGGTGGCTCAGTGGGTTAAAGCCTCTGCCTTGGGCTCAGGTCATGATCTCAGGGTCCTGGGATCAAGCCCCGCATCAGGCTTTCTGCTCAGCAGGGAGCCTGCTTCCTCCTCTCTCTCTGCCTACTTGTAATCTCTCTCTCTCTGTCAAATAAATAAATAAAATATTAAAAAAAAAAGATCCATGAGATGTGCATATAAGGGATATGGACAGAGAAATTTAGGAAAGATTATGTATGGTAACTATCTTTTGGGAATTCCTGATGTTCTTTAACACTTTTAAGTCTTTAAGAAATGGTCAAAAATCAGAAACCTGTGTTCCTTTTTTATTCCAACCCCTTTCAAAAGGATTTGACTGTGAAATATATATTTATATCTATCTGTCTATGTATATATATGTGTATATGTAATATGTATTTTTTTCATATAACATATATTAACATTCCAGGCACCTTCCTTTAGAATCAAAGGAAAACAGTAGTGGTTTTTAGTAGAGAAAAAAGAGAATGGTTTGAGAAATAAGGGAATATAATTGGGCCAACATAGATTCTATGGAACACTTAGATTTTTGTAGAATCACTGATTTATGTATGCTGTGTTCATTTTCCGTTTCACAGAAACATCATTAAAAAATGCTTTGGGGGGTACCTGGCTGGTTCAGTCAGTTAAGCAGCCACCTCTTGATTTTGGCTCAGGTCATGATCGCTCAGGGTTGTGAGATCCAGCCCCACATCAGGCTCTGCGCTGAGCAAGGATGGAGCCTTTCTGACTGGGATTCCCTTTCTCTCTCTCTCCCTCTGCCCCTCCCCACGGTGTGCTCTATCTATCTCTCTCTCTCCTCTCTCAAAAAAAAAAAAAAAAATGCGTGTGTCCTTTGATTACATATTCTGTAAAAATTGTTAAAATTGTTAGATTTTTATTCGTGGATTTTCCATTGACTTTGTTAAAGAATTTTTTTTTTAAGATTTTATTTATTTATTTGACAGAGAGAGAGAGATCACAAGTAGGCAGAAAGGCAGGCAGAGAGAGAGAAGGAAGCAGGCTGCGGGGCTTGATCCCAGGACCCTGAGACCATTACCCGAGCCGAAGGCGGAGGCTTAACCCACTGAGCCACCCAGGCGCCCCCATTGACTTTATTAAATGTCATTTGAGGCTATAGAAAACATATGTTTGTGGATGTCTTACTGAATTTTTTTGAAGTCATAGAAGTTGCTTTCCTTGGAGTGAGGCATTTAATTGAAAAAGTCATAGTTCAGAAATCCCTCTGATTCCATATCTTTCTCTCTTCCCAAACACTTTGAGAATTGTTATTGTCATTTCTTTTTTTTTTTTTAAGATTTTATTTATTTATTTTTAGAGAGAGAGAGACCTATCCAAGACCTATCCAGAGTGCGCGTGAACGGGGGGAGGGGCAGAGAGAAAGGGAAAGAGGGAGTCTCCTGCAGACCTCTCTGAGCAGGGAGCCCGATGTGGGGCTCCGTCTCAGGACCCTAAGATCATGATCAGGAGGGAAAGAGGGAGTCTCCTGCAGACCTCTCTGAGCAGGGAGCCCGATGTGGGGCTCCGTCTCAGGACCCTAAGATCATGATCAGGAGTCCACCGCTTAACCCACTCAGCCACCCAGTCACCCCAGTATTGTCACTTTTAAAGGTATTATGAAAAAGAGTGTTCAAGTTAGAAATTCATAGCAATCGTATTTTTGATTTAGTCTACCCCCCAAAACGAGGTATTTAATTTCTTGGCTAACAGAAGACTATTTTATGTTATTAATTTGAATGTGATCTATATTTCCTGTCCTTTATTTTTTGAAACTCAAGAAAGGAACAGTTGCAGTTTGAAAAGCTTTCAGGATGACGTAATGGTGCAAATGGCCTCTCTGAAGCCTGGGCATTTGGTTTCTTTTATTTACGACAGAACATGGGGATATTTTAAAACCAAGATTTGTTGAGCGCCCCATCTTATTAGTATTGCTGTGTTAAATGTGTAAGTATTGAACTGTCAGTGAAATATGAGACATTTTACACAGTGACATTTTAAATGAATCTCATTGTAGGGGAAGCCTGTGGGAACCCCAGATGCTGGTGCTTATTTCCGCGTGCTCGCCGAGCATGGAGTAGCTGCCTTGTTTACAGCACCGACTGCAATTAGAGCCATCCGTCAACAGGACCCTGGGGCGGCCTTGGGGAAGCAGTACTCTCTGACAAGGTGAACTTGGGATGCACAGGGCAAATTACATTAAAAACCGCGATCAGAATGAATAACTGAACATTATATATATTTTTTGGCACTGCGTACCTCTGTGGAAAGAGCCAGAAGATTCTGAATGTTATTGAGAATGACTGTTCTAAACATAGCTTTGACTTCGTTAGAATTTTAACTCTACTATGACTATTTTTTAATACCATATTGTGTTTATTTCAGTTCAGATCGTACGGAAATATTTCTCTTTTTTTTAAACCACGGTGCTTATATTTTCCTTAAAGTAAAATACTGACGATGACTTAAAATGCATTTATACATACAGAATCGTATCGGACTGTCTTTTGAAAATAGAATAATGGTGTAAATAGAAGGAAGATACTATTTGATTTCATATATACAGATAAAATGTGAAAATTATAGTCCAAGTTAGTGTTGTTGAGTGGAGGAAATTGTTTTTCCGTTGTTTTGTAATAATATGCTCTGGATAGTTTAAATATTTTTTGCTGGTTTATTGACATCCATTTCAGTTTAATGATATGTGTATTCAAAGATAATTATAGCAATTTGTATCTTCAAGGCAATTTCCAGCATCGGTTCTTTTTGAAACTGGTCTCTTTGAAATTGGTCCTGGCTATCGTCAGCTAAAAGAAGGGTTTTGCAGTTTCTTCAAATCAAACAATGGGTTTGAATTATTGTTTTGAATTTTTTTAACTTAAATGCCAAGCGTTATGAATTTTTATGTTGTTAAAACCCAAAGAAGGAGTTAGAATAGATATCATACCACGATTGCAGGTGGAAGCAAGAAGCCTTCATATTGGGCTCTCAGGGGTTTTGTTTTTGGTTCTTGTCCTTCTATTTTTTTGTTTTAGGGAACATTAGATGTGGATTTACATAAAATTTTACCCATAATCTAAAGAATACACTCATTAAAATTGTTCATAAAATGAACTTTCCATTACAATGTTTCTACCCACCCTCCCTTTGTCCCTTCATTTACTACCTTTCAATTTTATTTTCTCCATTTCAGCCAAAAGGATAGAAAAGTAGATTTTGGTAATAACCTCTTAGGCTGTGGACAGTCTCCATGGCTTAGACGGTTCTGGGGAATTTTGAAGAAACCGTGACTGTAGTTCTTTGCACTGTCTCTTTCCTAACAAATGCATTCTGATTGCAGGGTTGTGCAGTCATGTGACCTGCAAGCCAAGGAAGGTCTCTTATTTGCTACATCATCTTCTCTTCCCATTTCTACATGGGTTTTAGATGTTCTCCCTTACTGTGAAGGCAGAAACATTTTCCAATTGTACTAACATATAAAGCAGCCATTATTACTGAATGCCTATTAAATCATCGCTTTTTTTTCCAAACTAATACTAATATGGAATATGAGATTTTAGTGTAAGAGAAATTGCAGTAGGTTCCCCCTGATAATGCCCTTCTGTCTTTAGGCACCTCAGTTATGCATGATGGCGTGCACATATGTTTTTAATAGATATTTAATGATTTACAGGCTCAGCTTTTCAAATCACTACTGTTAATACATGCAAACATTTACTAATTACTTACTATGTGCCAGGTGTAGAGGTCTGAGTTTCTCTCATTCAGTTATCACAATAAGTAGGAATTGTGATTATCTTCATTTTACAGATGGGTAGTATCAGGACTGGAAAGTTTAAGAAACTCTTGAGAAAGAAACAAACTCAGGCAATCTGACAAGGGCCCACATTCTTCACACGGACATACTCTTATGACAGGTAAATTAAGAAACTAACTTGATTCAGGAATTTTTGTCCTTCATCAGATAGAAGCAGCTTTTACTCCTTGTATATTTTTAGCCTATTCAAATAATACCTTCACTGAGCTTCTGTAATAGAGTCTCACTTGTGAAGTAAGGGGATGTTAGAAAGGACCTCAAAAATCTTAACTACCCGATTTTAAAAACAAGGAAACAAAAGTCCAAAAAAGGTAAGTTTGGGTTGGAGAGAGAATAAACAGCAGGACCTAAATCTTTTCGCACAACCATATGATACCTTTTGTTTTATATTTCTGTTCTAGACTTTTCATACTTACTCAGTGAACTGACAGTCTCGGGGGTTACAATGGCAGGCTCATGATCTATCTGCAGAGCTTGCTTTCTCTCTTCTCTGAGAGGACAGTTTCCATGATGAAACTGTGTTTTGCAAATGTATTACATATTTCCTTAAAGATTTTTTTAAAATAAATTTGGGGATTTGCCAAAGATTTTTGCTCCCAAAGCGAACTTCAGAGTGTATTCTGAAATAGCGAGCCAAGCAGAGCTATAAATGCATTTTATCAGAGATGATTAGAAGTCAGAAGCCCAGATCAGAGGTG
>CM053611.1:77500267-77638029 GCA_028646535.1 Procyon lotor
CCATAAATTATAGATTCAATTTCATTTAATTCAAACTGCTTCTTAAATTTGTGACTTGATGGCTTTCATTATTTTTAGAAACTTTTATCCATTATCCCTTCAAATATTGCTTCTATCTAGTTTTCCCTTCTTAGACATTGATACTTTAATGACACATGTTAGAACTTTTTACCATGTTACCTATATCTCATAGATTCAGTTTTTTTCTCCTTTATGCTTTTCAGTGGCAGTTTGGTTATTCTCTTTTATATTTTGGGTTTTTAATCGTCTCCAGTTGTGTCTAAACTTTTAGTTTCTAAGTTTATATTTTTGTATCTTTCAGTTCAGAGGTTTTTTTGATTCTTATAATTACCAATTCTTGGCTGATATACAAATATTTCATGGACATATTCAGAGTTATTGTGAAGTCTGTGTCTAATAATGATATCTGATTTTCTCTGTGATTTTTGTTTTTTGATGTCTCTTTTTTTCTTTGCATGTTGGTCATCTAGCCTTCTATCTTAATAGACCGTTGTGTGTTACTTTGACACTCTGGAGTTGTTTAAATCCCACAGAGTAATCGTATTTTGGCACACAATTAGCATAAGGAGAAGATACCTTTGATCCAGTTAGGGATTTAGCTAATGAACCGAGACTTCAGTATTTGAGAAAGCAAGTTTCTTTCCAGTTTATCTGTATTGTTAGGATATAAACCTTTAGGCATTCCACCTGAAACCCTGAGGTGTTTAACACCCCACCCCTTTCCACTGGGAACTTTCCACAAAGTTCCCAGTTTTCCTTTCCCAAGAGATTATGATGGCAGGAATTGCTATTCATTTTCTAAGCCTCTCAGACAGATTTTGTCCCATTTCCCGGTTTTTCAATGACTGTTTGCTTTGGCGAATGTACTAAAGGAGGAAAAGCAGCAAGTCAATGTCAGGCATCTCTGTACATTTTTTTCTTTGGGACCTTAATGCTTCCAAGGCTCATTAACCTCATAGTTCTCTGATACCTTAAAGAGATGTTTCTGTCTTTACATTCTGTCTAGCTTTTCTGGTTGTGCTTAAGGGAGAGATTGGTGGACAAAATGCTGGTGGATCCTTGACAGAGTGACAAATGTATGTGTAACACTAATGCTAGTGCTTTTACTTTTTTTTTTTTTTTTTTGCTTTTACATTTTAAAAGTGAATTCTAGTGGGGAGCAAATGGAGGAAAATAGAATGAAGGAAAATGGAGATACCCTCAGGGACACTGGTGGCAACAAGTAATGATGTTTGGTGAACTAGGAGTTGATGAGGCATTGCTGAAATAATCTACTTTTATTCAACTTCTTTTGGCACAAGTGAAGAGTAATTTTCACTTGTTTGGTAGTTTATGGAGCTTGAAAAAAATACTCATTTTTTTTTCTTCTGTTCCTAATTTATTACTCGAAAATTCTTCATCAGAATTTAGCTTTTTATCCATTTCTGTGCAGCTTCCTTTTTATTTGGGACTAAAATTAATTTGACAATATTACCTTTTTCTGTTCCTCTTGGCTTAATTTTCAGCTTCATTTGAGTCTTGAATTCTACTCAATTTTTTATAGAATTGGGGAAAGGTATACAGACTTCATTCCCATTAATCCCTCCACTGTTTTTTTTTTCTACTCTGGATATTATATTTTATAATTTTGTTTCAGTTTTTATACTGTATGTTTGGAAGTAAATTCATCTTCCCTGTGTTACTATCATCAGAACATTATACATATATTTATAAGTCCATCATAATCTAGGACAGCACTATCCTGTCCAACTCAGTTCTGCAATATGGTAGGTACTAGGCACATGTGACTATTGAACTCTTGACAAGGGGGATAATACTATCATGACATTGATGTTTTTATTTTTTAAAATTTTAATAAATTTAAAATTTAAGTAGCCACATATAGCTAGGAGATACCATATTGTATGCTGCAGGTAGAAGACCTATGTAATTAATTTAGATAAACTTAGATATAGTTTATATCTATATCTATTATCTATAGATATAGATAATATAACTTAGATAACTTAGATAAATTTATCCTCCTGAATCCAAATTGATACACAATAATGGTTAATTTTTAACATTTATAAACTTTCCTTTAAAGATTTTATTTATTTATTTATTTATTTATTTATTTATTTATTTATTTAGAGATAGAAAGTGTGAGCAAAGAGAGAGGCAGTGGGAGAGAGAGAATCTCAAGCAGACTCCAGGAACTGATCACAGAGCCAGATGCAGGGCTCGATCCTCTGACCCTGAGACTGTGACCAGAGCCTCTGAGGTGAAATCAAGAGTCAGTCACTTAACTTACTGAGCCACCCAGGTGCCCCTTTATAAAATGTATTGTTAAAGAAAAATTATTTAACTTTTTCAATATGGGTCATTTATCTCTTCATATTAATAAAATAATGGTAAGGTCATTAATGAGAAATTTAACTGTTAAGTTATATTACTATTCTTTTTTTTTCTTGCAAGCCACTAAATGTCTTAAAAAATCAGATCATTTATGCCATTAGATATGAATTTATCTTTAAATTATCTTATAACTTACCTTTAAATTATAGACTTATGCTAAAATTTTTTCTTGCAGTAATCATCTTGATTATAATTGGGAGTCAAATAATATTTGATTAAGTATTTACTACAACTTAACTTTTTCATTAGTCGTATTATATTCCTAAATCCTTGTATACAGTATGTTAATGTTCATTGATGTTATACAATTGGGAGTCTGTAATTGATAAAAAGTAGTAACTTTGGGGCAGGTTGAGGAATTTAAATAAAAAAATAAATTGTTGGTTTCTAGTATATTTAGGGAAAGGAATTATCTATACTACTTTGACATTTTTCTAAATCACCTGAAATATTGGTTTCTCTTCTGCTTTTAGTAAAGAACAAGTGATTTTAGTGGAAATGGAGATTGTCTGACATTCAGAAAAACCAGATATCACTTTTACTATGCATCGTGGAATATCATTTCTTTCTGTATTGCTTATTAGTGCCAGCATGGAGATTGCTATCATAATGATACAAATATAATTAAAATCTGAGAAAAATAATTGAAAAATTTGTACTGCAAAACCATAATGATAAATACTAAGTTTTATTTTTTTATTTATTTTATTTTTTTTTAAATACTAAGTTTTAAAATAATAATGTGGAAATTTGTCATCAGATAAAAACTCAAAGCTAATTAATAGTTTATCATTATAACCAATTAATTAGATTAATTATAATTTACTTGACTGGGGGAAAAAAAGCCAAAAAATTAATTGAAACTTGCAAAACTGCTGGTAGTATCAAGATATTTATTGTTCTTTGACTAGCCAAAAATTATTTTGTATTGTGTGCTAATATTCTTTTTATTAAGATTTTATTTATTTATTTGACAGAGAGAGAGAGATCACAAGTAGGCAGAGAGGCAGAGAGAGAGAGAGGGAAGCAGGCTCCCCGCCGAGCAGAGAGCCCGACGCGGGGCTCGATCCCAGGACCCCCCGGGATCATCACCTGAGCTGAAGGCAGAGGCTCTAACCCACTGAGCCAACCAGGTGCCCCGTGTGCTAATATTTTTAATAGACAATATTTTACACCATATTTTCAAAAATATACATAATTGTACATCTGCAGTTTCATATATAAACTAAATACATGACCAGCTGGAGATTCCAAAGTTCTTTGGAATAATCTGTGGCTTGGTAGACGATGGGAATGTGAACTTGACATTTATAAAACCTCCTTATTCCTCACCTACACTGTTGGAATCACCCAAACCTATTTATAAATTTTAATACAAATTATTTACATGTATAAAGTTTGTAATCACAGAGGTTTTCTGACGTATTAGGAATTGAACTGCTTAAAGAAGATATAATAAAAATAAATTCACATTTTCGGCCATGGGATTATCAATAATATGGCCTTTATATTTAAAATTTTGTCTTGTTGGGGTGCTTGGGTGGCTTAGTCAGTTAAGCATTTGCCTTTGGCTCAGGTCATGATCTCAGGGTCCTGGGATCTAACCTTATGTCAGGCTCTCAGAAGCTCAGCAGGGAGCCTGCTTCTTCCTCTGTCCTTCCCTCCACTCATGATCTTTCTCTCTCTCTCTCTCTCTGTCTCTCAAATAAATGGATAAAAAATCTTTAAAAAACAATTTTTTGGTCTTGTTTTTACGTAACATCTAAAGCCACAGATGTATTGACCTCATTTTAAACTGTAATACTTTACACTAAGCTTTGTTCTATTTTAACCTAATTTTAATAATTTAATGTGCTAATATTTTTTCATTGTGCTATATCCGTTTTGTCAGATGAGGTCATATTTGATATCCACATTTCAATCTTTATTTTAATTTTTAAAATAATTTTATTTATTTTAGAGAGAGCACACAGACACACACACACACACACACGAATGGGGGAAGGCCAGAGAAAGCGGGAAAGAGAGTCCCAAGTAGACTCTGTGCTAAGCCACGGGGCTCAATCCAATGACCCTGAGTTCATGAGCTGAGCCAAAATCAAGAGTCGAACACTTAATAGATGGAGCCACCCAGGCGGCCCCTCCAATATTTTGATCTGAAGCAAGTTATAAATGAATTGCACATTTGATTATCTAAATTTTATCTCAAATTGCAAATATATATATGTCCAAAAAATCTGATTTATTCTTTTCTAGTCTTTGTATCTTATTATTCTCTCTTTTTGTTTTCCCATTTTCATCCTTTTTCTATTTCCCTGGAGGGCTCTTAAAGAGTTAAATATTACCCTAACAGCCTTGCATACTTTGAGAGGTGACTCACCAAAAATGATTGATCCACATTATTTAAATTGTCTCTTAATGAAGACTAGTAATGGGTTCTTTTCTGATCTGAAATTTGAAATTATGTTTCTCTGCCTTTCATTATTTTTCCTGGTATTTTCCTCCATCATGGTCACTCCTATTTTGCTTCTCGATTTCTCCTGCCTATTCTAGATTCCCCAAACAGAACTTTTAGCGTGATTTGCCATTCCTTGTTTTTATACTACACCCAGTTTGTATTATTTCTACTCAGCCTCCTGGACTACTAATTGAGTCTCTGGAAGCCAAGTGGCTGCTCTTCAATTCTTTCGTCTAAAATTTCCTAAAATAGAACTTTTCTCTCTTCAAGTCACTGTTCCATTTCCACACTCTAACAAAACAACATGCTTCCTCTTTTACTTAGAAGAATGAATCAAGCTGACACAAGTTTTGCCAATTCCCCACCTTGTACTTCATCTTTCTGAGCTTCTAGAAATGTTTAAGTACCTAGAAATCCCAGATATTTTTATTGGTGTTCAGGTCGTGAAGATGAATACTCTTAAGGAGCTCACAGTCTACTGTGGGAAATGGATAAGAAATAAGTATAGGATGAGATACACGTCTATAGCAGAGGACATAAGTATATATTGTTGAAGCATAGGGGTGAGGATGTCTGATTTCCATGAATTTTCATGAGAAGAAAACAGTAAGAAATCTCCTGTGGCTATATTACATTATTAAGGATGAGTAGGCAGGTTTTTATTTATTTGGTTTTTACTTTGATGACAATGAATTAACTCTTCAAACATACATTCGTATTTTGACAGACTATGGAAACATCGAGAACGGAAGAAAACAATCATTCTCTCAATGAACCACCAGTAGAGTCAACCCAATTCCATTTGTTTATTTCATCCTTTCTATTCAGTGGCATGGTGCTCCATGTCAAATATTCTTCATCTCTTAGTGACCTTAAATTTCTTTTGATAAGAGTCTTTTGACCTAGAAGGCCACAGTGGCATTTACTTTTAAATAACCTGCTTTTCCTATGTATATCCTTGGAATTGGGTAAATATGTGCTTGAAATCAGAGTAATCTTTACCAAAGAAACTCCCAAAATGAACAAGAATGTCATATTTATGAGCTTATTTGTTACCTTACCTGATACTCAAGAGTGTATTTTTGTGTGTAGACTTAAGTAGAATATAGCAATCAAACATGGAGCTAAAATTAGCAGAGGTAATGTCAAGG
The DNA here is from genome assembly GCA_028646535.1 of Procyon lotor. Taxonomy (NCBI): domain Eukaryota; kingdom Metazoa; phylum Chordata; class Mammalia; order Carnivora; family Procyonidae; genus Procyon; species Procyon lotor. The sequence continues at coordinate 77,506,295 of CM053611.1, forward strand.
TGGAAAAGGTTTTTCATCTTTGATCATTAGATGAATATGACAGATGTATTACAAAGATCAACTCAGTTGCTCTTCTCAAAACTGAGGAGCTGTAGCTGTGAATTCTACTTTTGAAGCACCTCTCTTTAAATGCTGTGATGTGCCAAAAATAAAAATTAAAAAAAATGCTGTGATGTGCATTTGGTTACCTTTATGAATAATGCTTCTCACTCTTCTGTAGTATGATATTGTGATAATATAGCTGTTTTCCTTTAACAGAGTTAATGTGGTCAGATTCTAGAGTATTTAAAAGAATGAGGATGACATTATTTGTATTTAATTTTGAGGAATAATTTGAATTCTCTTTACCTCTTGTATTCAGGTTCAAAACATTATTTGTGGCTGGAGAACGATGTGATGTGGAGACCCTGGAATGGTCCAAAAAGGTCTTCAGAGTACCTGTCCTAGACCACTGGTGGCAAACTGGTGAGCATTTTCCAAGCATGTACGTAAATACTGCAGAAGTATTCAAAACACTGCAAGGGAGGGAAATTCAGAGCTATGCCCATCAGGCACAAACTCAGGACTTAGGTGGTTCTGGTTTCAGTAGAAATAAGCAATTCTTTGGTATTCCTTTGGTTAAAAAGATCTCCGCAAATGACATTGATGACACCGTTCTCTTGGCCCCTAGGTGTAAAGTCCGGAAGCAAAAACAATCTTTTGCTTCTCCTCTTTTTGCTTTGCATAGATCCAGTAAGTCACTGAGTCTCAGATTTTCCTTCGAAGTGTCTTTTGGATTCATACCACCTCCGTACTCCCTTTGCCTTTGAGCTGTGGCAGCTGCATTATTATCTGCCCTGGTTTAAATTCTCCTTATCCGCCATCTCTGTTCTCTCTGCTCTCCTATACATCCTGCACCCTGGTCCCAGAGTACTTTTTTAAAATCACCGATTCTCACATAAGATTTTCTGTGGTCCTCTGACTCCCTTCTTGTGTTTCATAAAATCAAATCTCTTCAGCCTAGCATGGAAGACAGAGAAGTGTATCTTTTTCCAAAACATTTATCATTATATATGTAATTTATTTATTTACTTATTTTGTTTATTCTCTCTTTTCCTCCCACTAAGTGATCCTTGGGAAACAAATTTTCATATTGAGTGGATATAACAGAAAATTTGATACAAATTAAAAAAAAAAAAACACCTCTTGGCTGCTTCTTTTGAGGCAGAATTGTGTACATTTGTGAAAGTAAGTAGATTATCCGGGACCTGTTTTCCCCGTCACTAAGTGTAGAGATTTTGTTGGGTTTTCCTTTTGACCCTTTAAGTAACTGTGAGCTATGAGAACCTTGAGGCCTTCTGCTGTACATATTTTAGTTCAATTCCACTTGGTTCTATAAATGAGATCAACCCTCTTAGATTAATGTTTTCAGAATGTTCATCTTCTGAGTAACTGGGGCAGAGTATCAAATTTGAATTAAAAACTTAATAAAATTTCTTTGCAAAAAATAAGCCTGATTTTAAAAATAATTAGAGTCGGGAAGATCAAGTGAGTGACAAAAATTGAAGTTCAGTGTTGGGTATTTTAGAATGCTTTGATGCTGTTAAATGATTATTTTTTACATTATCTTCTTGCACATTGCTCTTTGGAAAAACATGTTTCCCATATTGTCGTAACATAAAATATAAAATGAGTGATCAGAGTGGAATACAGTTTCCTTTAAGTAAAAGGCAAATCAGCAAGGGTTTCTAGTCTTTCTAGTTTTATTTGCCAGGAGAGAAATTCCTTATCTAAATTTGGATTTGTGATTGTTTAGGAAACAAAAAAAGATAAGACAGAAATCAGAGAAGGAGCAATGCCATATGTAGAAATACATAAAAACAAGTGAAGAATTATTGCAAAGAAATTACTTATACAATTGCTGCCTCCTTCATTCCCTAGGAAGGTTCTAACAGTTATTCTCTTGGGCCGGGAGAGGAAAATATCTTGTCCATTTTTTGAGATGGTTTTCCTTTCCTGGCTAGAATGAGGGGTTTTTTCCCACACAGTGACCTTACACGAGTGTTTGCGGAAGAGTTTTGTTTTTCCCCCATTAAAGGTCACTATGCCACAGCCTACTGATGGGAAACCAGCGCATTAATAAATAAAATCGTGATTCTCTTCCTTTTTCTTAATATCGTTGTACATAATGGCCTGTGCAGATGTATGTAGTTAGTGCATCGGGGCTTACAGAAAAGCTTACTGATGCCTGTGAAACAAGCATGTGAGGTCCCTGGCGGGTACTGAGTTTCATGGGAATTTGCAGTTTTTCTTTAATGTATTGTTCAGAGCAAATTAATAGCCACATTATGCCAGAGTGCTGTCACTTTAATCAGATTTGAATGGCTGCTCAATGCTGTGGAAGACAGTGGATTCTACTAGTCACGACTGATTCTTTCTACCCCGTCTTCATTGGATTTTATAGAATTTGTTACTGTGGTCAGTGAAAGTACACAAATACCTACACGTGGAGAGGTAGGCAGTAGCTGGCTAGGTAGGTCGTTTTAGACTTTATAAAAAAAATTCATCCTAGGTGATGCAGATGTCAGCTACTAACAAAATCTAATTAGAATTTTTATTCAGCTGTCTAGAGGAAATCATTATTTTCAAAGATGTAGGTTGTGGTAATCGCAAAGTGATACTGAAGTTTAATATTTGCAGCCATTCACCCTTCTTAAGATGATATTGCATTAATGTTGAATCACTGGGAGGGGGGAAGGCAAATACTTTGTGGGTTATTATTAACTCTTAAGAAAAAGAAAGGAAAGTTCGATATTTCTGGCAGTCATGAATTTCCTAATGTTTTACATATCGCATAGATGGGGGTGCATTTCCCCGAGAGGTATGCCAGTAAAAACCTGATAACATTTGAAGGAATGTTAAGCTTTGGCCAGAGGAATGCTTTTCACTTCAAATGTCAGGTTTTGTACAAGATCTCTTTTCTTTTTATTGACTTAGAAATTGATTTTTTTATATAATCGTGCACTCTTATGAGCCTTCCATACAATGTATAATTTATGAATTTGCTCTCTGATTACATTAATATATATGCACAAATGAGCTGTTTCAAAACGGTGATGTATGATTTGGAATTAATTAGGGCTATGTTAAGTAACTAAAATGTCTGAATAAAAATGGATTAATTCCTGTGACTTGAGTTGTAAGAAGGCACTCTGCAGTCAATCCATTTCATTACCATGTTTTTGTTACGTAAGTGAAATTTGTATTAGTGACTACAGATTTCTAGTGACTAATATTCTCTTTTGGCCCCTAAATATCAATACTTTTTAATATCTGCTTTATATAATATCTAAGATTCTAAGTTGAGAACTAATCTGTGGAAAATTTGAGTACTGATCAACTCCTTGTAGGAATATCTTAATAAAGACCACTGTTCAACATGACTGAAGTATTAAGCGCTTGTTTTGGATTGTGATAGTGCAAACATTATGTGGTTTCATAAAGAAAAGTCGTCCTGCTAACGTTAGATGGGGGTGGTTGGTAAATTGGGTTCGTAAATTTGGATAAAAGGCAAATTGTTGTCATTTACCCAGATGTTTTATCTTCTCAGCAACTCATCTATAAAATGACTGAAAACATCTGGATTATAAACTGGGTTTTCCATTTTATTTTGTACAGAGAGAGAGAGAAAAACAGAGGTGCCACAATCATCATTTACAAAGGGGAAATTAAGAGGATAAAAAATTGTCCCATTAAGATATGGTAATTCACGTGCAGAAAAAAAAATAAACAGCCAGAACGTCATTATCCTCTGGTGTACAATCACCAGAAAAGCACTGTACCGTTATTAATCATTGTTCGCTTTTCCTGAAATCAGAATCAGAACACCATTGTCAGGAGAAAGAGCCGTCTGTGCAGTGCATGGTGTGCTTTTTGCAGGAAGGTTTTTTTGTTTTGTTTGTTTTTTCTGATTGAAGATAACTATAAAGGAATGGTTTTCTTTATGAGCGAATGACTGAGTACCAACAAACAAAAAAACTTCCTTAAATTTCAGAGACTAATTATTAAAACCCAAAACACAGTAGCCCTTATTTTTTTCCTCCCTTCTCCTGTCCTTTCCTTGCTATTTACTGCTAAGCTATGATATTGGTTTAGAAATGATGGTAACCAAAGAGCTTGGCATCCCACTTTTTGATGTTATTTAGGTAGAAACATTGTTTCTTCACATGCTGTCGGTCAGCTGATTAGAGACAACGACTGCGAGGTTAGAATACTCGAGTTCCATGAAGGCTTTTATAAAAGGCAACTTGGTAAAGGGTTGCTTGGTAAAAGGCAACTTGGTAAAGGGTTTACCTGGTTGGTAACCCTTTAAAGTGGTTACCAACCAGGTAAACCACTTGGTAATGCGTGGTTCTTCCCATCTGCTGCCAGAATATTATCTGTGTGGTTCCCATCAGAAGCTACAGAGCTGACATGGAAAGTGTTTCAAGGACCTTCTGCCCAAGTAGAGAGGAAGTAATAGAAATGACATGAGAGCTGCCCCCTGGAGCAGCAGTGGGTGGTTTTGTTTGTCTGTTTACTTGTTTGGTTTCTATCGCTTTAATGGGGGAGTATGATTCTGCATAGAATTTCAAAAGCCCTAAGGAGGGATTTTAATGAGAAAACAGTAGTCACCTAATGGATTGAGACATTGGTGACAACTTAAGTTATTGATCTTTCTTTATATGCCTTGAGTCATCTTTGCTGAGTTCTTATGTCTGAGAGTAATCACAGTATTTCTGTCTCTGTTTGGTTGAACTGCTACAGTTTTAATTGCAATTGTGAGTTCTAAAGTCTATATTCTATATATAGCCTAAATCCTCCTTCTTTGAGGAGTCTGATAATTCTGGATTTTATTAAAGTGGTTCCAAATCCTCCAGCGAACTTCACTCATGCCACTTCTTAAATAAAAATCATTGATCTTAAAAGTACACAGAACCCTAATACAATATTATTAAAATGTGTCAAGGGTATTTGACATGATAATCCTTATTTTTGCACAATTTGGTTTGATGTACTTTCTAAGAACAGACAACTTGGGAGTAACAGCTTTAACCACAAAAATGGGTTAGGCTGACCCAATTTAGTCCATATCCTTAGGTTTATCTGGACAGGATCCGTTAGCTCAGGATTTTTTAAAAGACAGCAATACGTTTTCTTTACAAAAATCAAACCCACAAAATTTAATAATTAATTACAGTTTAATAACAGTTACCCTGAGCAGGGATCTCTGTGAGAAATGGTATAGGTTCAAATATAGTACCGTCTCATTCCTCCTAGCTAGACTAACTATGAGACACTGGGCCAACATCTGATGATTTGATATGTAAGGTAGCAAAGTTTAAGCCACTTGCTTTTCTGGATCATCCTCTTCCTTTGTTACTCCTGCTTTCTCAGACATTCTACTTTTGTGCACAGGTTGGTACACTTTTTGCCAAGAGATTCTAATCTGTCAGTCTTTAGTCCTAAATTTAGTCCATAGTAAGGAATTTTCTTCATCTTTGGAATTCAACATTGGAAGCTTTATGATTCTTATTATTTCTTCCTTTTTAAAAAATATTTTAAAATTATGTGCAAAATGTGTGACTTTCTTATAACTCAAATGTACTTTGCCCCATGCAAAATCCTGTCTATTTTGCTGCAAAATCCTTTTCTAGGACTAAGGCGTAAGAAGTTCTGTATGGGTGACACGACAGTGAGGAAAGCATCTTCTTGGTGACTTAGCTTGAAGATACTATCTTTAATTATTTGCAAGTTATTCTCTGTGGCTTGGGTGCCAATCATTGCTAGCCAATGGTCCTCCGACTGCAGATCTCGGAGCAAAATATACTTACGTACAACCAAATATTGCCTTCCTGTGTTTACTTTCTACCTCTTCATTATTGCTGGCTTTTGGGTTTTACTTAATGTCCCGATTCGAGTGGTCTAGCTTCATTCAAGTACGGGCCTGTATTTTCAAAGACAGTGCATTGTACTGAACTCTCAAAATGCACATTGTGGAATGCAGAGTGCTGGGCTAAAGTGGGCTGCACCGGCAATCGCTTCGCCCTATGACCTGGGCTGTCCAGGGTGGACCCTATGCCATTTTCGGATAGTAGCATGCAGAGGCTTTAGTGATGTGAATGAATCACTACTGTCTGCTGCCTTTCTGTTTTTCTCAATGCAGTGGTCAAAAATAAACTCATCTCTTTTTTTCCTCATTCATGGGGAAGACATTTTACATAGGTTAGCATGAGAAGTTGTGATTGGGGAAAAAACAGTTTTATGGATCTCAGCAGTGTTCAGCTAGCGATGCTGACAGTATCTGTCTGCTGAGAGAGAAAAAAGTCCTGACATCATCTTGTTGCCTGGCAACAGTATTTTTTTTTCTCATTTAGAGCAATCTTCATTAGTCTAAGGTAGGTAATTTTTACTGATCATTTGAGAAGCAGGGGCTTAGAGGTAAGCTCCGTGAATTTGATTTGTGGAAGGAATAATCTCTTGTCAAATGTAAGGCAGGCTTGATGAGGCTTTTCTTTTTGAAAGTGAATAACTGTTTACAAATCGTTAATCCATCTGAAAATGAATCTCCCAAGTCAAATAGCAGCCATTGAATCAGACCTTGTCCTCTTTACAGCATGATAATGTAGAAAGAACATCAAGTTTTTTTTTTTTTTTCAAAAACAATTACATGAAGTAGTTTGGAGATGTATAACTGCTTTTTAGAATATTTATTTGTACTCGTTATTGTATTAGTGATAATGTTTTCACAGAAGACCAAAGAAAATAATATAAAGTTTGTTTGGTCTTTGAAACATCATCTATTCTAATCCTCCTACCTTTGGCAAGAATCACATTTAATCTACTTTTGAAAGGTGAAAATCTGCTGTTTTTCTAGATCTTTATAAGAAAAAAGAAGTTCCTAAGTCCTCCCTTGACTGTCTGAAAAATTTTCTTTTCCTGCTGTCGCATGTAAAAACCCCTACACTGGGTCCATCGACCCCCAGCTAGGTCAATCCCTTTTTTGCTGTCAGTTCTGATTTCAAAAACCACAGGTGACCATTCTTCTTGGAAAAGCAATGTAGGGGGGGTGGAAAGTGTTGGGAATCCTAATAGGATTGCCTTTAAATCTGGTTCAGCGATTGACCCAATAGCCACGGGCAGGTCCTTGACCTTTGCTTGCACTTTATCTCGTGGTCTTGTAGAAAGCCTGAAATGAAGTGAAATATGTACAAGCAATTTAGCAGACTTCCTGGGCTATCATAAGACTCAAAGATTTTCCTTTTCCTTTTTATGAATCACCCTTCTCGAATATAAAGACCATCTTCAGGCTCCTGGACTGTAGATAATCCAGACTCAAGAAAACTTGGAACCTAAGAGTTCAATTTATACATGAGGAAAAGTAATCATAGAGAGTTTAATTTCTCGGAGTCAACCAGCTCATTAAGATTAGAATTGGAACTCTCCTTGCTCTATGTTGTCCAGAGTCCTCCCTTCCTGGTCTTATCGTAAGCCTTCATTAACTCATTGTTTCTTATCTAACTCAAATGCAGGTTATTTATGAGTTTTCGCACAGTTAGAGGCAGTAAGGAGCTGGTAAGGGAGAAGGAGAAGGCCACAGCTCAAATTCATGGGCTGCTTCCAGTACAAAAAGTTAGGCTGCTTTGAATTAAGTATTTTAAATAGTGATCGTACCCTCTTGGGAACACAAAGATTAAATTGATTTTCTTTCACCAGTGTACATCTCACTGTTCTGCTTTCTTTCTGTTACCACCATTCAAGTTATTTATGGCGCACTGCGTGGATTCAGAGGTGGAGAGAATGGTTTCTTTACAAATTGCTTTTATGCCCATCATGATGGTGTGATTAATATGACTCAGCAGGACCAGGCTGCTGAATTGATTGATTTCCGGGACTCAGCTCTCTGCACGGGCCACCAACTTCTAAATCTATACTGCTTAAATGTAGTGTTTCTAGAACTACGGTTTGTACAGAATAACGATTTTCAGATGTGGCAGAAGCTCTTATCGACAGAGTTGGGCTCGATGAACCTGCCACTGTGTTCTTCCTCTTTTTTTTTTTTTTTAAGATTTTGTTTATTTATTTGACAGAGAGAGATCACAAGTTGGCAGAGGCAGGCAGAGAGAGAGGGAGAAGCAGACTCCCCGCCGAGCAGAGAGCCCAATGTGGGGCTCGATCCCAGGACCCTGACATCATGACCTGAGCCGAAGGCAGAGGCTTTAACCCACTGAGCCACCCAGGCACCCCTATGTTCTTCCTCTTAACCCTTACTCATGTTGCCTTTCATGTGTGAGTCAAAACCCTGGGGTGGTCCCTCTTGCTCTTTCTCCAGACCCAAACAGTCACCAAGAGCCTGTGACTCTGAGTGTACCTCAGATTTCGTCTCATCTTCTGCTCCTGCTCCCCCTCATCAGACCACCAGCATCTGACTGACTTCTGGTCTGGATTGGGATCCTCGGCTTCATGCTCCAGTTTGCAACTGAAGAGATTTTTCTGCCACGTGGTTCTGAGCAATCACTTCTGCTAAAACCCCTTGTGTCCCTCCTTCAGCCACCGTGATATCCACATTTCTCACCATGGCCCAGAAGACACTTCATGATCTGCCTCTGCTCATCTCTCTCACTTTGTGTTTTGTTCTCTCTTAGCCATCCAATTCCCCTGTGGTTTGCTATGCTGAATAACGCTGTCAGTCCCTTGGTGGTCTAACTTCTGAACCTTTGAACATGCTGCTATTTCTGTTTGGCATGTCTTTCCACCCTTAACACTGCCTTCTCATTAAAAGAAATGCCTTTCAGAGAATTCCATAAATATGTATTGAAGGACTGACCTTTGAATTTCATTCTTGGGATAAGAAAATGTTGGAACAGAATTATAATGGCAACATACAGCTTTTTCTCTTCCGAATCCTCTTTTTTCCTACTCCCTGATTCATTTTTGGATTGCATTATTCTGTGATTTGGTGTTTATTTTTTAAGAACCCTGACCTTAATAAGGGGAACTGGAGCCTAAACCCATGTAAGAAGTATGTATGTACTAGTGAGCAAACATTTCCTGAGCATAAAATGTCAAGGACTAGACTGTGTTTGGTCCTGTTGATTCGAATGATTCTCAGGCACCTGGGAAGAACCTGATTTCAACTACTGGATAGGAGAGAGTTTGCAGATAATTATATGTACAGTGTTTTTTGAAAGTTGCACTAGTTCTTTTTTTAAAGATTATATAATATTTTTAGTGGCTAGTGTTCCAAGGGTCTATTGCTGTGCAAAAACAAACAAAAAACAAACAAAAAAACCTTCAAAACCTAGCGGCTTAAAGCAACAACAGCGTATCAGTATTTCTTGGGTGTGTGTTATGGGCAATGATCAGCAGGGGTTCTGTGCTCCCATGTGCTGGTTTTTTGCTTGTTTGTTTCCACGTACTATTGACAGAGACAACTCAGGCAGTATTTGGTGGTGAATGTGCTGGTCTGGTGGGTCCAAGATGGTTTCATTCTCATGCTTTGGAGTGACTGGAATGGCACGGTCGGTCGTGACTGTGGAAGTGAAGGCCCGCACGTGGCATTTTTAGTGTGGTAGATTCCGAATAATGCGCCATTTTACATGGTAGTTCAGAGGTTCCTGAGATAGTGATCTAAGACTCTTCAGGCCAGTTCCTGCAAACAGAACATCACTTCCACTCTTTTCTCTTGGAGCCATCAAAAAGTGGCCCAGATTCAAATAGAGAGGACATAGGTCCCGCCTTTCAGTAGGAGGGGCTCAAACAAATTGCAGCATTCCTTAATCTCCACGGGTGGGTACATTTCGAAGTCATGGATGTAGCCTTCTGAATTCTTCAGCATAATTTCCCCTTTGCTCCCCATTCATAAATAACTTCGGTCATTATTTTCATGTGTAGCTTGCCAAGATACATATTTTTGTTCGATACATAGTATTTATGCATTCTGTTTTACAGATTTTCTAAACAATATTTTGTAAGAATTATTTCCTATCAGACATTTTTCTATGATTGAATAGCTTTGCATTAATTCTTAATTTGGAATAATCTCCATTTTTAAACAATCTTCTAAGCATTAATATAAATAATACAGTGAAAACTATCCTTCATGCTTAATATTTGTGAACTCCCACAGATATTTCCTTATATATGTTCCATAAAGTGGTACAACTGGGTTAAAGAGTATGTGCATTTTTAAGGGCTTTTCTCATTGCCAGTTGGCTTTCAGAAATGTGTTGATCTATACACACACTAACACTTATGTAACAAAAAGTGATTATCTTTGGCTTATGAGGGCAATCTGTCTCCTGTGCACCACTTGACTGAGCTCTCCCTAGTCTTTCTGCTAGTCTAGTGAATTCTCATATGAGAATGAATTCTCATGTTCCTCATGTTCAGGAAGCCACAGAAATTTCAATATGAAATAACTATTCTAATACACCCTCTGTCTGTCCATGCATTTTCTCATATATGTCTTTCTTAAAACCCCAGCTAAAATAAACCTGATCACAGAACCTGGATGTTGTAAAAATATTTACATAAATTTTATTTGCATTGTTGTTATTCATTAGCTTTGTGTTCACAAGCCTTCATTAGCTTGCAGAGTCACTCAGACCAAAAGCTTAAGGTCTTACAAGACTTCAAAGTAGTTTTAAATGGTCTGTCTCCTCACTACCTATCTGAGCTTATTTCCTGTTAATACTCACCTCATTTATTCGACTCCAATAACACCAGCTGCCTAACTATTCCTGTGGCAGTCTAGGAATAAGCTTACCTCAGGACCTTTGCACCTGTGGTTCCTTCCTCATAGATTCCTTGTCCTTAGAGGTCATGTAGCATAGGTCCTCACTTGTTTCAGGTTTTTACTTAAATGTTAGGTCTTTCTGGTCACCAGTCGAAAATTGCAGCTCTTCCCCATCACATCTCATATCCTGTCTGTGCTTTTTAAAATTTTCTTGGTGCTCATCACTCTTTGACACCCCGTATGGTTTATTTATGTTTTTCATTGTTTGTCTCTCCAACTAGAATGTGAACTCCTTGACCATAGGAATTGTGATCACTTTTGTTTACGATTCTATCTCCAGTTCTAATGAGAGCACCTAGCACACAAAGGCTGCTCAATAAATATTTGCTGATAAGAGATATGTCCCACCATTACCTCCATTCCCGAATATGAGAGACCAGGCTCACCCTGTTGCAAGGATTTTTCTTCCTCTGAGACATAGTCCGGGTGATTTCTCTTCAGCCCTCTGTATTCTCCCTAACAACCTCACAAGTCGTACACTTGTCTATTTCATTCTTCTCCTTTGCTGTAAGAACTATGCAAACTGGGACAAATGGTTTAAATTTTCTAGGTTAGTCCTTAGTGTTTTTCATTTGTAAAAAGAAGTACCCTTTTCTCCCTATCTCCCTGTATAGTTGGATTAAATGCAATAATATAAACAAAAAGCACTTAGCATAGTACACAGTATAATTCCTATTTGAAAAAAATATATATTTATTTCCATTCCTTTTCTTCCTTTGGAGTTAGAAGTTTTAAGGAAAATTCCTTTAGGTAACAGTTCACTAATGCAATACGGTAGAGAGGAGGCAGTAAAGTGAAGTGTCTGCGTTAGCCATTAATGCAGCATGAATGTAAATGTTCCAAAATAACGTATTCTTCACAAGCTTCTCTTCCCGGCCACTTCTTCCTGGGTGTCTCTTTCTAAGATTAGGTATCTTTGGAAGGATTTCTCCAAATGCAGCATCTAATTCTGTGCTTCAAAGAGAGCGTTCTAGTTGGCAGCTATTTCCCGGTCACAGTGTGACATCCGGATTTCCTGTCTCCCTGGATAACTGCTAGCCAGTTAATTATAGCCTGGACAGTGTGAAGCAGATGATTTTAGAACATCTTTGCAGTGGGGCTCTGGGAGTCCTTAGAAGTTTGGTTCAGGCTGCAGAATGCCCGAGGGCTTGCCCCAGCTGGAAGCCCATTTTGCCCACGGACCAGCCGGAGAGCCAGGGTGGGCACAGTCCGTGTGCGTGAACGCGTGAGCCCACAGGTGTGCGCCTGCCGTGCAGGTGGGTCGGTACATCCTCTGGGCCTCAGGATGCTCCGAGATAGAAAATGAGAAAACCATTATGATCGTTCTCATCCCACTCTTGTCCTAACTGTGGCTCCCCATGTGGAGAGGAACTGTCATTTGGTATCTTCTACACGTTGCTACCAATAGTTCTTTTTCCGAACCCCCAAATGAATATCTCACTCAAATGAGAGACTCGAATGCCTTGTATCATCTACTTTAAGTACCTGAATAGATAATCCTTTTCAGTGCCCATGACATTCCGCCAAAGTAATCATGCAGAAGAATGGGTGTTCATACGTCTTACAATCATTGGTTAGAACACAAGAGCTGAAGGTTCAAAGACTGTGAGTATGGAGTCACCGTGGGGAGATGCTCACTGGCCTCAGGCAGTGCGTGGGGCGTCAGCCCACTCAGACGGCACAAGACGACAGCAGGTCACTAACTCATTCTTGGGTCTCTGTTTAAGGCGAGGTTCTAGGCTCACTTCCTCTTCCCGTATCTCCTTTCTCCCAGCGTTAGAGGAAGAAGACCTGAGTGCGCGCATCTTTCCTAAGAATCCACGTGGACGTGAGATGCAGCAGGGCGCGGTTAGAGTTTTGTGGTGGTGGTTTTGTGTTTGTTTCTCCTGCAGACAGCAGGTCCTGAAGCCATCGGAAGGTTTGTTTGTAGGTGCTGAAGCCGTCTGTTGACATGCTGCTGAGAGGCTTTATGGTGTTAAGGAATGTAGGGGTTTGAACTTGAAACGATTGGAGTGCCTCTGGTGTAAACTAAACCTGATGAGACACACTTTGAGCCCAGGAGATACTTTAGCCTTTGCTTCCCCCGCCAAGGGAGTGAGGGGGACAGAAGCATCGTAAGGGGGATGTCTCCCTTTGTCCCGTGTCCTTGTAGCTCCTGTTGCTGGCGTCACCTCGCACTGTCTGCACACCTTCCTTTAAGCTCCTCACTCTCATTTGACAGGGGTCCACTCACTCGACTGTCCACACTGCTCTCGTTTCTCTGTCAGTTTGGAGGACAGCTGAGCTCACTCCTGAGACGTTTATAAAAAGGCAAAGGGAAAAATGTTGCCAACCTTTCCGAATATGGGGGTTTTGTTCCCTGCTTTGTTTATGCTGTAGGGAGAAAAGACAGGGGTATTGCATGACTGATGGAATGCCATTTTGTATATTACCTGTCCATTTTTTGTCATGGTATGAACACATTGGAAACATTTGTCATGGTAGGAGGCCGTTTGAAAGTCCTTTGTTAAACATCAGAAATGTTTGCTCTGGTGACTTGCAGCTTCTCCTCAGTGGTGACCATATGGCTTAGCATCTTAAGCACTGGACTGTGACTTAGGAACTCTGTTTTAATGTTCCAGAGTCCATCTTCTGTTATTGAAGCCAGCTGAGCCACCATCCATAAAATGTGAATGATAAACCGAACTACTCTGGAAAGTACAGAACAGTAATAAATTCTTCCCACCATTCTAAAGTGATATAAATGTGTGATAAATTATGGTAGAAGCCACAGTAGAAAGAATACATTTTGAGTCCTTAGGAGGATAGATGTTTTTTAATATTTTGGATTACTTTGGATCTAATGGTTTTGGCAGTTAATCCCTTGGGTATATGTACTGTCTGTATGTATAATATTAAGCCACTAGTTCCAAAACTTTTCACAATCAGTACCTCTCATCCTACTCCTCCACGCATACACATCTCATATCTAAAAGATTGTGCTAACCCCAAACTTGTGTCCACCAATAATAACAAATGCATTTGTCCATAAAAATAGTCACACACAGAATTTATGGCTATCATATAATAGCTGCTATTATTCTGGCTATTAACAACTCGAGACAGAGAAAATAGGTTTATCACTTTTGTTCATCTGTGCAGATTAATTGTGGCAAAGTCTCTGGTCTTGATAAAATAATCAGCATAGCATAAATGTCCTTCTTACCTTTCTACCTGCTTGCTTAGCCTGTCTGCCTGCCTTCTAGAATTCCGGGGACAGCAGATTGAGAGCAATTTGATAAAGCAAAGTTAATTTCAGCTTTAGATGCAAGCTCTCTGGGCAGCTGGAGTTCTTTAAAAATTAGAGATGATATTGTTCATATATTCCCCAAAGTCTTTGGGTTACTTATTCCAGAGATTAAGCCATAAATAACAGAAATATCTTCATATAGCTATTATTTACCATGATAAAGATCTTTAGATGAATTAAGAGAGAGAGCATCTTTTCTAGAGATCTTTGAGTTTTTAGCATGTGTTTTAAAATTCTCACAGCCACATAATTCTGCATTCTTCTTGCCTATTGATTCATAACCAAGAACATTAGAGAGACCTCTTCTTTTTTTAGAAGAAACGTTACTCTATACATTGTTCTCAATTTGTGTCCTTAAGTTTTAAAACTATTGATCTGGTGTCGATTGCTGGATCATTTTTTCATTTTTAAATAATGCATTTCAGGGCATCTGGGTGGCTCAGTGGGTTAAAGCCTCTGCCTTCGGCTCAGGTCATGATCTCGGGGTCCTGGGATCAAGCCCCGCATCAGGCTCTCTGCTCAGCGGGGAGCCTGCTTCCCCCACCTCTCTCTGCATGCCTCTCTGCCTACTTGTGATCTCTCTTTGTCAAATAAATAAATAAAATCTTTAAAAATAGATAAATAAACAAATAAATAATCCGTTTCCATTTTTCATCTATTCCTCATGCCGTTAAATTCTATGACAAACTGGGGGTTTGGGGTCAGGGACAGGGCATACACCGAAGAAATGTCATGATTTTAAGTTTAAATATTAAATGATAAATAATATTTATTTCTCCAGAGACTGGATCCCCAATTACAGCATCATGCATTGGATTAGGTAATTCCAAAACACCTCCTCCAGGACAAGCAGGGAAAAGTGTTCCAGGATACAATGGTGAGAAATGAGCCTCATTATTTGCAATATGTAAGGTTGATAAATTTGGTTATTTTTCCATGTCTAATGCAAATCAAACTGCACAGGAGGTGCTTACAACTATTTGAGTGAATACTTAATACTATAAATAAATGCCTTAATTTTATTATTAATGAGTTAGATCAAAAATAAGATTGTCGACTTCCAAGGACATGTTCTAAATGACTGTCATAACCATGAAAATAGTATTTATAAGGCATGTTAAGGATATGGCTGTGGAATTAATATGTATGGAATCCTTGCTTGGTGCCGAGTACTTTGCATACATCATTTCATTTAATGGTGAATTATGGCTAATTCAGAGGTATCATTACCATTCTAAAGATGAGTTAACTGGTGCCAGGAGAGACTGAATCACTTTCCTGAGATAATACGGCTGATTAGGTCCTCTAGACAACACAGACCATCCTGTTTTATTTTGTTTGTTTCTTGGTGTGTTTTTGCTACAAAAGTTGCAGTGTTTCCCAGTATATATGCTACCTTTTGATTTAGGAGTGACAATAAGGCTTCTGAACCTGGTTGGCTAAAGATAAATAAAACAAGTAAAGATTCTGAATAGAAAAATCGCTTTATCCATGCTGGCGGTATGTGATAAGGAGATATAATATATTTTAAATATTTATTTTTAGATTGTTGGTAGTGGCTTTGATAGTTCAATAATTTCCCTTGGGCTCCACTTGCTAGTTGCGTAACCTCTACAAGCACCTAACTTTTCAGAAATTCAGTTTCCTTATTTCTCAATGGGAATAATAATTCCCCATGCTTCCTAGGGTCATGATGTAGCACAAGGAAGCATTAACACAAGCACTTGCCAGTCAACAGACTGAACTAAGTCTTAGCTAGTCATGTGCTGCTAATTCAGAAGCCAGACAGGCTGAGCTGAGTTAGACTTATGCTTTCATTTTACAGACAAGGAATACAGAGAACAGAAGTTATTTTACATGCATAAGGTCACACAAGTTAGCCTAATAGATTTGTGAGGAAAACACATCTTTGGGAGACAGAATACAGTTCCTACATATAGTTCCCATTTGCATGTAAATTATAAAATATAGAAACTTATCCTTTGCCTCTTGACATAAAAATATTGTATTTTCTTTCTAGGGCAATGATTAGTTAAGGAAATGTGGATCATTTGACTTAGCCCAGCAGATATATTTGTAAAAAGAAACTTTAGATTTTTTTTCTTTTTTTTTTTAGAGCAGAAATAGATATTCTGTGAAGTCAGTGACTTTTCCAAGCATGGGAAGGTGAACCCAGCTTTAGTGAAATCCTCACTTTGAACGGTTCTGTCATTCCTGCTCCTTTTATCAGAAAAATTGCTTTGTGTTGAGCCATTTTTAGGGGCTGATGTTTGTGGGAGATGTTAAATACATTTCCCTTTTGGTATTTTTATATCCAACTGTAAGAAAGAGTTAAACTTTGATGCCTCATGAAATTTTAGTACTGAAATTTCTTGTCTGAAAGCCATCGGCTTACAGACCGCATAGGTTGAACATTAGAACTAGAGTATCTATATTCAAGAAAGTAGTGACTTTATGACTCATCATTTTTATGTTTTCTGGTTAGTCAGTGATTCAGAAGCATAATGTAGTATTCAGTATTATAATAAAAAAGCGGTATCCCCTTGGGAAAGGAAAGAACCATTTTTTTGTGTGAAAAAAATATTCAATGTAATGTAACCGTCGCATTCATTGAATACCTTACACAAGCTTGTCACTTTTTTCTTCAAGTAATTCTTATAACAATACTAAGAAAAGAGTCACTCTTGCTTTTTATATAGAGAAATCGAAGGTGTAATTTGTGTACAGGGGCCCAGAGAAAATTGGTCACTGTACTGGGATTTGGGGAAACAAAGATTAGTGAGGCATGACCTCCACCCTTAATGACCTCCCAGTCCTGTGAGAGGAATATTTATGCCACCACTTATGGTCGGAATAGAACCTTAAAACAAAGTGCTCTGGGAACACAAAGAAGGGAACGATTAACTTTTAATGGGGACAATGTCATTGTTTTCTCAAAGCTTTGCTCAGTAGAATAACCTGGATAGATGAAGCCACATAAAGGATCAATTAGAGCTTAAAACAGAATGATAGATCCTCGTTTCCAGTTTGCAGTAGGGGTTACGGAATGTGGAGCTTTGGCCTCCTAAACTCTGTCAGGATTGTCAGTGTGGTGCAGAAAGCACTGGGATAATATTTGGGAATTAAATGGATCTTGAAGGCTCAGAAGCGGATATTAAGCCTTAAATGAGAAAAAGGGGTTTCCCAGTCTTTTAAATACTTTATTTTTAGTGCTTGAAATATTTTTTTGGTATATTTTAGGACTTGATTTGTTTCCTTTAATTTTTGAAAAGCTGCATAGATTTTTGATGTTTTTTTGGTAGAAAAATGGAGAAAAGCAGCATGTTAAAGTGAATATAAACATGCATTATGAAATTAGCAGCATGTTTGAAATGCAATGTCTTTACTTAAGGGAGGTTCTGAGGGAAAAATTCATGCTCTTGTTAAGGATCAGAGCATGGGCTCTTTTAATTTTTTGTGAGATATGTTAGCATGGTTGTATGTTCATGGTCTCATAGGAATTAAAAGATGCCTGCGAAGCTGCAGTTTTGGGGGTTAGATATAGGAAACATGGAAAAGTTTAAGCTTTAAGGTTATGTATTTTTATTCAAATTTATATTATTTGTTTATATTTTACTTTGCAGTTATGATTTTGGATGACAACATGCAAAAACTGAAGGCTCGATGTTTAGGAAATATTGTGGTAAAGTAAGAAAAATTTGCAGTGCTACTATTTAAGAGAGCGAGAATTGCTATATAATATTAAGGAAAAAATGGAGTGATTGTGATGGTAATACAAGGGGGGTTTGCAAAGCAAGCTCATGCATTGTTTGAGAATCCACAGTGCCAACTCCAGTTGTTTAAACATGGAAGCCCCATTAAGGAGGGCCCACGATCTGAAGAGCGCTGGTTGTTGTGCAACTAATGAATCATTGAACACTACTTCAAAAACTAACGATGTACTATACGTTGGCTAAGTGAATTTAAATAAAAAAAAAATAATAAATGTAGAGGCCCCATAAAGTAGAACAGATTTAGATATGATTTTTAAGACAATAAATCTTGCATTTCAAATAACTTTTTGATGATACAAGTAAGGCAAAGGTGATCAATGTAAGTTAAGTACCAAAAATATAAAGACATATGTAAAGATTCTGTACTCCCACCCTTTAGCGAGACAGCATTAATTTTATAGTATATATGACTTTTCCTTTTGACAAGCATTTTAGATTGTTGGAACAATTCAGCTTATCCTCGTATTGCTGTTTTCCCTTAAACTTGTCTCATGAGCATCGTTCACTTTAACTCTGCCCCTAAAAATGTTTGTCCCCACTCTAGAACTCTTAGTCTTCTTTTAATATTTATGATTATAAATAATGCTATATTGAACATCTTTTTTTGTGTTGTCTTTTCTCCTTTTCTGACAATCACTATAGTAGTGAATAATTTCTAAAAGTGTAATTACTAAGTCAAATAGCAGCGTAATATAGAATCCTGACTTAGGAAATATCACAGTTCCTTGCTAACATTTTTCATCCTTGTTCATTTGTAAGTAAAGTGCCAAAATTTGAAATGAAAATATTACTGGAATGGTTAAAAGTTGGGGGACAAGCAGGATGTGACATTTTAATAATTGATACAGGTTGCTTTAGTGCCTCCGATAAACAAGACATTGGCATCCTTACTGATAGGGTTTAGCTGTAGAATTTGGTAGAAGGAGCTACTATAAATAAAGAACATTATATGTCAGGCCTGAAAAAAAGATTTGTTTTCTCATTTATTTAAAAAATTCTTGGAAAAGAATGAAAGAATTCTTAGGGCTCCTGGGTGGCTTAGTCGGTTGAGTATACAACTCTTGGTCTTGGTTCAGGTCTTGATCTCAGGCTTGTGAGTTCGAGCCCCACACTGGGCTCCATGCTGGATGTGGAGCTTCCTTAAAAAAATAAAATAAAAGAATAAAAGAATACTTATGACTTGGCATCCTGTCTCAGGTCAGAGACCTAATCTGAAGTATGAAATTGTCTCAGGTTAGGTCTCTAGACTGCAGGATACCAGACACATACCCTCACCTGTCCCTAAACCTAACCCAAACCCAAACCTGAACCCTAGATCTGAAGGACAAAAGAAGGAAAATGTGGTATATTTATACAATGGACTGTTACTCGGCAGGAAAAAAAAGTACGAGATCTTGGTACTTACAACAACAGGAATGGAGCTAGAAAAATGAAATTATCTCAAGTTAATAAAACATTTAAAATTCTGTGAAAATTAAATGAAAAACAGCAACTTAAAAAAAGAATATATTTCTTTGGGTCAAAATACTTTAACCTTACAAAAAGCTAACAGAGCAAATGCGCTTCATGATACAAGTCTCAGATTCTCATGTCATCCTTATCCCTAAGCATATAAGCACTATATTATTTTTTTCAAGTTTAAATTTTAGGACATCTTGGTGGCAAAATGGAAAAATTAATACTGAATATACCATTTATTCATATCATTCTGAGCCTCCCGTGTTAACATAGAACTGGTTGAAATCTGACTTCCTAGGGGGAAATTAGTAGGGATGGGGGGATGATGTTCTAAGAAATTAGTTATCTGAACAAGATTGCAGGTGGCGGTTTAGCTTATGTAGGGAAGCACATGGTTTTTGAGAGCCTTTAAAAGCACTCTAGAAGCAACATTTTTATATAATCTCCTAACTGTAAGGGAGTCTATTTCTTAAAACAACTCATGTATGATCCCAGGGAGAGCATTTGATGCCAGCACTTTTGTTTAAAAAATCTTTTTTAAAGACTTTATTTATTTATTTGACACAGAGAGATCACAAGTAGGCAGAAAGGCAGGCAGAGAGAGAGGGGAAGCAGGCTCCCCGCCAAGCAGAGAGCCCAATGTGGGGCTCGATCCCATGACCCTGAGATCATGACCTGAGCCAAAGGCAGAGGCTTTAACCCACTGAGCCACCCAGGTGCCCCTGATGCCAGCAGTTTTATACCCTTCACGTGTTCTGTCATTCTACTTATTGGTGGCTTTGCCCTACTTCAAAAATAATAAAATATACCAAGAGGCCACATAAATGATATTTTTTCTTGAAGCCATTGATGTTACTTCTAGTACTTAAGAATAACACAAGTATTGCCTTGAAGCCTTCTATTGTTTAGATTGTCACCAATTCAGAATTATTTTCTTCCCTTTGCATTCCCAAACAGGGAATTTTATTGTACTGATCTGAGATTCTGAAATTTCTATGTGAATTATTTGAAGATGTCATATGTTATGACATGCGGTAGAGTTTGATTCCTTCCTTAAGTTCATAGTGAAACTAGGTGTTTGAAAATGTTATGTATATTATTGCATTCAAAAGATAAAGTAGAAACAACAGGGAAAAAATGTTCCCACCAAGATCTCTCTTTTTTTAAGAATAATTCTTGAAACGTTATTTTAGGAACTTGTTTTTATCTGGGAGAATAGGGATTTCCTTTTGAACCCCACTTCTCCAGTGGTCTTTCCACCCTAACGCATCAACCTCAGAATTATTCGTACATCTCAGTGGCTGCCTATAGCATTGGTAGGCTGTTCTCACGTTTACCTTCTATCAATGAGACATGTTTCTCTTAGTCAGTAGCTATTCTCTGTGCCTTAAGGGGATACATCATTCATCAGGAATGTGAAATAGTCAATGAATGCTTTTTAAGAGCTCATAATAAATATATATTTAATTGAATTAAGGGGAAGAAAAAAAAGCACAGCTTTTTGACTTAATAACTATTCTGATTTTTAGAAAAATAGTTTGTAATTTGAGATAGAATAATTTTTTTCATGCAGACCCTATGCTAAAGGAGGTCTGTGATCTGAAAGTAGGCTTCATTCCAGAGATTGGCCACATGGGCCCCCCAAAACCCTTGGTAGACTGTAAAAGGGTTTATATGTGGTGAGCAGGGTCTACAGAATATCTGAGACTCTAAATTTTAAGAAATGTATTGACTCTCAAATTTGAAAAACTTACAACAAAAGTTAATACATATTTAATTAAATATCTTTGAAATTTAACATCATAACAACTTTAGTGTCAGTTTAGTCTTTATAAATTTTTTGTTTCATTTGCAAACAGTGTTTGGGTCTTCTTTTTTCACCTTGCACAATTTCTTGAAAATGTACAGTGACCGCTGATAAATAATAGCCAAATGTAAACTAAAATGTGTGTCTTCTTGCCAAATAATTTTAAAAGCAAAATTATAACTTTTCTTCCAGAAAAAATTCTAGTTTCTGTGGTCTATTGCTATGTTTTATTATTTGTGCATATAAATGGGGTGAGGCCACTGGTAATAAGAATAATTAGGGTCCATGGCAGACTTAAAACTGAGATGGCATCAAAAACCACCCCTGGGAGGAATCCCTGTCCAAAGATAGATGTCCGCGCTCAATTATTCATACTCATGCTTTTCTTCATTATTTTGTATGGTGACTAAGTAGGAGCAGTTTGAAAGAGCAGCATTCCCTAATGTTATTTATGTTCACTAATTATACTTGTAGTATAATTACACGAATACGGGGGAAGTCCTCATGGAATGTTTGGAATGAATAGGGTTCAAACTATATTACAGTAAGTCAATTTTAAAAATGACTCATTGTTTTTTTGTGTTTTTTTTCCCCCAAATATGTTTATTTTATTTTTTCAGTGTTACAAGATTAATTGTTCATGCACCACACCCAGTGCTCCATGCAGTACGTGCCCTCCTCAGTACCCACCACCAGGCTCACCCAATCCCCCACCTCTTCCCCTCCAAATCCCTCAGTTTGTTACTCAGAGTCCACAGTCTCTCATGGTTCATCTCCCCCTCTGATTTCCCCCCACTCACCCTTCCTCTCCTTCTCCCAATGCCCTCCATGTTTTTCTTTATGACTCATTGTTTTAATCCCAAATTTGTTTGCTTTTATAAGTAGTGCTATAACTACTTCTTTCACTATAAAATCTGCTATGGATAGGATAAATAACATTGGAAACTATGTCTCTCTTATAGTTTCTTTAAAATCTGAAGCTATAATCATATTTCCATGCTTTTTGAGATATTAAATGTAATGATTATTTTTATCATATTAAGACAATTCACCTAAAATGAGAAATAGTGGTATGTGGAAATGTTGAACAGAAAACTCTTGTCCTACTTTATTTTTTCCATTTCTTTGTTAATGCTTTTTAGAAATCACTATTTTTTTCTCCTGGGTATCCCTTCACTGGAAGGGAGACATTTAAATGATTCCTGAAACTACTGTAGACCTTGGGTTGTAATAAACATGAATCCTACAGCTTTCATAGATTCTCTGCATTCATAGGATTTGCCTTTTTAGAGAAGAGAAACTATGTGTCTTTGTAGATATTAGCAAATTCCTTTGATTTTGAAACCTACTCGAGGCAGTTAATTCAGTGGGAAAGTTACGGTGTCTGAATTGCTATGAATACAGAATGTTCGTGAATTGTGGGAGGTGTCCCTGCAATTGCATCCAGAGCTCTAAAGTGCAGAAGTAAAATAGCCAGTAATTTCCAAGCAACACAGAGCAGGGTGTGAAAGAACATTTTCAATGCAATTGCCTTCCTCAGTCCCGCAGTGCTCTTGGTTATTAAAGCCATAGGTCTCTGGCTACTGTAACAAGTAGACAATAGTTCATCAAAACCAACTTGTACTGACTAATAAATCTTTTCCACAGTATTCAGTGTTTTTAAAAAAAGAGAAAAAAATAAGGCCTCTTTTATGGGCCTGCATTTTTCTTGGACCAGATCTGGTTATTGCTACTGGAAGCAATAGGGCTTGCCCCTTTCCTGCTGTGTGATGGGGGGAGGGGGGGGTCTGTGCCCTGCAGACAGTGGTGGGTAGGAGGGAGCTACAGGGCAGGGTCCAAGTGGCTCCTACTCTGGTGTCTGCCAGTTGCTCAGCCCCCAGATATTGAACTCCTGTCCCCCAACGATGTTTGTTCACATCTTTATAGCTTCCCCGGAGTGATTTAGTCACTTTGCTGCTGTCTTGGGAAAGGGTCAGGATGGATCTTTTTTCATTGGTGTATCCTTGGAGTAAAACTAAGGATGACACATGTTCCTTTTTAAATATCAGATGTAGATTTTAGTATGACCTTTTATTACCCTTATGACATCACTGGGAGGTAGACAATAGGGCAGATATTATCCTCACTTTAGACATGGGTATCTAAACATCTTTCATAGTGACACAGCTAGAACTCACATTTATAACCTAGTCTTTTGTCTGTCCAGAGAGAAAGAAATTATGGCCTAATCAGTCTCTTTGTGGGAAGACAAAAAGTAGCCTCATATGAAAATCTCAAGTAAAGCCCCAGACTCCATAGGAAATGCCTGGAGGGCAAAGTTGGGATCTCATCCCAGAATTCTCTAGGCAACAGGAGTCAAATCTTCAATTTACTTCTGTTACTGTGGGGATTCCTAATGGAACAGTAAATACAGACCATCCTGTATCTGGGAATGGAGACATAGAAGAGTTTTACATTCCAGAGTGATCCGGAATGTTACCTTCTACAATGATGGGCATGCCCTTCTTTTCTTACTTGTTTAAGGATTTCTCAGCACTCCCGTGCTTCCCCATCAGTGCTCGCGTGTACACACACCACACACACACGTGCGCACACACACACGTGTGCACAAACACACACACGTGCACACACACACGTGCACAAACACACACACACGCACACACACATACGAGATAGCTTCAGTTATTTCTCTTTCCCCTTAAGATGGGTCTCTAAGGAAAGACATTCTCTGAGGGTAATTCTTGATTCACAATTGGACAGGTTGCAACAAAAGTTCCCTTTTCACTCTGCTTGAGAGTTGGGAAAGGTATAGTCACAGAGTGGTAACATTTTATCTTGGGTTTGAAGGAGGAGTTCAGACACTAAGCAGCCTGTGTTAGTATTTTCCAGCCTTCCCCTCCTTCTTCCAGTCTACTATATTTTCATGTTATTGTAACTATAGAAAACAGTTTTATTTTTCTGTAATTTCAGAAGAAGAGCACAAAGGCATCCATTATTCCAGAAGGAATAGGATAATCATTAGGATATTCAACAAAAAAAATTGTTAATTTAGAATTCTCCTTAAAAAAAAAATCTGCTCTAGCTCATATACACCTAACTTCTCTCTGGAGCTTGTTGCTTCACTTCTCATGTGTTTTTCATATTTGTGTGTGTGTGTATACATATCATTCAGATACTCTCAATTCTGGAAGCCTCTCTTCCTGCTTTTCTTTGTACCATTTTATAGCATCTTTCAAGGATCCTTTTTTTAAGACTCCCTTTCTACTATTGAAATTGCGATGTCTGAATTTTTAAAACATATCAGACTTTATTAGTGAAGATCAGAAGCATTCCCTCATTTTATCCTGCTAATTACTAATTGCAATCTCTCACCTTGCTCTCCAGCCTGTTCCTCAATTAGATCTGGGGCTACTGAAGCGGTTTTCTGGAACATCTCAAAAATGATCAGGAAGCGCATATGCCATTTCCAGCAGATCCACACCTTGGCTTTTAGGCGTGGGCTTAGTTTCAGGGATAGTTTCCCTTCCAAGATCTCCTGCTGGTCCAGAGTCTAAGGACCTGCTATACAACTTGCCTGAGAAACATCTTTACAGTATTGCATTAACTTAATGGAATAGACATCATTCATGACAGTCTTTCTCCATATCTGTGCTATAAAAATACTAAGTTTCTTATAGTACACATTATGCCAGGATCTTCATGTGTCTGAGACCGGAATTTATATCTTTATGTCATCAATGTCTAACATGGTGACTGAGGACTATCAAGCATCCAACAAATATTGATTGAATGGAGAAAATAAATACACGAGTTAATGCACACCCACATGCACGCACACATGCACACAGGAATGAATGAATAAAACATAATTCCTCTGGTATTTTCTTCTCTAACTTCATCTCTTCATTCTCTCTTCACTTGCTACTTCCAGTCACATCTTTCTCATCTTAAATCGGCATGCTTCTCTGCCTTAAATCAATGGCACGTCTTTCCTTCCAGTCACCCAAACTTTTAAAAAGTGTAGTCTAACTTCCTGCCTCCACTTACTTACTTCCTGTTTACTTTTTAATCACTCCCGTTATTGTCTGCTCCACAGAAAGTCCTAAGAATACTCAAAGTATCTTAATTGCTAAGTTCCTCTACCTCTTTCAAATCACTTTCAGACAAAATCCGTGCTTCTGTGACCTTGTTGAACACTCAGTCATTATTAAAATTCTACTGTAGTCGCTCCTAAGATACTATTTTTTCCTATTTCTCATACGTCTGATTTTCTTTTATTTTTGTTCAATGATCTTATTTCTTTGGTCCTTAAAGATGAATAGCATTTGGCCTTGAATTATTCTTTCCATTTCATGCACTATCCCTGGATCATATCCTTGTTATGTTTTTCTTAATTCTCAAGGTCTATAGATATATACAAATTTATGCAGACCTTTCTCACAGGAGTGAGAAATTGTATAAAAATCCCTAATGTCCCTGTTCTTCAAAAAATTTAAGCAGGTGTTTAAAATGTTGTGCAGTACCAAAAAAGCCCATATCCTTAAAGTTTGTTAATTTTTTCCCCTGGAGGATGGCTACCTATACTTTAGTTCTCTAAGCTTTAATTATAAGAATATAATCTATCTGTTGCTAATTGTTGGTATCATAGTTCTCTCAGGAAGAGAAAACCCAAATTATCAGGCCATCTTCTTTTTAAGGACGGAGGTTGCAGATGTAACCAACTTCTGAGAACTATAAAATGTTCCATTTCTCTCTATTATTAGAGAGAATATTCTGGTATTATTCTTACCAGAAAATGCTACACTCTCCATCCTATGTACACGCACTGACTGAATCAGGTACATACTAGGCCACCAGGAACCTCAGATTGCCTGCAGTACCTGAAGTACTAATTAATTTGTGTTATTGGTGCAAATCCTTAGGCATCTCTACTGTGAGGAGGCAGTGTGGTTGCTGAGGGATCAGAATGTGTCTGTGGGGTAGATAAAATGAAAGAGAAGCTTCTTTAATGGTATGTCCTTCTGTCTGCATAATTTTTAGTTTGGGCAGTGTTAATTGTTTCAGGATTTGGACGGACGTTTCTGTATGTCAGATGGAGCTAAGGAACAGGTGCTCCCGTTAGACCTGGCTCCCGTTAGGCCTTCTAATTTGCCTCAGAGCCCAGCACTCTCTGATGTCCCCAAAGCTGCTTGAGTGTCAGTTGCCATTTATTATCACAGTTACCTTTTATTTTTCTTAGAGTATAGTTTAAAAATATCGCCATGAAAAACAGAAAGGATTATATATCATACTATATGGGGAGTGGGAAACAACTGAAAATTATTTATTTAATATGTGAGCATAATCAATCTCCATTGAGATTATTGATGAGGTCTTTTATTTTACATACAGTCAGCTTCACTCATTGATATCACTTCCGGCCTGGATTGGCTTTTGATGTACCATCTACCGTCCCTTCCTGGTGTCCTCTTCCCTCTTTATCCTCAGCATTCTGAAAATGATGCTGAATTGACTGTGTTTTGGTGGCCACCATATTTGTATTTTATTCCGTGTTTAATAACCAATGATTTATGCTTCTCTTTAAAAATATTAACAATAAAAACAAACTGACGAAGTAAAATTATGTACATAGTGACTTAGGATTGACCTAGCAAAGTCAGTTACAAGGACACAAAGGGATCATATTCTTCAGGCTCTGCCTTCATGCAGGCTTAGCCATGAGCAGCAAGAGTAACAACGGCAGAGTCTCTGTGGTTCTCTTTACAAACTACTTTTGTATGGATTTTATGCAATGACATGAGGTCTGGAAATGCAAATGTTGCATTTTTTCCTCCATCATAAAATAGTACAAAATGAAGACCTCACAAGGGGAGGACCTACCGGGAGGCTGGGGATGGCGGAGCTGGGCCTGATCCACCTAGAGCCACACTTTCTGTCTGACAGAATGTGAGAATACAGTTCAGGGCCTCGAAGGTCTAATATTGCGGTGGGGCATGCGTGACGTGGCCTCGTGTGAGCAGCTGCCTGTCTATTTTGTTTTCAGTTTCCTCGGCATCAGTTCTGTGAAGTCACTACCTCACTTCCTATTTTTTATTGCGTGAGCCTGGAGAGGGAAGGTTTTTGAAAATCCGTGAGTTTTACAGTATCTAAATTTCCAAACTGTAAAGCATCTAAGAGGTTCTTGTGTCCAGAAGACAACCTGAGCGGTTAGTTTCGTTAGATGGCACCTCCTGCAGGGACCAATGTGAGAACTTGTTCATTTACCTGTATAAAGATAGACAAAGATGAAGCCCTTGCCACGTGTAGAACACCTGTTTGATATTATGGAGGAAAGCAAGAAATATAAGAGCAAATTGGTTGGAAAGAAGGGTACCTCCTATCTTAAATATTTTTTTTCACTTTTATTTTTTTAACAACAAAGATTTTTAATTTTTAAAAATTTTTTTATTAACCTATAATGTATTATTTGCTTCAGAGGCACAGGTCTGTGAATGACTCATCAATCTTACACAATTCATAGCGCTCACCATAGCACCTACCCTCCCCAACATCCATCCCCTAGCCACCCTATCCCTCCCCTCCCACCTCTCCTCTCCAGCAACACTGTTTATTTCCCGAGATTGAGTCTCTTATGGTTTGTCTCCCTCTCTGGTTTCATCTTGTTTCATTTTTCCCTCCCTTCCCCTATGATCCTCTGTCTTATTTCTCATATCAGTGGGTATTACATTAAGCAAAATAAGTCAATCAGAGAAAGACAATTATCAGATGATATCTTATATTTGATATTCTCAAGTATCTCCATGTGTTCATCCAGTGAGAAATCACAGACGTTGGGATGGTCCTGACAAGGAAGAATACAAGAGGGCATAGTGAGAGAGAATTCCCTGAGGCATATTGATTGTGAAGATAAGATTGTTTGTGGAATGTTGAATTGGAACATTTCATCACGCAGAGATGGGCAGAGGGGGCACTTGGGACCTTGGTACTTTAAAAAAAAAATTTTTTTTTAATTAAAAAATTAAAAAAAATTATTTGCCTATGGTAGAAGGATGTGTGTCCTAAAAAGTAATTCAGTGATGCATTTGTGGTTCCTTTGTGCAGATATTATGCTTCTTACTGAAACAGTGATTGCTGCTAATATCTGTTTGAATGCCGGCTGTCTATGCCTTTTGTACCCTTTCCAGAAACTACGGTCACTTGTCAATGACGCTGCTATGTCACGGTCAGCTACTTCAGCCTCAGTTAGATATGATCCGTCCAGCAGGTTTCGGGGTTATATTTCAGTGTGGGATTTGACTTGCAATTATCCATCATGCTAGAAAATTCTACTCAATCTATATTATCACTGTGATCATAATTCTAACTGCTCTGTTTTTATATAAGGTTGCCATTACCACCTGGGGCTTTTTCAGGACTCTGGAAGAATCAGGAGGCATTCAAGCATTTATACTTTGAAAAATTTCCTGTAAGAACTTTATTATACTTTTTTAAAACCTACCAAAGTTCTTTTTTATCGTTCTTGCGTGTTAAGTTGAGCACTTAGTCCTGGCGTTGTAGATAGCAATACGACTTTTAAAGTTTATCTGGACCAAGTTCCAGATCTCAGAAATAAGAATACCCAAACCACAGTGATTGAGGTAAGTTATTTTCATATTTATTTTTATCGGTCTCTGGCCGTAGACAGTCATGTTTCTCTTAGCACATTTTCCTGAAATTTAGCAATTTATAGCAATCAATAACCGGAAAGTTTTTATTAAATTAAAGACTTTTAGGGGCTAGCTCTACCCTTTGCTGCATTGGCTCCCGCTATAGACTGGGAGCACCTGATCAGAATTGTATCCTGTCCCTGAAACCCCTTAATCTTCTCTACAGCTGGTTATGTGAGCAAAGTTCATTTGGATTGCCCACAGTTGTATTTTTTCATTCTTTTATCTATTTTTGACATTTGTTCCTGAATGTTCTCTTAGCTTTTTAATTTAAATTCCCATTTTAAAATGCAGACACATGCTAGACATGGTGTTCCAGTCACCTGGATGGCAAAAAGTGTTCTCCTACTTTTGGTCTTGGCATTTACCTGTTTCTCCATATCACCATGATGTGTTTTGTGTTTATATAACAGCACTTTACCGATAATACACGTCAAGTCCTGCCATCACATTGCTGCTGTGCTTTGACTTCTGTTTCTTTCTAAGAGATTCTTGGTTCTTATTATGCAGTAGGTGAAAAAAAAGTGAGTGGTCAGAATTTCATTGAAAAACAAAAACAAGACTCAGTGTTTAGCATTTTATCTTTATTATTTGTGAGTGAATGACAGGTAACCTAATCAAGCAGACCAATGACAAGATTTAAAATCTGCTTCCTTTAGAAAGAGATCTTGGAGTTAAATGATCTCAGTAGCTGAGATTAAAACAGCCCCCCCATGGCCTGTGGCAGGGAAGATTTGTCAGTGGAGCTGACTCCTGTCAGCCCAGTGTGTCCCCCGGATGGGCCACGTTAAATCATCAGAGTACTGATAGGATTAATTCCACCTGACTGTAGCAAATAAGGAGTGCCTGTGGTTTTAACAGGATCACCTTTAACACCCAAAGCTCCTTCTGAGTCTCCCTTTATGGTTGAACTATGTGGAGTGACTCCTTGTATTCTCTTGCCTTGTTACCCTGACTTCAAACTTCTCTCATCTAAGGGCTTAATCACCGCACAAAAGGGTTGAGTAACTTGCCTGTAGTTCAGATGTGATGGAGCTGAAAATGGAACTCAAAGGCCGTTTCCACAGTCCGTGCTCTTTAACTGTACTCTAGGTGTTCTGTCCAATAGAAACTGCAGTCAGAGCTGCCAGTGACTGAGGGCTCATGATGTGGGGGGGCCTGCCCTCTCTGGATACACCATCTCATTTGTGCTGCACAGAAGCCCACTACCCTGTTCAACAGATGGGCACACTGAGTCTCAGAAAGAGTAAGAGGCACAAATAGTGACTCATCTGAATTGTTCCTAAAGCCCGTGCTCGTAAACATGAGTATCAAGATAACTGAAAAGTGTTAGAAGTAATATTTCGTTCTACTTCTTATTCTTCTTGATTCTTCATTCTGTTGTGATTTCTGGACCAGTGAAGATGCGCTGCTACTTTGAGTTGATTAAAAATTAAATTTCATCCCTATTACTACATTTCACGGAAGCTCGAGTCTAATCCAAATTCCTGTTAATAAACTAGCGCTCTATTTTGTAATTATTTATAGAGAGCTTTAAAACTTTTAAAAATTAATATAATTAAAGAAGAAATCTATCAAGGAAGTACTTTGCCATACCAAAGTAGATTGGAAATATTGAACTAATACTTCTCCATTAAAAAAATTGAGCTCATAAACTTCACAACTCTCGGTTCAAACATTTAACTTGAATATATATAAGAATGCTTAAATTTATTCCTGGCTATTAGTGGGGCAAAGAGATTTTAGTAAGTTATCAAAATCAAAAGGAGTTTAATTCCATAGCCTAGTAATGAAAAAAGTCAAATCCATGCAGTAAATCCATTTCTATCACATTTTATATTATACCAAATTTAAATGATTGCATTATCTAGCAATACATGCTAATTAGACATTATTGATTCTTATTTTCAGGGATACTATGACACCATGGATGCTGGTTACATGGATGAAGAAGGCTATTTATATGTTATGTCTCGCGTTGATGACGTGATAAATGTTGCAGGTCACAGGATTTCTGCAGGTGCTATTGAAGAGGTATTGGTGAATATGAATTTTCTATTCCAGGTCTATTTAGAGACAGAGCTGAACTGAAGTCAATAATTGAGGTTAAGTCGGTGTACCTGGAAACTTACCATACCCTTCATTTGACATAGAGGATGGGTTCTTCTCATATCTCTTTCACCTCACTTCCTCTTGTGCAAATGCCCCTGTTCTCCACACTCCCAGATCTCTCTCTGGGTGGTAGGAAGGAATGTTAACAAGCTATGTATATGTGTTATTTATAGGAGAGCTTATATACTTTTGCTTCTTGATCCTTGCTACTTGATTGCCTCTAGCTTCTTGATTTTCTCTTGCTTAACAACCTGGTTTGCATATCGTCTTTAACTGGTATGAGATTTAAACATTTTACTGTACACTTAAATCCTGAGAATTTTCTTCCCACATAAATACATTGTCACAAAGTCCCCAGAAGAGGTTTTACACACACACACACACACACACACACACACATAATGTATTTATTTTGTACACTTACATAGAGTAAAGTCCACTTTGTTGTTTTACAATACTGTGAGTTTTTATACTTGTATAGATTTCTTGGAACCATCACCACAGACAGGAGACACAAAAATATCAACACTGCCAAATATCAACACTGCCATAACATTGACCCTTGTATTCTGACCCTCTGTGTCCCTGGTGACTACTGATTTTTCTGTTTCTGTTTTTGCTTCTCCAGAATCTCATATAAAATGGACTCATATAGTTATGTAACATTTGAGACTGGGTTATTTCATATAGGAAAATACATTCGAGAACCACCCAAAGTTTTTGTGTGTATCATAATTTGTCTGTTTTTATTGCTGTGTAGTATTCCATTTTGTAGATGTACTAACCAGTTTCTGTATCCATTCATTCACTGTAGGATATTTGTATTGTTTCTAGTTTGAGACGATTTTAAATAATATATACATTCATGTATGTGTTTTGGGGCAAAATTAGTTTTTATTTTCCAGAATAGATACCTATAGTGAGTTGGCTGGGTTATACGGTAAATGTATGTTTAAGTTTATAAGAAACTATCAAACTCTTCTGAGTGGCTACACAATTTCACATTCTCGCCAGCAGTGTTTGAGGGTTTCTGTTTCTTCCCATCTTCATCAACACTTGGCGTTTTCATTATTCTTTATTTAAACCATTCTATTAGATGTGTAATGGTATCTCATTACTTTTAATTTACTTTTCCATAATTCCTTAATGATGTTGAGCATCTTTTGACATGCTTATTTCTCATCTGCATATCATCTTTGGTAAAATACTCGTTGAAATGTTCTGTCCAAGGGACGCCTGGGTGGCTTAGCCTTCAGATCAGGACACAGGATCGCAGAGTCCAGGGACTGAGTCCCGCATCAGGCTCCCTACCCAGCAGGGCACCTGCTTCTCCCTCTGCCTGCCACTCCATCTGCTTGTACACACTCACTCTTTCTCTCTCTTTCCCTCACAAATAAATCAATAAAATCTTTGAAAAAACTGTTCTGCCCACTTTTTTAAAGTTGGGTTGTTTTCTTACTGTTCAGTTTTGAGAGTTCTTTATCTGATACATGATTTGCAAATATTGTCTTCCAGTCTATGGCTAGTCTTTTTATTCTCTTAAAAGTATCCTTACAGAGCAGAAGTATTTTTCATATTGGTGAGGTCAAATTCACTAATTTTTTTTCTTTGACAGATCATAATTTTGGCATTATATCTTAGAACTCTTTCCTAACCCAAGGTCATAAATATTTCTCTTTTGTTTTGACGTAAAAATTTTATAGTTTCATGTTTTACATTTGCTTTATTATTTTGGATTTTATATTAGTTTACATTTACATTTTGAGTTTTCATGTGTATGTGTGTGGTGCAAATGTAGGTTGAGGATTATTATTATTTTTTAATATGGATGTTGAGGTTCCAAGAATCAGTTATTGCAAAGACTGAATTTCTCCTTTGAATTTTCTTTGCACCTTTGTCCAAATCAGCTGACAGTATTTGAGTGGCTCTATTTCTAGAGTATCTCTTCTGTTTCATTATTCTATGTGTTTATCTTTTTACCAGTACTATTCTGTTTGATACTATAGCTTCATGGAATGTCTTAAAGTTGAATAGTATCCACATTTGCTCTTCTTTTTCAAAATTGTTTTGGATGTTCTAATTTCTTTACTTTTCTATATATATTTCAGAATGAACCTTTTGTAGTTACAATGGATTTTTATTGAGACTGTATTAAATCATAGATTATTTTTGGAAAAACTGATATCTGATCCATACTGAATCTTCTAATCCAAGAATTTTATATGTGCCTCCATTTCTTTAGATCTTTTTTTTTTTTTAAGATTTATTTATTTATTTGAGGGAGTGGAGGGAGAGAGAGAGTGTGCACACAGATGGAAAGGGAGAAGCAGACGCCCCGCTGAGCAGGGAGCCCAATGTAGGGCTTGATCCCAGGACCCTGGGATCATGACCTGAGCTGAAGGCATATGCTTACCAGACTAGACTGAGCCACCCAGAAACCTCTCTTTAGGCCTTTTTTGATACGTTTCATCAGCATTTTACTTTTTAGTATACAGAGTTATACCTAAGTATTTAATTTTTAAGCTATTGTAAATATAATCTTTTCTGAAGTTTTAGTTTCTAAATTTTCACTGCTAGTGGATAGAAATACTATTGACTTCCCTGAACTGATAATGCATTCTTTTTATAGATTCTTGAGATTTCCTATATAGAAAATCATGTCGTCTAGTCACAGAAAATCTGTGACTAGAGATAGTTTTATTGCTTTCTTTTCAGCAAATGCCTTTTATTCCTTTTTCTTGCCTTCTTGGACTGGCTAAAACTTCCACGTTGATATGGAATAGCAGTGGTGAGAACAGACACCCTTTTCTTGTTTCCGATCTTAGGGTAAAAACATTCAATACCTTACCATTAAGTTTCATTCTTAATGAAATGAAGGTGTTTCTGTAGATAAACTTTATCAAGTTAAGATTCATTCTGTTCCTAATTTGATGAGTTTTTTTTTAAAGTCTTGAATGAATGCTGAATTTTGCCAAGTGCTTTTTCTGCTTTTATTGATATGATCTTGTGCTTTTTAAGCCTTTTAATACATGAATCGCATTAATTAATTTTCTGATGTTCAGCCTTGCATCACTGGGATAAACCTTACTTAGTTGCAATGTTTTTATGTGTTGATTTTTTTCTTAAACACCTATAATAACTTTCTTTGTTCTGAAGTTGGTTATGTGTGGTAATCACATAGCCATTCCATCTTTTTTGAATAGTGTTTGAATCATTTATCTTTTGCCATCCTTTCATTTGGATCATTACAGATGGCTACAGATCCATTATCTGGATCATTATGCTTTCTCTGGACTTCTTGTAGATAGCATGCAGTTGGGCTTTTATTTTTATCCGGTCTGACAGTCTTTAACTGATGTTTTTAGGCCATTTACATTTAAATAAATTATTCATAAATTTGTATTTATGCCTATCAGTTTATTAGTTTTCTTTTTGCCTTTTTTTATTCCTCTCGCAAACCCCTATTTCCCTTCTTTTAAGTCATTTCATTCTTTTTTTTTTATAGCTTCTGTTTCTTTACTGAAAACTGTGTTTCCTTTCATTCCAAGAGTGTTTGCCCATGCTTCTTGCACCATGGCTGTTGTTGGGTTTTTAATATTCATCTTTGTTAATTTTATACTGAATGTGCAAATGAGGTGTTAGGATCAAAGACAGATTTCTTGATAATAAGTGTGTCATTGCCCTCTTAGGTTCTAGGCTTAGGTCCTACATAAGTGCCAGACACTTCGCAGATGAGAGATGAGGAAGATAATTTTGGTCGGCTTGTAAAGGGCAAGGAGGCATTGATTTTCCACCCCTAATCAGGTCTCCTTCCAAATATAAGGGCCTTATTCCAGATTCCAACTCTTTGATATGTAAATAAAATCTCCAGGAGCCAGATAGCCCTGTGTGTCTTAACTCTTACAACTTAGAAATGTTTCTAAGTTCTGAGGCTTTATCTTTTTTTTTTTTTTTGATATGTAAATACCTAGGAAGCTACTGAGCCAGTCTCCCCAGCATGTTGTGAGTTTAACTGAGGGATCTAGTCTAGTCTAGATTTTGATAATTTTGCCTTCCCAGAGAAATTAGAAAAGTTTTATTATCCTTTCAGATCAGAGCAATTAACCCGACAACCAGCTATAGATCAAATTCTCATGGTGTTTGAAGATTCTCAGGAGGCTAGAGGTTTTTATAGGAGCAATGAGGAATCTAGGAAAGCTTTATCCCCCTACCACCATTATAATAGCTGTATTAAAATTTTTGTCTGATCATTCTAATATTTGGATCATCTTGGCATTGGCATCTGTTGATTGTCTTTTTTCTTAAGAGAGGCTTAGGTTTTCCTGACTCCTTTTATGTCCTATAACTTTAGGTTTTTATCCTAGACATTTTAAATATTACATTATGAGATTCTGGATCCTGTTTAAATCATCTGGATTTGTGTTCTTGTGATTACTTATTTTAGTTAAGACCAGACCACCTGCCTTACTCACTTTCTATGGACTGTGGTTCCAATGTCCATTTGATTTTCAGTCTTTGCAGTGCTATTTTGGTCCATCTCACTTGTGTTTCTCCCAGAGACCAATCTGAAACTTGAGTTAAGTGTTCAGAATCTACACTGTGCTGAATCTTTTTGGATTCATGCATGCATCATGCATGCACGAATCTGGGGTAGGCTCAGGACTTCATAACAGATTTAGAGTATCCCTTTCTCCAACTCCTTCCTCTCTGTAACCTACTTGTCACTTTCTGATTTCCATGGGTCCCCCATTACTGCTTCTTTGGGTAAAAAGTCAGGGCTTTGCATTCCCTGTGTTCTTATCAGGGGTCAATACTGCATGTTCTATGTGGACAGCATCTCTCGGCAGGGGATGAGACTATCTCTTTGGTAGCATTCAGTATAGAGCAGAGCAAGTTAACAGGGATCTTCTCAGGGTCTGGGTACCTGCTTTTAGGGAGTGGGCCAGGGGGGGTTGCAAATGGCTCTGAATCTTTCTAGGCTCCCATAGGGTGTGTGCGGGCGTTTGGGGCTGGCATCCCTCAGGGTTCCATCCCACAGGCTGCACACCAGTAATAGAGAAAGGGAAAGACCCAGCTCTTCTGCTGGCATTCACTTAGAGTATGGTGTGGAGAGTCAACAAGGTTTCTGCAGCTCTGTATGAAGGAAGAAGGGCACTGCTTCTTTGTTGGTGTTCATCTGGAGAAGGGAGGTAAAATGAAAAGGATTGTTTCCCAGACCCTCTGCTCCTTTCCCTGGGCTTCTGTAAAGGCAGACATTTCTTTGGGCTTTTCTGTCTGTCTGCACTTATGGGTAGTCCCACCTTTTGGGCTACTCTAGCACCCAGGCCAGAATGTATGGGAGGCAAAACAAAGAAAGAAACCATAATGATAACAAAACCCAAAACCTCCAAAGAAACAAACAAAAAAAAGGAGGTCGTGTCTCGAGTTCTTATAATTTTAATAGACTCATCTGATTTGGTTTTTTTAGCCCAGAGTTTTTCATTGCAATTAGTAAAAGTGGTAAGATGGAACCTATTTATTCCATCATTTTCAGAACCAAACCCAGAATAAGTTTTAAATGAAATAGAGCAAACTGAAGCTTAAATGAAAGATGATGTTTAAAGATAATTCCCTGGGATCAGAGCGTGCGGAATCAAAGTTGAGTTCTCCTTCCTGTAATCGGTCCCTTTCTTTAAAAGTTATATTTATCTTCAGCAAAAACAAAATAGCTTAATGGTTCTTGTCATGTTGGCTTTGTGTGTGTGACAATGTAATATAAGTTGAGTAAAAGGAAAGATTTTTATATAGCATTTTGGAGTAAGTGGCTTTGTGTGCTATTATAATATTATCTTATTTTTAACCTACTGTGAATTTTGTGATAACCTGAAATTGAAATTCACACTTCATGTATTTTGGCCAAAGGCGGTTCTGGTTGCATGAACTTTTAATTTCTTGCCTGTGAGAGATTGCCTCTAATATCCACCTGCATTTCTGGCAGAGTCAGCTAATCAAAATATGGAGATTGCATATGCCAGGCTTTTATTATCAGTCAGAGTTCTGGGGTTCTCTTTTATTTTTAGAACAAAAAGAGAAGTATCAACCTATTTAAATATATGCTTTAATATGTCTCTACTGACATCCTTCTCACTGTATGTAATCAGAGAATGAGGCAGGCAGAAGGTAGGCAGTAAAATGACAAAATTGAAAAAAAATTAAAAAGCATGGTAGAATCAATGGTTTCCAACAGGAATTTTGTCGCTAGGTCTTGGAGTACTTATAGCACATAATCACCTGTCAGCCTTCAGGCCTTCTTGATGGGAATGTCTCCCTTTATATGAATTAAATGATTAACTCTACTGTATATTTATGTCTAATAAGGAAGTTAATACCTCAATTCATATCAGGTTTGTCTTCTTTATGTTGGCATCTATTAGAGAGTTTTGAACTAACATTCTTTACTGGATTTTTCTCACCTCTTAGCAAAATTGCTTAACATTGATAATTAATATGTATGTTTTTACATACATATTTTTATTATTTTTATTGATGACATAACCAACATTTATTAAAGCGCCCAAACCTTACTTTATACGCAAATGCTTTCCAGGACTCTCACTAGGATTCTCAATTGTCAGTTCTGAATGCTGGATTCCACTTTGAGTTTTTGAAATAGGATTTGAGGGTCTTAATTCACGGGACTCTCATTTGTAATAATTAAAAATAGACTGAATGTTTTTATATATACTGAAAATAGTGTCTTTCCAATTTCTTAAAGTATGACAAGTGCATTACCTTACATAAAACTAAATAAAACAATTCTATTAAAATTACTATATTAAAAACATTTCAGGAAACTGTTCTTTTCTGTTCTCATCATAAGAAAATTGAATTCTAGAATAGCTTTTATAAGTTTAAGAGGATCTTATCCTTGCAAATCTCAACACATGTAAGGGCCTTCTATAACTATTAAGTAATAATCATATCTATTTGAAAAGTTGATTAATGTTTGAGAGCCTGACATCTAGCTAGACCCTTGGGATACTTTGATGGAAGTTCAAAGTGTCCTTAAGAAAACTGGGTCTGAAATCTGCTAATTCAGGTCTTAGTAGCCAAAATTACTAGGAGCTATTGTGGTCCTTTTTACTTGGTTCTCTTTCACTGTTGTGGGCAGGCTTTCACGTGAAGACACCTCCAGGGAACAAATTAGCCTCCTTGGTTTCATTCTTTTACTTGTAGCTTAAGTTTCATTTTGTTAAATAATCCTACTAGTATCATTGGGAATTTGGAAATCAGCTATTAAAATACCGCCCTTAAATCCTAGAGCAGTGTCCATTGCAATTTGCCCTTTGGCAGGTTATTCGAACCAAAGTTTCACTGTTTTCCAAGTTAGCTATTTTGTTTGCAATTTTTAGGAGTGATTTCTTCAGGATTGAATATATTTCCATAAAATGTGTATTCAGCAAAGATGCCATGTAATTTGAGTTCTACCCAGCATTAAATGACTACTGGATTTATTTTATTTTTTATTTTATTTTTTTTCGACTACTGGATTTAAATAGTTGTAATATTGCTGAATATTTTCCTGAGTACAAATATGGATATTGATGATAGTGTGGAATCTAACAGTTTCCTAGATGACTCCAATATCAGAGGGAATGAAGAAATATTCTTCTTCCCACTGTAGAGGCAATCTCCTACCAAAGACTGGATCCTTGCATCTTATGAAGGTGCTTGATTTAAACTAATACTTCTACAATTAAAAACATAACTGAAAATCTGTGTAATTCAACCACTAAAGTCATAGAATCTTTCAAGTCCATTAAAATTTACACAAAAACAATAGTACCCCCTTCATGCTCTATTACAAATCTATAATCATCAAGACAGCCTGGTATTGGCACAAAGACAGACACATAGATCAATGAAACAGAATAGAAAACCCAGAAATGGACCCTCAACTCTATGATCAACTGATTTTCAACAAATCAAGAAAGAATATCTAATGGAAAAAAAGACAGTCTTTTCAACAAATGGTGTTGGGAAAATTGGACAGCCACATGCAGGAGAATGAAACTGGACCATTTTCCTACACCATACACAAAAATAGACTCAAAATAGATGAATGGCCTAAATGTGAGACAGGAATCCATCAAAATCCTAGAGGAGAATACAAGCAGCAGCCTCTTTGACCTTGGCCACAGCATCTTCTTGCTAGACACATCTCCAAAGGCAAGGAAAACGAAGGCAAAAATGAACTATTGGGACTTCATCAAGAAAAAGCTTTTGCACAGCAAAGGAAACAGTCGACAAAACCAAAAGACAACCAGCAGAATGGGAGAAGATACTTGCAAATGACATACCAGATAAAGGGCTAATATCCAAAATCTCTAAAGAATTTATCAAACTCATCACCCAAAGAACAAATAATCCAATCAAGAAAAGGGCAGAAGACATGAACAGACATTTCTCCAAGGAAGAGATCCAAATGGCCAACAGACATATGAAAAAATGCTCAACATCACTTGGCATCAGGGAAATACATATCAAAACCACAATGAGATACCACTGCACACCAGTTCGAATGGCTAAAATTAACAAGTCAGGAAATGATAGATGTTGGTGAGGATGGGGAGAGAGGGGAACCCTCTTACACGGTTGGTGGAATGCAAACTGGGATGGTCACTCTGGAAAACAGTATGGAGGTTCCTCAAAAAGTGAAAATAGAGATACTCTATGACCCAGCAATTGCACTACTAGTATCCCAAGCTACTAGGTATCTACCCCAAGGATACAAATGTAGTGATCCTAAGGGGCAGCTACACCCCAATGTTTATAGCAGCAATGTCCACAATAGCCAAACTATGGAAAGAGCCCAGATGTCCATCAACAGATGAATGGATAAAGATACACACACACACACACACACACACACACACACACACACAATGGAATACTTCTAAATCATCAAAAAAATGAAATCTTGCCATTTGCTATGACATGGATGGAACTAGAGGGTAAGCAAAATAAGTCAGAGAAAGACAATTATAATATCTCTCATATGTGGAATTTAAGAAACAAAAGCATAGGATCATAGAGGAAGGGAGGGAAAAATAAAACAAGATGAAATCAGAGAGGGAGACAAACCATAAGAGACTCTTAATCATAGGAAACAAATTAAGGGTTGATGGAGTGGAGAGGAGTTGCGGAATAGGGTAATGGGTGATGGACATGGGGGAGCATGTGATATAATGAGCACTAGGTATTATATAAGACTGATGAATCATTGAACTCTACCTCTGAAATTAATAATACACTATATGTTAACTAACTGAATTTAAATTAATTTTTTTAAAAAAAAGACAGTGGAAAATGCTATCAAATTGAAGTGGGAAATGATTTTAAATAATAATTCTACATATATTTAATCTATCAATCAAATTTAACAAAACAAATACATTTTAAAGATATAAGGACAAGGGAGGTTTACAAATCATCCTTATCCACTATGAATAAATGATGCTTGGAATATTATATATTAAGAAAAAAAATGTGAGAGAGATAATACCATAAGGCAAGAAGGCATCAGCCTGAGGATGAACTGTAAGGATAGTCGTCAACATTGTATAAAAATTAGAATCACATCTGGAGCTATTAGAAGTACAATTGTCCAATTGAGAAGATTATCCAGGATGCTGGTAATATTCAGTTTCTTGGGTTAAGTACACAGATGTGTTCATTTTGCAATGTTTAATCACAAAAAATACATATGCCTAATTTCCACCCCACACTTATCAAACCAGAAAATCAAGGGGTTGAGTCCAAGTGTAGGCAATTTTTAAAAGCTCCTTTGGTTATTATAATTTGCATCCAATATGGGACCACTGCCCCCAAAAGAAGCTAAAATGCAAATAAGTTAATATTTTGTGAACCCGTGATAGAGAAGATTGTTAATCATGCTCCTTAATATATAGTATATTTTTGTAAAAAACCCTCTTGTT
Source organism: Procyon lotor (assembly GCA_028646535.1). Taxonomy (NCBI): domain Eukaryota; kingdom Metazoa; phylum Chordata; class Mammalia; order Carnivora; family Procyonidae; genus Procyon; species Procyon lotor. The sequence continues at coordinate 77,547,233 of CM053611.1, forward strand.
TATTCATTTTTTAATTGATGCATTCCTTTATTGTTACCTCCTACTCTTATTCTCCATTCTTCCCCAAACAACCATTGTTTTGTGTTTAGTGTATATCCTTTTGTTTATATGTTTTCCATCAAATATAAACTGATGTGTGTGCTTACAATTTTAACGGATTTTAAAAGTATTTTGTTGATATCTTATTCTGTTACTTGAGACACCTGCTATCCAATATCATAAATCAAGAACTAGAATGGCAGTTCAAAAATCTATTAATAGAATGTTTAGTACCAAAATGAACTACAAAAGTATTTTAAAATACTTAATTTAAGAGAAAAAAACTGATCAAGGAAAATAGAGGTCTTTCATTTTATGAGACATTAGTCTTCAAGATGACTTATTTCTCAGAAAGATCAAATTATTTTCCTTTGGGGGGGGTACGTGGTACCATTGTGGCACATTGTATGTAATACATGTTTAGTTATTAGTCCACTTGTAAAGTTTTAATTTGAGTATTATAAAAATTTTCATTAAAAAAAAAAAGTGTCTCAGAAACAACAAATGACAGGCATTTACCAAGCCTATTACCCTGTAATCGGTATTACCCTATTATCTATATTTATACAGATATTCGTCCATTTGAGGAAGGGGTTATGTCTTGCTAAACCTATCATAAATTGAAAATATCATAAATTAAAAATGCATTTAATACGCCTAACCTGCCAAACGTCCTAACTTAGCCTAAGCTACCTTAAACGTGCTCAGAACACCTACATTAGCCTAAAGTTGGGCGAACTCATCTAACACAAAGCAGACTTTATAATAAGGTGTTGAATACGTCATGTAATTTATTGACTATGGTTCCGCAAATGAAAAGCAGAATGGGTGTATGGGTACCGAGTGGTTGTAAGTGTATCAGTTGTTTACTGGGTAGTGACTGACGGGAAGCCGAGGCTTCTTGCCGCCGCCAGGGATCACCAGAGAGGACTGTGTACTGCATATCACTAGCCTGGGAAAAGATCACAATTCAAGATTGGACATATAGTTTCTCCTGAACACGTGTCACGTTCGCACCAGCTTTCAGACAAAAAGTTGTAAGTTGGAACCATTGCACACTTTTGGTGAGATAGTTACCTCTCAAGTTGTATCATTTTTTCAGTTCTTAACCACCAGTTAATCATGGATGCTTTGTGGATTGTACATGGAGAAAATATACAAAAGTGGCTTTTGTTATTTTTACCCCTATAGGACATTTGTTTGGCCTCTGTCCCTTAAATGTTGCCAAGACATACTTTGTACTTTCCTTTTTAATGATTCAGTTGTTAAAATCATAATTTGGCATGTAAATATTATCTGTGGAACCAACATGGAAAGCTGTCTCCCTCCCTTTATGGGATCCTTTTAACACTAATAGATTAATACAATATTTTATCCACTATAGTAATGAACCTCATTTACAGATGACATAAAATTTGAGTAAATGATTATGTTGGTCACAGATTTTTGAGCTTGTCCACAAACTAGGCAAAAATGTGAAACTTTGATATTGTAGAAAACTGTGTTATATATTACTTCTGATTTTAAAATACTCTGCTCATATGGAAAACCAGTCAGCATTTTCCCATCCACTTCTAAACATACTAACACTGAGGATGGAAACATGGCAAAATTAAAGCAACAAGATGAAAGAAGGGCAAACTGGAAGATTTGGTGTTTGATTTAATTAAAATTATACTGGTTAGGTGACAAAATACCTGGATGATCATTTTTTTAATAGTAATTTCAACAAGATACCTTGGCATTTTTAAAGTAGAGAGGCCTATGGCACTAGTGAAAACTTCTCTCTATATATAATATGAATATAAAAACTCTGGCTAGGCAGGTAAAAGTTTTTCTCTTATTCAGGGAATCCTAAATTGAAATTTTAGCATTCGGCTTACCAAGTCTATATCCTATCTGCTATAGACAAAATATTCTCTTCCAAAGACTGTACTGACTATACTAACCACTGGTATAAATATTTGGCAATAAAATTTGTAAGCATATGGACCGAAACCATAAATAAGATCTTAACAAATAGGAAAGCTGTTGAAAGCAGTTTGAGAGTTCAGATTGAAGATGGTATTGGACAGTCTGTGTGTGTGTGTGTGTGAAGATGGTCTGGACAGTCGGTGTTTTGCAGAAGCTTTTTCCATTAGGCCCAACTAATGGAAGATGAGGTGCACATCTCTGTCTCAGCAATGAAGTTAATAAAATGTATAGCACAAAAATCACTTATTGAACACATACTATCCTCAGCAGTATCAAAAACTACGTGGATGGCAACTCTTACCACTGAGTCCTTCAGCGTAACAAGAGGATGTAGGAGATGTTGATTTCTCCGTTGCATTAGGGGCTGTGTGAGGGAGTGCACTGAGTTTGTACCAAACAGGCTAGGAGTTCACGGAGTCTTCTAGGAGCTCAGAGAAGAGACCGCTCCTTTTCAACTTGGCATAATTAAAAGAAAGAAGAATTCATGGAAACCTGGGGACTTGAAAGGGGCATGTCCTAGATTCTGTTGGTTTTTCTCCTCTCTCTCTGGTTGTGCCTTTTTGGTCTAGTTCGGCAGCTGGTCCTTTTCCTTGTAGCCATTAGATGTTGGCGTTCCTAACAGCTTTCCTTCTTCTCACTGCTTTCTCCCTAACTAATCTTATCTATGTCTATAGCTTTCATTACCATCTGTGTACTTAATGACATTCAAATGTGCATCTCCAGACTAAGGCTCCTATCAGAATCAACTGCCTCGATTTGGGTATCTCTAGGGTGCTTCCATGGAACATCTCCAAGACTTAATACATGATCATTCCTTCCAAGCCTAGCGTTCACTAGTATTTCCTGGCTTGGAAAATGGCACCACTATCCAATCAGTGTTCAAGCCAAAAAGCACAGAAGCATCCTTAGCTTCTCTACCTTCTTCTTGCACCGTATCCAATTTGCCATAAAATTGTGTTCATTTTACCTCTAAAGAAACTCTAGAATCTTCATACCCACTATCATAGGCTTGGTCTACTATGGTAGCCTTGTGGGCGATTTCAACAAACTGTAATACCCTTAACAATCCTCTGTTAGTTCTCCACAATGAACCCAAAGTGAATTTGTTTTTCAGAATACACTCTGAAGTAAAAAGAAGCCAAACTGAAAAGACTGTGTCCTGTATATGGTTCCAGCATTCTGAAAAAGAGCTTTGGAGACTCTGAGAAGATCAATGTTTGCCAAAGGCTAGCAGGAACTAAGAACAAATAAGCAGGGCACAGGAGATTTTTTTTAGGACAGTGAAACTATTCTGTAAAATGCAATATAATGGTGGACACACCTCATAAAACCCATAGAATGTGTAACACCATGCGTGAACTCTCATGTAAACTATAGACTAAGGTGAGAATGGACATGGATGGATGTTGGTTCATCCATTCTGAGAAACATACTACTCTGGGGAGGGATTTTGAGAGCAGGGGAGGCTGTGTATATATGGGGACAGGACAGAGATGACAAATCTCTGGGCTTTCCACTCAATTTCACTGTGAATCTAAAACTACTGTAAAAAAATAAAATCTATTTAAAAAAACAAACAAACCTTGGATCTCCTCCTGAACTCCCAAAAGTGCTTTATTGCCTTTCCAATGTTACTAAAATCAATCGGAAGTCCTTAGCACAGCCCCTCTCCCTCTGCACCTTCATTTCTTGCGCCTTTCTCAGTCTTGCTTTCTGCTTTCCCCCCACATTAATCTCTTTCAGGTTGGAATGGTTTGTGCCAAGTCCTTCCTCAGGGCTTTGCCCCCCCCCCCCCGTCTCCACCTTGCCTAATCTTCTGCTTCTACTCCTCCTGTAGACCTGAGCTCATTGTCATTTCCTGAAGGCTTCGCTGAAACCGATATTTATCCTCCTGCTTTTGCCATATATTTCGCAGGTTTTTTTTTTTTTTTTTGGCTGCTTTTGCTATGGCTTTCATATAAAAACCAGACTAGTTCTCCGAAGTCTTTATCATTTTTATATTTAGACATTCCTAATAATAAGTACTCGTCGTTGTTTATTAATATTGCCCTCCTCCATTAGACTGTAAGCACCCTGAGACCGTGCTCCACCTATTTTTTCTCACCACTGAGCCTAGTGGAGTGGTTGGAACAGAAAAGGACTTAGTAACTATTTGTTGAAAGAATGAGAAATGCCAAATGAGCTGTGGGTATATTGCCCACTGTTTTCTCTCGCTATTAGAGATTTGCAGTCACTAACGACCTGTCCCTCTCTCGGGACAGGACATTTTGAACAACCATTTTTAAAAGCACCATCACGGCAGGAATTTTTTTTAACCCTAAGCTTCTGTATTTCATGTGGTTACTCTGTGGGTTCTCATGATTCCGGATAGATAGCTGCTTTGTTCTTTAGGATATTGGGAGCTCAGGATAAGCAGTATGAAAATGATTCCTCGACAGGGGTGATTATCTGATGTCAGGGCTTCATGCCAAGCCCAGCCTTTTCTTTCAAGTCGGGAAATCCTCCCTGGGTGGGTGGTCACTCGACAAAAGAAATGCTCTGTTCATTGCTCAGTAACAGAGAAATAAAATCAGTTTAGTCATGGGGCTGCCTTGGATTTCTCTGGAGAGTACGCTTACGGTAGACAGCACCAAAGCCCAATCACCAGGAGGTCATCTGTTTTCAGATGCCCATTGCAATTTGTGTCCGTGTGGCATCCACTGCATATTTGCCCCGACTTCATTAATGAGCAAGTGAGATGAAGAAACAAGTCCTTACTTTTCAGGTAAACAAAGCAATTTGTCTTAATTACAGTTAGCCTTTAGTAAGCGTCTACCACGGGGGTCCTAACAATTCAGTCACCACAGTTACAATGATAGGAATTGTGAATCAGTAGTAATTTCCACCCAGGCAGCTATAGGTTTTGCGTTTTCTGACATGTACTTTTATCCCCCAATTGAAATACATACATACATGTGTGTACACATGTACACGTGTGTGTGTACATGTGTACATATCTCGCATATGTACACATATATTTTCTAAATGCATGCTTTTCCTTCTCACAGTCAGTCCTTTCCCATGGCACTGTGGCTGACTGCGCTGTTGTTGGCAAGGAAGATCCTTTGAAAGGCCACGTCCCCTTAGCACTCTGCGTGTTGAGAAAAGGTGAGAAATCTTTGTCCTCCCTGAGTGTTTGGGTCCTGAATGATGAACGAAGGTTAATTCAGTGCTTACCATCTGAACTTTTCCCCTAGATATAAATGCAACAGAGAAACAAGTTTTGGAAGAAATTATAAACCATGTTCGACAAAGCATTGGCCCTGTGGCTGCTTTTCGAAATGCAGTGTTTGTCAAACAGTTGCCCAAAACGAGGTCTGGCAAAATTCCCAGGTCAGCTCTGTCTGCCCTTGTCAACGGCAAGCCATATAAGGTAAATTATCAGAAATGTTTAATGCAGGGTTCTGAAACGTTTTTCCCCACTCCTTTGGCATTAACATTTTCTTAATGTAAAGGGGGAACCTCATAGCCACTCTCTAGGAATGAGGGTTGTGGAAACACAGATGAATTAACAGCATATGCTTTGAGATTATAGGTACCAGTGTGTGGAAATACTATTAGTAAATAAGTCTGCTAAATTCAAACTTGTGAGAATGCAGTCTTACTGAATTAAAGAAACAACTACCTTCATTGTAGTCACTAATTCTATTACTGAGTGAGAAAGCAAACACTTGGGGCTGGTTATGCATGCTTCAACAGTTCTAATTGATGCATATGCTGATTATTTCTTCTGTTGTGAATGAAAATTATTTTGGCAAACACTAGACTAATTCAAATTTATATATTCTTTTAATTTTTGTGCACTTTATATGTGCATACATATATATGTCTTTAATCCTCAAGATCTAACAGAAAGTGATGCAGCAGTAAATAGTAGTTGTAAATACGAAAAAAAAAAATTCTAGAGAGGCACATAGGCTCATTAGAAGAATTCTAGAGAAATTACCACTTAGGACCTATAGTTTTATTAACTGGACAGTTTATTCCTCTGGAAGACTGTGCATACATTTTAAAATATTAAATTTGGAATCCTCTTTTTTGAACATTTCTATATGCCTTTGTAAGAAAATGGAGACTGCAGTATTGCAGGTAATTGTTTAATTATAGGGAGCTGGAAAGGGGTTCAAGGAAGAACATTCATCTGACTCATATTTTCTTTCCAGATAACACCTACAATCGAAGACCCCAGCATTTTTGGGCACATAGAAGAAGTGCTAAAGCAGTTGTCATGACTTCGTTTCCTGTTTTGAGTCCATTTGAATCCATTTTCTAATTGGAGACAAATTTTTGGAATTATGTCCCATAAATATTTAAGTAGAAATTATTTGCAAACTGAAATATGAATTGTAAAACTTGGTCTAAAAAAACAGTACTTGAAGCCTAGTGAAAGACCTGTGCCTTCTGTTTGATTAGACACAAAGAGCATCTTTTTAATTGCCTATAACATGGCTCCTTATAGGTTGTCTAGCACTTTAAGAAAAACTTTATATCTTTGGAGATATATATATATCTGATGTACGATTTTTAAAAATTAAGCCCCCCTCCAATATTTAGTTGAAAGAGACACATTAATAGAGCTACTTCCGGAAATGAGGAATCTGTAGCTTTGACCCCAAATCTAAAACTCAAGTTGAAGTCACAAAATAATTATCACCTTTCTTACAGCTATTATCAATATTTTCTAATATTCTTGAGATGTCCCCATGCATGGTTATTTTAAATGAAATCGGTAGATAACAGAGAGGGTCGTAGGTAATCATCTAGACAGATGGTTTTCTAGATAGGAGGATCTTTCTCATCCTACATTTCCTGAGGGAAGGTTGGCTACCAGAGCACAGCTCTGCCTTCAGGTCATTTTTACTTAGTCGAGGGAAATCACATGCCTGACAGATCCCAGAGGTCATTTAATCCAACCTCTTTGTCATGGAGATGAGAGCTCTTTGGAGATCCTCCTCCTGCCTCAGGTTCTTAGTTGACTGTACACTTAATGATTCCAGCTTCCTATAAAAACAAGCAAATGACACAGAAATGGGGTAAACTGACAAGGAAAGTTCTTAAGGAAGAAAGGTAGACGTTTTTACATTATGCTAAAGACCAGGAGTTTTTATGAGACCCCCAAGCCCCAGATTTTTATGTGAAATCTCTAATTTTTAAATAATTTACTGAAAAAATATATTGTGACATCCAAACACATCTTTCGATTTAAACTTATAGAAAAGTATTGAGAAATTAAGTAACTGAAAATGAGTCTTTGTTACTAAGCTTATGTAATGTGCCAGTTAGCCAAAGTAGCTTGATGTAGCTAGTTAAATACATGATTTACTTAGGATTACTCAGGATTCTACATGGTGTCAGTTATCAAAAAATACATTTAAAGTAAAAAATATACTATGCCCATTGAGTCTTTGATGGTGCTCAAAGTATTTCCCAATCTTTCAGTCCATCAGGAACATTATTTTTAAGAGCAACTGTCCTAATGTAATGGTTTGGGCACATGAAATGTATGTGAGAGATAACATGTGAGAGCCTATTTACTTGTTTGTTTCATAAAAATTACTTACAACCAGTATGAGACATTCTGAAAATGATAGCTTCTTTTGGACCATAGGCTGTATAAATAAATGGCTTCTCAAAGGAAAGTCCTATTTGCCTAGATTGGCTACTTGATTGTTACACCTGAAAAAATATAATCAGCTCACCGTTCGTTCTCTTTAGTTATCTTAGTAGCCTGAATTAAACCAACTAGACAGAAATTTAAGTTATAATTTAAAGCTGTCAGGTTCTTTATAGTGTCTCTTCTATTGGGTACATTTTACTCATAATCGTAACTGTAATCTTGATGAATAATACATTTTTAATGTTTAAAATGTATTACCTTTTTTTCATGTAAGATTCAGTTAATTTGAAATGGCAGACTCTTTAGCTGAATGCATATCGTCGTTCATTTGCAAGATATAAACAAAGGCATGTGTGAGGGGTACATCTGTGGACTCTCTTGCACATTTGTCCTGCAATCAGTTCTGAAGGGACATGTTAGCAATCAGACTTGAGTTATTTTCTAGTTCAGTAGGATTGGAAAACAGTGCATGAGCCTGGAGAGAAAGTACTGTTACTTTCATGTGATCAAAAGTGGGGCAAGAAAGATACATTTGAGTCATGGATTGCCTAAAATTTGGGAGGAAAAAAAAAAAGGAATTTTCTAGTTCATACTTACCATAAAGCACTTTCACTAGATTGTACCTAAAATATTCTGGATTAAATGTATCTTTAAAAATAACAATATGTTACTAAAAATACAATCATATTTAAATGTGCTGAAATAAAGTCCGCATAGCCTTCTTTTTGATATCTTCTTGGAATTTTTTTCTGTAAGACATTGAAAGATTTAAAGATGTTCTTTTAAAATCTATGGAAAAGTGTTTTCCAATTGAATTATTTTGTTCAAGACAATACATTAAATATATAAAAAATTAGACCTGCTTTACATTGCAAGAGCACTTTTATTTATATAAATTTGTATTTGGGAAGGCTCTCATCTTTACAAATGTGAAAATTCATAAAGTTGATAGATGGTCAGAAGGAAAAATACTGAGATTCTGAGCTTAATCCAATAAATGGAGTTTAGAATCTGACAGAAATTATACGTTGAGGAGTATTTTATACTTTTTTTGAGGGAACAGATAGATCTTTTTATGTCTCTACATCAAAGTCTATTATAAATGATTACTATTTCTTACCAGATGATCTCTAAAGGGGAGAAACTGATATATGTGATCAAGTAATGTATTGAGAGTAGATACAAATCATTTGTTATCATAACATCATATTTCTATATTACATTTCATCTCCTTAAGTCAAGATCCCCATCATCAGATGAGCTTAGAAAGCTCTTTCCCATTGTTCCAACTCAGGCAGCATTTCTAGAAAATTTACAATCACCTTCATAAGTAAGTTTAGTGCTCCCTCTTGTGGCCGACTCACTGTTGAAGATAAATAATAGATTGAGTCACTAAAAGGACAATTTACATTATGGTTTAAGTAAATTGTTAAACATTATGTGACTAGAAAACAAAGATTAAACAGAGTACTCGAAGTATTTTTTTTTTTATTGACAATGAGAGGGTTTCTGTTACCATTACCTTTTGACTGAATTTGTTAAACAAAAATAGACATCAAAACAAATGTAATGTACGTGCAAACATAGCAAATTAAATACAAAAAGGAAATTACTAATGACAGGTCTTGCGCTTTATAAGATCAAGCAGCAGAAAATCAGCAGTTAGATAAATGTGTATTATTAAATAGGTTTTACTTTGAAATCTCCCATATAAACAAAGAATAAACAACAGTAACACCACCAAATAAAGCCACAGGGAAGAGATTACTCTTCTATACTTTTATACACTATATATGTTAATCATTCTGTCTTTCATTTATTTCCTCTGATAAGACTGACTTCAGGGAAGTCGCAACAAGGCCATCTTGGCTAGAAGCTTATAACATTAGACATGAATCTGGCTAATGCCCTGTTACATTGACAAAAGGGAAAGGTTTCTGGTTTTAGGGTGGTTTTTTTGTTTTTGTTTTTGTTTTTTTTCCAATGGAAATGAGCCTTAGACTCTGCAGTGGTTGACATTCACTGAACAGTGCTGCCTGGCGGTTCAAGATATCTGATGAGCATGTGGTTCTTAGTAAAGAAGTTTTTTTCTTTTTTTTTTCTTGGTCCACAGGTAACAAGAGAAGATAATGTTTATTCCTTATAAATTTTTTTTTAAATAATTGCTTTTGACTCTTGTAAACAGTTTAGCTCTGTTTTGTATTGAAAAGGAGATCGAGCCATCACAGTGCTATTTCTAAAGATATAGGACATCCCTGATTGCCTTTAAAGGACTATTTTTGGCTCCAGTTCCAGGTTAAATCATTCCTTTTTACATGATCAGAGGCAGGTTTTCAGCTTTAAGTATTGACAGACTTGAAGGAGAAACATATCGATTTGACTGTTACAATTCAAAAACTGTAAAAATGGTGGAATGGTAAAATACAAACAGTACTTGGAATTGTCAAATGTTTGCACTCGAGACTCCATGAACCATATATTTTATTTTTTTAAAAATCATATTTATATCCATTTACATAAGACTTACACATTTAAAAAGAAATACATACACAGTAATACATAAATGCCTAGTATATTACAGTAAAACATGAAAAAACAAGTGGCTCCATTTCATAAAAGCATCTGTTATACAGAATTTATGATGGGATGATGCTTATTATTCAAATGACTTAAGCATTTTCTTACAATTGTAGTAAACGAATCAAACTTAATATCTCACTCCCTCCAGATCACATTTTCAGCTTAATAAGTCATTACTTGTGGTTGTTTCCTTGGAATTCAGTCTTCACAAAGGTCTTCACTGTTCGTCTTCCAAGATGGTAGTGCACTTTAGGTAGAGTAGACGGAAAAGACATCTAAAATATTTAATGCACAGCATTAGTCTACCCACAGCTCCCAGCCTGGACAGTTCCCCCTCTGCCATCATTGGTGATCTCCATGCAGCCTGCCTACGTCTGCCCTGGGAGTCCGTGAACAGAATGTCAGCTAGGATCTGACCAAGAGCTGTAGGTAATTAACATTTGCTCTTCTCCGATTTTGTGCAGGCCAACCTAATAAATAGCAAGATTTGCTCAAGTTTGTGGAAAGCATGGTGGTAAATAGAAACAAAGGTATTCACAGAAAATGTGAGCTGTCCTTTTGAAAAATTTAGAGCTTGCTCAACAATAAATTTGGTTGAGTTGACCTATTCCATGGAAGAGTCTCATATTCTAGTTCATATCTTTTAGAGCTCTAGTTCATATCTTTTAGAGTTCTTAAAAAGACACTTTTGTTGAATTGTGATGAAAACAAAATGGTACTAAATGACATATCTGAAAGGTTCTGGATTAGTGATGTGGCATCACTGATTCTTTTCTGTCATAATATGTTTAGGAAAAGCTCACAGTTTCTCTTCCCGACACAAATGAAGCAACAAATGATATGCTCTGAGTTATTTTAATAACAAAAGTGCTAATAGAAATTGGTTGTCCCAGATTAGGTTATTGTAAATAAATACCTTTATCCCATTTAATGGTAAAACTGGGAAATATGAACTAGAATGCCATGCACAAAATACAGACTGCAAATAGTTAAAAGAGTAATTGTACCCATCAGTCAGGAACTAAGAAGCAAGCACTACTCAACATATTAAATAGTCATTTGTAAATTAGTGAAGTATTCGGTTCCTGGGGAAATTATCATGTTATGTGTAGAAGCTGTTACAAACAGTATTTTGGAAAGCCTCTTGTTTAGCCAAATCATTATATATTTAGATCATGCCTAATTAGATGCCAAATTATATACCGTAATTAAATTTTTAATGTTAGGTTTTACATTCTGAAATTAAATCATGTTTCAGAAAGCTTTTTGTTTTATCAGCAGCTTCAAATAGTGACCCAAATAAGGCAGCACACCAGCTCCCATATTTGGCCCCAAAGACCAACAATAAATTGCATGGAGCTTTTAGTTCAAGGCAATGAATAAACAGCACAAGATGAGCTGTTCCTCTGCCTATAACTGTTTCCTGTCCCCCTCCCTGGGCACACATCGGGTTCCGAATATTGTTCTAAAAATTATTTTCCAAAATTTTAATTTATTATGAATGGTAAATATTTTGGTAAAACTCAGTTTTAGGTTAAAAAAATTTCATGAGCACTTGCATGTGTAATCCAGGAAATCTTACTACTGACTGTTTTTCAGTCAAACTCCATTTTTATATGGACGTGGAAATAGGTTTTTCATTAACTAAGTATTTCCCTTAACACAAATGCCTGCTCCTATCTTACGATTGTAACATCAAGATTTTACTATTTGCCATTCTTGTAATTTCACTTTGTTCCTATGCCGTAAGCCCCAGCTCTTAAAACCCGTATTTGTTTTCAACGAATATAAATAACAGCGAGGAAAAACAACATGCTAGAAGTTCAAAATTGTCAGTTAGCCTTTTGTTTTTAATAATAAACCACCTCTAGGCCATTTTACTGTCTCTGCTACTATTTGACTCTGTGTACCTACTAGAATCACTCTCTGCTTACCTCAGCTTCCCCTGCATAAAACGGTCACTTAAAAGTGTGTCATTCTGAAAGTGCCAAACTGTCCTCAGTAAAATGCTATGTGCGTCCATATAAAATGCTTCTCAAAAGTAGGTACCAGTGGCCGCGGCAGGGACCTACTGATGTGTCATAAGGTAGTGGCAGGCCTCCAGCAGTGGGACCAGACATCAGGCAGAGCAGGCAGATGGTGATCAGAAAGACTCGATTCAGAGCTATGACACTAAGACTCATCTCCTACCCTCTAGCAATCCGAAAGGGTGATCTCCCTTCTGGACTGCTAGGCCATCCCAAAGAGTGTCGTGTATATTTACTGCTCTATGTAGGTTCCACTCTGGGTGGTTTGTTTTTGGTCAGCCAAGGGAAGCTACTCACAGCAAGTCAGTGCTGCCTCCTTTGAGTGGCTTGTCAACATGAGTATGTGCGAACAGTGGAGTTGTCTAACCTCTGCAGTCTTGATGAAGCAACTGCGAACGGAGAAAAGGGCTTTAGAGGAACTTGGATGATGGAGTACAGAATCTCAGATGAGAAGGATGACCCCCTGCGTAAAGGGATCCTGAACATATTAGTAGACCTCCTTTCTCTCAGACATGAGCCACTCACATCCCTTCCCGCTAGACCAAGTTACTAATGAAAAGTTATTCCAGTGTGATTCAACTGTGCTTTCAAGTTGTGTATTCCTCCTTAGATGAAGTCTGTAACGAAAGCAGCTTCCCACAGCACTTCTGTTTTTGAAGCGAAGATTGCTTCTAGAGAATTCCGGACAGTGGTCGTTCCCCTCCCCCCCGCCAAGTATTAGAGAGCTTCTTCACTAATTTGAATCACATTAGATTCCTCATGAATTTTGTTAACATGTTCTATAATATTAACAAGTGAGAAGTGTAGATCATAGATCACGGTTTATATTGGAACTAATTTTAAGGGCCATGAGAGCTATAACCTTGAAAAGAAATAACAACTCTGGGCAATTGTCTTAATAAAGAGAGAGGCAAGGTATTTTTTTTTAATGCCTACCAAATAGAAATAACCTTGTGACTACTATTTCAAAGTGGTCTCTCCTTCAGAATGGCTGTTGTCCTTTGTGAAGTATGTAACGTGAGTCTAATGTCCACAGAAGGAAATAAATACTAATTGGGAAATTACTGTTGGCTTTGTGTTTGTTTAATTCTCTTCTCATAGTTGTGCTTGTTTATTTAAGGCCTTCTGCCTTGGTCAGAGGTGAAAATATCTGATGAGTCTGGGTTTCTAAGACAATATATAAAACTCATAATATTCAGACATGTAGGGTGACCACGGAGTTAATTTCCATTCACTAAGGACCATTAGTCCAAATCCAACCTCTAACTAAACAAATTATTTACTTTGAGAATAGAAGAATAAAGAAACACAAATCATGCAAATGAGTATTGTTCTTCCTAGATGTGGACATTAGCCAAAATTGTCCTTTTTTAGGATTTTCTAAATTCTTTTTAAAAATGTGAACGAGGTGCCATGGGTTCATGCATCAGCCATTTATAAGAGTCTGGTTTTTGATGAAAGCAAAGTAAACTTCAGGCAGAGCAAACCAACTTAAGAATTCCAGAAAGCTATGCAAGGTCAGAGAATGATATTAGCTTTTGATAAACAGTTTTTTTTTTAACTTTATAAGCAGAAATGCAAAACTACTGTACCATCCGTTGTCATTTTCCTCGATTGCCCAGATGTTGTGGTTAACCTGAATCCAGCCGGTAACGTTTCTGAGGACCCAGGCATCATGCTGATTCCATGTACTTCACGAGGGGGAAACTGTCTTCTCCATGTTGACCCACGCCTGAAATTCTTGTCATCACTCTGCCAGTAACAGAATTATAATCTGATGTGATAACAAGTAAACTAGTCCAGGTACTTAAAACTTGTACTTAGAAACATGTAATATTGATGATTTATATTCAGTCTGTAAAGCATACATATGAAATACCGTGCTTTATTTTGAGAGTTTTACTGATTCCAAAATGGTAACATAGGAGATTTGCAACAAAAATGTTTTTATAAAAATGTTTTTGTGACTTCAAATCTAAGGTTTGCCATCTATAAGAGTAAACAGTTTTGGAAATCTAAAGTAAAACCCCAAAAGTTTCCCTGAAAAGAATATTACCTCTTCTTTGCTACACTTTAAGCCAACTCATTTTATACTATGAGATGACATAGTTTAACAAGTGTTAGGTGAACTGCATTTGACTCACAAACTTGAAGAACTGCTTCATGAATTTTACTTTTATGTAAACAAGAGAAAGGGAAAAGCTATGTTTGATACAGCCTGGATCATATGAGATACTATTGCCCATAGTCTGTGTAAGAAACTCTAAATTTGTCATTTGTCAGATTTCAGCTGATACTGAATTAACTTGTAGTTTACTGAAAAACCTGTGCAGCCTGGAAACCATCCTTTTAATAAATCCATGTGCTCCTTAGATGCCACTAAAAGCAGAATATAATTGTGGTTGCTGTTTTACAAGCGTAATTCTGGTATATCATTATGACCTACTCTCTTCCCTCTCTGTGCGTACACAAAGTATCTACTCAGATACAATGAACTTTCTCTAAATTTGTAAGGAGTGATATGTAACCTAGTGTCTGACTAGTATTATTCTTTATTAAACACAAATTTTTCTTTGTGTCAAATTCTAAGACATATGTTAATCATTCTACATATATCTTAGCTTCTTATATCATTAAGTTTTTTTATCTAGGCAATGGCTGTCTATTCCCTGAAGTTACAGCTCAGTATGTGGGGTTGACCCTACTAGCTCAGGTGACTTCATTTTGGCCTATAGAATAAGAGGTCAATATTTAGCTCAAATTATTGTTATAAATGAGTAAAACTATATGGTATTCTTCATCATTGACTGCTAATTTAATTGACATTCAGAGTTATTTTGGGAAAGATCATTTATGAAATTATATATATATAATATATATTGATTGCATATATATATATATTGATTGCATATTTATATATATATATATATGCACACACACACACACAGATGTATCCATTGTTCTACTAGAATCCTTAGTATCCAAATCTAAATTTTGTTTAGATTAGGTAGCCATTTTACAGTTCAAGAGATGTCTGCTATTCCTTTTCTCAGCTGCCAGGTTCTGCATGGTCCTAGGCCTCCAAATGTTTATAAATAAAGAAAAGGAGCAGAATTTCACAGTTGTGGCCTCTCTGATTTCTTGAATTTTGAAAGAGTTGTTGCATAAAGATAAATATTCTTCAGTTCTACTAAACACTACATTACATTGTAGGGATATACACTCCTATATTGTATGGATTAAGGACTGAAAAATAAGCAAGTTGAAGATTTAATTATTCCCTTTGCTGTTTTCATAGAGTGTCACTGCAGAAAGTTAATAGGACCTACAAGCGATAATATCAGAAGAAAAAATCTCCATGAGGTGAGGTTAAAAGATACCCACTTAACTGAAGTCAAAGTCTGTAAAAGCACATGAGCACTTCTCAAATTCTTTAAGTGGAATCTGAATGTAATCAGCCCTGAAACAAGTACACTCTGGTTCTCGGTAAATTGTTTAGCTATTTTTTTGTTCACACCCCCCAAAAATAAATAAAAACAAAAACAAAAAGCTAGGACAAAAGAGACTACAGAGTTTGAGTGGTAAAATGCCATATTTTTAACAATAAGAAAAAGATGCAACATATCATAAAGGCAGATAGTCACATTCCATTTAGATCTTTCTGCTTATTTATTACTTTCAGAAAGCAACACTAACTCATATAGGCTTGTGTCTCTACCTGGCTCCTTTGGGTCAATCCACATTTTAAAATACAGCAATAGGACAGATCTTTAGTAATTTTTATTAAAATCCTTTTGCAACTTTTAAGCAAGGAGAATAATTGTGTTCAAAAGGATGCAGGGTTTATGTAGAAAAGCCCTGTAAAAAACTCAGAAGGACTGTAAAAGTCCACAGCATTTATCAATGCACAGAGTTTGCCAATGGCCCTTGTGTTTTTATCTTAGGAGGCTACTTACATGTTTATTATTTTCCAAATAATTTAAACATGCATATATGATGCTTTGGATTCTTATGTTCCATGTGGCTTTCAAATCCTATGACTGTCAAAATGTTTTTCATATGTTTTTAAGTAAAACTCAATATTCCTATCTAAAATAATGAAAAGCTTCCCCTTTACTGAATGCAAATTTTCTCATTTTAATATCCTAAAATTTCCTCTGAAGATATCTTGATATTTAAGAAATAAGCACATTCCTTATTAAAAAGCTGAATTTATCAGGATTAGTGTTATCATTGCTTTTTTTTAAATATCATTCAACATAATTCTGCAGTCACAGTTCATAAAAGAGTCTGTTTCTGACTTCTTCATGTTCCTAACTGCTGATATAATATTTATGAATTCAAACAGGTTTTTCCAAAACCAAATGAGTCATAAAATTTAATATTTAAGAACAATACTGGGGAAAATTCTAGATTCTATCCAGGGAACAAGCATCTGATTAATTTTTGAGCACTATTCCTTGAAAGCCGTTTTATTTGTACTGAGATCCCTTGTGCATGATACAGAAGGACTTACTTCATCCAGTCGCCGTTCAGTTCCCAGAGCCAGGAGGTTATTGTATTCCCTTTCGAGAATCTGCCTTGCCTGTTGACATCAAAGTACAGTTATCACCAAAGTCACATTTTAGTTTAAAAACCATGAAGATTACATTCATTTGAGAAAACATTACAAATCCTATTTTATTTATGGGAGCTTAAGTCTTTAGTCCTCCATGTCTACAAGCCATTGTAAGTTTTAGTTGTAAATAGGAGGCAGAGCAATTTTCTTTAGTCTGTGGACAAATGGAGAGAGAGCCTCGCATACATGTCTGAGGTCAAGGCTCACTGACCTTACTCGGTTACTTTAATCCAAGTGAGTATTTTATGTAAACTTTGCAATATATGAAAACAAAATAAAAAGTGAAGTTGACTGCCAGATTTTTACCACATCTATATGTGGTATTTATCACATCTATTCTCAGACCTGGCCAATGATCATTATTTAGAGGAACTTGAGATACTTAGGATTCCTATACCCTGTCTCTGGATATCTGATTTCTTAGGCCTGTGATGAAGTTTGCAGGCTTTCTTTTAAATTTTTAAGGAACTCTGATGATTTCAAATAATTATCCAGGCTGGGGATTCAGCGGCATCCTCATTGCTAATTGTCTGTCTAATTCAGACATGAAAATAGAAATGAGCACCTCTAAGAGAACAGAGACTGAAAGCCATCTGCTAGGGATATTGTTTTGGGAAATCTGTCATTCAGGTGGAAGGTTGGACTACATAACCTCTAAATCCCTTTCCTACTTAATTTTATGATTTTGTTTTGGCTAGAAATCCAGTGGCTTGAAATGAAAGCCCCAGTGACACATTTCAAAGGTTGAGCTGAGCTAACTCTCATTAGGAATCATGAATACACAGCCAACTTTTTATTCCTTCCCTAAAAGTTAATTTATCGTTATATAAATTCGGACACAGTGCAAAGACAGCATAAAGGGGCTTGCCTGGGTGTTCTGTGTTGGAATCTGTAGTAATAAAGCTAAACTGCTGTAGTCAAAGTTCTCATCCAGGGCTATAAGTGAGCCATGCACGCCACTTTCAAGAATATTATTTGCATATTCTCGAAGTCCAATTGCTTGTATCCAGCGAATAACTCGATCATTGCTCCATACCAACACATCTAGGAAAAGAGGTGCATCATTTTAGGCCGCAGCATTTTGCACGATAAATAAGCTTACTGGCTGAAATGAGCCCCAGGTGTCTGGCCAAGTCAGCATTTACGCCAGTTTCTTTATCCACTCGCTGATGTATCTGGCTCCCTTGTGTTGCATATATTTATCATTCTCATAACTCACCTATGCTACTTTTAGCCTAGAAAAAAAAGTTGTCATTGGAAGAGTGTTATCACTGAAAAGCACTTCCATCACCCAGAACACAATGTCTCAAAGTGTTTCCTGTTTCCATTCAAGAGCTCTAGGGGTCTGTCTGAAGTCCATTGATTTTATCACCAGATAGGGATATTTCTCATTTAGACAGCAAAGTGAGAAGCTAATACAGTTCTTCATCAGTGTTTTTTAACCTAGTTAAATATTGAATATGGACTAGAGATATTTTTTTTTTCTCTTACCTGAAGCAATAAATCAAAGAGCCGAACAGTAAGATAGAATGGAGATTCCATAGTTTGCTACTTAGCCCACTACTTTGTCAATTCATTATTTTTCAATCACATACTAATGCAAAAATCAAGCACTCAGTCAAGTCACAAGTGGGGGGCAGAGAGTATTTATATATTGTTTAAGTTTTTCAAAAGCATTACTCATTTGTCTTAATGTATTCACTTATAATCAAGTTAGGTGTGTGCATACCATTAAAGGGATAGAGTGATACCTCTGCCTCATAGGGGCCCCTCATGTCCTCAGTCTCTTTCCTCACGTCAGCAGTAATTCTAACTATTCTTAGAACAGATTAGTTTTGATTTTGAGGTTTGATTTTTTAAGCTTTTTATAAATGAAATCGTACAATACATACTTTTTTTTTCTGTGTCTTTCACTCAATATGGGATTCATCTGTGCTATGAAAATAGAAGTCTCTTGTTTATTTTTATCATTACTTAGTATCCCATTGTACAATTTTGCCACAATTGATCCATTCTTCTGTTGATGGACATTTGGCTAGATTCCACTGTGGGTTATTAAGAATTGTACTGCTTTGAATATCCATAGAGAGGCTAAATAAACCTCCAATAGCAATGTATAAAAAATCTGCATCTTTACCAATACTTTGTATTTTCATATGTTTTATTTTATTTGCTTGTTTTAGCCATTATGGTAGATTTGTTGTTGTTATGGATTGAGCTGTATCCTCCCAATATTCCTATGTTGAAGTCCTAATCCCTACTACCTCAGAATGTAACCTTACTTAGAGATATGTTCTTTATTGAAGTAATCTAGTTAAAATAAGGTTATCAGGGTGGGCCCCAATCCAATATGATGATTTCCTTCTGAAAAGGGAAAGTTGGAAATAAGATATGCACACAAGGAAAACAACATGAAGATCAAGGCAGAGATCAGAGGGATGTGTTTAAAAGTCAAGATGACAGAAAACCACCAGAAAGTAGGGGAGAGGCATGAGACAGAGTCTTCCTCACAACCCCTCTTCACCCAGCCTCCAGAACTGTGAGACAATATATTTCTATTGTTTTCCAGAAAAAGTACAAAGAATACTTTGGGAAATATAGTAGCTTTTTTCTGTTGAAACTTTAAGATAGCCTATATTTTAAAGAGTATTTTTAAGTTCACAGCAAAATTGAGCAGGGAGCACAGTGTTTCCATATAGCCCCTGCCCCCATAGATGCACAGCCTTCCTGACTATAAAATCCCTCATCAGGTGCTCCATTGTTACATTAGACAAACCTGCATCGACACCAAGTCCACAGCTAACAGGGTTCATTCTTGGTGAGGTCTACAGGTTTGGACAAATGTATAATAACATGGATTCATCATTCTATTATCATACAGAATAGTTTCACTGCTCTAAAAATCCCCTGTGCAACAATTATTTATCCTTCCCTCTCCACTTAGCAGGTAACCACTGAGCAATTTTTCCTGTGTCCATAGTTTTACCTCTTCTAGAATGCCATATAGTTAGAATCATATGGTATGATTCTTACAGTATAATCATGTAGTACTTTTCTTTCAGTTAGCAGTATGCAGTTACGGTCCCTCCATGTCTTTTCATGGTTTGGTAGTTCATTTCTTTTTAACCATATTGAATTTTTATTTACAGACCCTGCTAAATTCACACATTAATTTGAATTATATGGCATATCATTAGATTACTTGGATTTTCTACAGACCTTTTCTAATCCTTATTTTTTTTTTAGTTAATGAGGAACATATGAAGAAAGACTCAATGCCCACTTCCCAGTCTTATTACCATTTCCTGTTCCAGCCAAAGCAGAATGAATTTCTTTAGGAAGAAGGATGTTTATTGTCTCCCTCACACTTATGGGTCTTTCTTTCTCCATGTCTTCAACAAGGCAAAAGACTTTCTTAAAATGATCTTTACTATATAGAGAAATTTTACAGTACACACACACACACACACACACACACACACACACACACACACACACACTCAATTCCCTGGGTCTCCCTGAGTCATTCCTAAAGTATATATTTTCCTCTGAGTTTTCATTAGTTTGTTCCAATGAGGTGTTAAATCTCAGAAAATGGGTTATAAATTGGTTAGTATTACATTGTAGTTGAATTAATCAGCTGTTGTTGATAAGAACTGATTGATTCAAACTATCGTTTGCACTAGAACCTGCCCTTCAAAAATTGGGCAGGTCTGGATGGCTGATAGCATCAGTTCTCCAATTGCTTTCACTAAGTGCAATATTTTTAAAAAGTAATGCTACAGTGGTTTCCTCAAAAAATAACAAAACCGTCCGGTTTTCTTTGCATGAAGTGGATCTGAAAGTTGGAATTGCTTGTTCTTTTCTAGAGATGGGCTTATATTTTGACATTTGTATTTATTGTATTTCTGCACATATAGACAAGACATTTATATTTACCATATTTCTGCAAATATATCTTCATTAAAAATTCCATTGCCACATCTGTAGCTAAGAGCCCTCAAATTTATAAAATTATAAATAGAAAATAATCCATATATTTATAAGTTGAAGGTAAATAAAGCACTGATCTAAACTTTATTCCTTGTGAATAGCAATATGCTTTTTTAAAATTTTATAAATCAGATCCATTCTATAAATCTATTTTCAAGAAAAATTTATACCCCGACTTTAAAGCTTTTGTAAGGATCCTCTTGACCTCAACAATAAATGGCTAGACATCAGTGTTGACTGTTATCTAGCAACAAATTAAATGTTAGTACATTCTTGATATTCACATGGTCCCCTCATATCAGAAAGCTGTTTATTAAGGTCAAGGTTAATTAACATTGCAGATAATAACAGAGACCCCTCGTCAGCATCACGACTTATTCCTGCAAATGTCATTGGATCAGTTACAGGAAACTGGGGCTATTTATGATCTCACTCACAGCCACCTATCACATGGAGCTCTCTGTGTACAATCCTGGTGAATCACAGCAGTTTTTTTCAGGGCTATGCTCTAACCTGTAGCTGCCAAATACTAATACAATATTTGGTATCGGGCCAAATGGCTAATTTCTCCTTCTCTTTCACATCTACCTATATATGAAGCATTCCATGTGGTGAGACCAAGTGTAATAAAATCTAATTGGAAAAAATACTTCAGAAAGAAAACCAGAAAGTGGTATCCCATGGGTAAAATCTATTTGTGTACTAAAACATCTTTTTTTAGGTCGAGCATAGAATTCTTTCTAAGGTCTTTCTTTGATCAATTCCTTCCCAAATTTCAATTCAACCAAATGACAAAGTACTGAAAACAACTTATAATTTCCTTGGGCCCCAAAATAAAGTGAAATCAAATAACTCAATTTTGATAATGGAAAAACACTTTCTTGCTCCTAAGTAATGAATCAAATGAACTGTTACAAGAAATCCATTGTGTGTCTATCTACTCTCCAATGAACCATATACAGAAAAATATATTAACCAATCACCTTCACAAGCATTCAAACCCATTCTACTAGAACTAATGTGCTGTCCCCAAACTGCCAAAGATAAAAGTAATTTCTGACATTGTTTATCATAAATGAAAACAATAGAAGTTCAAGATAATCCTAAAGAATAAAATAGTGCTAAACTTGGACAGGAAGGAAAGGGTAACGTAACATGTAGTACATACTATTTTCATATTTAAAGTGAGCCCCAAAGAAAGTGAAGGTGAAAACAGATTCATGCTTAACTGTGAATAGTCAATGTACAAACACCTATTGAATTTAATGAAATCCTCCCACATATCAACTCCTGGGGAAGAGTAAATGGAAACATTGCTTGTATCCAAAATGTTCCACAAAATATTTGGCGATATTTTCCTTAATGAGAATTTTTTTCCTTTGAAAAAATATAAATGGACATAAGTAGACTGATGATTTTTACATCAGTAAGATCCACAGATCCATATACCAACAATGAAATTTTCTTTCAACAACAGTAGTAAAATTAAAGTGGTGTCTAATAAATATAGGACCTAACATGTTCTTTTAAACAATTCTTCCCCCTGTATATTAAGGTACTTTTCAACATTTAGAGGATTAATTATTAAATATAATACTTTTCTAATCTGTAATAGGGAGTGTCTTTTCTTATTCAAATCAAGCCATTTTGTACACACAATAGTTGCAGCAATTAGCAATGCTTCTAAATCTTTGACTTAACAATTATAGCTAAAATTATTAATGGATTAGTCTCATTTGTAGAGGGCAAATTTCTGTGTAACTTCTATATATCCCTGTATGATTTCTGTAACCACAGTACAAAAATAAAATTCCTAAGCACTGAAAGAAAATTCAAATGATAAAAAACAAAGGTGAGCTGCTATAAATAAATTATATACCATATTTCTCTGAATCATATGAGAATGTTCTATTAAAAGTTTGACAAAAAGGGCGCCTGGGTGGCTCAGTGGGTTAAAACCTCTGCCTTCAGCTCAGGTCATGATCCCTGGGATCATGGGATCGAGTCCCGCATCGCATCGGGCTCTCTGCTCAGCAGGGAGCCTGCTTCCCCTTCTCTCTCTGCCTGCCTCTCTGCCTACTTGTGATCTCTCTCTCTCTCTCTGTCAAATAAATAAATAATCTTAAAAAAAAAGAATTAAAAAAAAAAAGTTTGACAAAAATATCTACCTGAAGATATCTTTAGGACAAACAGAATGTATTTCTGATATTGTTTATCATAAATGAAAACAATAGAAGTTCAAGATAATCCTAAAGAATAAAATAGTGCTAAACTTGGACAGGAAGGAAAGGGTAACGTAACATGTAGTACATACTATTTCAGGTTCAGAGGAGTAAATCTCAATTTATTAGGTTCAGAGGAGTAAATCTCAATTTATTAATTTGTTCATAAATCATTTGTTCATGAATCATTTGTTCATAAGGTGGTCAACGTAATTTAAAAAAAAAAATTAAGAATACGTCCTAGATGAGATACTCACCTTATAGAGTGATGGTATTATTTATATTTTTATGTTTAATGTTTCATAAAAGCAATGAAAAAGAAATAATGATGACACTATTCTAACTAGTGGCATAAATAGTTAAGCTACTTAGTGACCTTGTAACATATAGAGCATTTGGGGTTCATAAAAGTGAAAGCTAAAAACCCCAGAAAAAAAAGGCATTTGATATGAAAGAAAGACATACTACCTTTTATTTCATGTTGACTTGCTTCCCGTCTTCTTTCTAGTTCTTTTCTGTCATAATTCAACCTCTTTAAGCACATAATTCCATACTGTAAACTTGTTCTGTTATTTTTTTTAAAAGAAGAAAACATATTGAATTTACTCAGCAGATAATAAATGTTCTTTGATTAAGCATAGTCAACACTATGCACTACTTCTGAGGGCAATGGAATAATAAATTACATTTGTAATTAAATCCTTTAGTACTGGTGGGAAACAAACTACAGTTATTTGAAGCACACAATGTTTTTAAGGAGTAAAAATATTAATTTCAAAATAAGAAAACCATAGTCTTGAAAATAACTGTGGGTTATGTTGTTCATCCATGTCTCTATCTTCCATCAAGCTATTTTGACATTATTTGCAGACAAATGAACATTTTACTCATTTGGAAAGAATTTAAAGCCACTATTATGATGAAAGGAAGGAATTTATTAAAAAAAATGAATACTTTCTTTTTAAGTTGATGAGAAAAAAATATAAACACATGAATAAGTTTAAATTAGAGAACCACATACCAAAACAAATAGCTACCCCCTGTCAGTGATACAGAGCATGTGAAAGAAATAAGTCAGCAGATAATGAAATTCTGTGTGGAAAGGATATTGTGGAAGAGCAGAAAACTGATCAGATCTTTAAAGGTCAGGTAGCAGAGAAAGGGTTATTAAAGAAAATGGAGCACCATGAACATAGATTTGCCAATGAAATTTTAAATGTGTGGTGATAGTGAGGCATACTGTACAGAGTTGGAAATCCATGCCAGGAAGTAAGGAGGAATATGATTACCTATGGAAAATGGGGTAACATTATGGAAAGCCTGCATTCAGTGTAAGCATGGAATATATCTAGGTAATAGAGAACTATCTGGATGGTTTTCACAGCAAAAAGAATTGATCATAAATGTTTTCTTGGTTTCATTGTAAGAAGACTAACCTGGCAGGAAAATTGGAGATGGAGAGAATAGGTAAACCTAAGGATAGGGAAATCAATTAAGGAGTCAATGCTGTGAAAATAAAAGGCACAGAAAGGACAACTGCCATGAGCATAAAAAGAAAATCCAGACACTAAAGATGTTCAGAGAGAAGAAAGAAGACAGACATGGTGATATTAAATATAAAAGACGTGAAAGAGTACAATAGGAAAAAATAATTTCTAGGCTTCAAGAGTAAAGAGCATTGTTATTAGTGATTTCTTGTTTAGAAATACACACAAATTTAGCCATACACACTAGCCTGCTTATACCCAAGCACTGGATGCATTTATAAGCCTTGCATTTTAATAAGGACAATGCTGAGTTAAAATATTTCAGAATCAGAAGAAATGGGAAAAAAAATCAAAGTCTTATGGGTTGAATTATGTTCCCTCAAATTCAAATGTTCAAGCCCTAACCCTCAGTATTTCAGAATATGACTATATTTTAAAATAGGATTTTTAAAAGGTAATTAAAAATTAAAATATAGCCCTTAGGGTGGGTACTATTCTAGTCTAACTGGTAGGTGTCCTCATAAGAAGAGGAAATTTGGGGACATCTGGCAGGTTCAGTCAGAAGAGCATGTGACTCTTGATCTTGGGGTTGTGAGTTTGAGCCCCACTTTTGGTGTACAGCTTTCTTAAAATAAATAAATAATTTTTAAAAAGAAGAGGAAGTTTGGACATGCAGAGAAACTGGGAAAGTGCACACACAGAGGAAAGATCATGTAAGGACACAAGAAGTCAGCCATCTGCAAGCCAAGAAGAAACCAATCATGCTGACACCTTGATCTTAAAGTTCTAGATTCCAGACTGTGAACAAATCAATTCCTGTTATTTAAGCCACCCAATCTGTGGTATTTTGTTATAGTAGCCCCAGCAAAGTAATGTAGTGAAAAAACAGATAATACTGATGTAATAAAAGCCATAGACATTAGGTAGCTTGAGGTTAAACCAACAGCTCTTGGCTCATTTCTGCCAAGTTTTTATACATAATATAGAATTGTACTATAAGGAGGATATATATTATTACATCAACGTCTATCAGATGGAAAACTGGGCCCTAATAACAGTGGGATGCTCTATGCAGTCAGTTCTACCTGCTTTAAGTCAGAACTAAGCATAGCATAAAGATGAAGCTTGTGTATTTCCCTGAACCAAGAGAAATCCACTGTTTCAGTAGTTTTTATTAAAAAAAACTTATTATAATAATCATTTTACTATAATATAAAACAAAAGTCAATCTAGTGAAGAATGGGAAACAGGCCTAAATATATCATCAAAGATTCTAGTATTTGAAAATCTAATACAACCACACAAAATTTGAGTTCAGTGACAAGGAACTCACTGCCTAATAATGTGTATATGATAGGGTAATTGAGAGTCATACAAACTTGTTCTATTGAACAGAAATCATTCACCCTACTCTCTACACTTACCTGAATTAGAAAAGTACATGTTCAACAGAGCAAATATTATTCTTCCATCATGTAATAACATCAAAACATAAGAAAACATCTAAAGTCTATCCTTATCCAAGCTAAATGTCTTTAATTTATTCAACTTTCAGGGTGCCTGGGTGGCTCAGTCAGTTGGGTGTCCAATTCTCGGTTTCATCTAGGGTCATGGTCTCGGGATCATAATCTTAGGGTCATATTTTAGGGTTGTGAGACTGAGCCCTGCATCCAGCTCCACACTGGGAGTCAAGCCTGCTAAAGATTCTCCATTTCCCTCTGCCCCTCCTCCTAGCTTACATGAGGGCTCATTTGCTCTCTCTCCCTCTCTCTCTCTGAAAATGAAAAAAATAAATATATTTTTAAAAATTAATTCAACTTTCCCACCAGACTCTTAACACTTTATCAATAACAATTTAATGCCCATTATTAACAGTTTCTTATTGTATCTCACCATATTACTTTATAACTTTACTGAGTCTGACAATAAACACAGTCTGAATATATCCTGTCAGCCATTAACCAAAACTGAGATTTTTGTGCCAAGTATAAATCATATCTTTTTCACTTGATCTACTTCTAAGTCATGGATTCTCATCCAACATTTTAGTGGTTTTTAAAAACTACATCATACTTATCTCTACTAAATTTAATCCAACAGTGTCAACAATTGTATTAAGATTCAAAACATCTCCATAAGTTTAATTGAAGAGCTCCAATGATCTCTTTATCCTAACTTTATCTCATCAACATATCTGATTTTTTATACCATTTTCGCTTCAGTCACTAATTAAATGGACAGGATGTGAACAAAGAGCGGTTTGCAAGCCAAAATCATCTAGATTTATATTTATTAATTTATATTACATAATATAATAAACTATTTGTGAAACCATCATAATAAACTATTTGTGAAACCATAAAACAAACTCAACTATAGAGAACGAACTAAGGGTTGATGGAGAGAGTTGGGTGGGGGAAGGTTTAAATGGGTGATGGGTATTAAGGAGGGCACTTTTTGTGATGAAACTAGGTGTTATATGTAAGTGATGAACCATAAATTCTCCTGAAATTAGTATTACACTATATGTTCACTAACTTGGAATTTAAATAAAAACTTGAGGGGCAGTCTGCCTAGGTGGCTCAGTGGGTTAAAGACTCTGTCTTTGCTCAGGTCATGATCTCAGGTTCCTGGGACCGAGCCCTTCATCGAGTTCTCTGCTCAGCCGGGAGCCTGCCTCCCCCTCTCTCTCTGCCTGCCTCTCTGCCTACTTGTGATCTCTCTCTCTCTCTGTCAAACAAATAAATAAATAATCTTAAAAAACAACAACAACAAAACTTGAGGGGGACTTGGGTAGCTCAGTCCTTTGGCTCAGGTCAGGATCCCAAGGTCCTGTGATTGAGCTCCCTGCTCAACAGAGAGTCTGCTTTGCTTCTCCTTCTCCCTCTGCCCCCCCCCCCCCGTTAGGTGTGCTCTCTCTCAAATAAATAAGTAAATCTTAAAATAAATAAATAAATAAAAACTTGAAGTGAACAAAAAAGAATCATAATCCAAGTGACAATTTCTCACATAACCTACAAAGATATCGCATGACATTTATGATATGGTATTATAACAAGCTTCTTCTTCTCCCCTAGATAATAAACAACTTGAATAAAGGGGTTGTATTTTATTCATGGGTCCTTACAGCTGTCTCACAATCCATTCAGTGTTTTTTTCTGAAAATTAATGCACAAATAAAAATATTAAACGATTTATATGAAAACAAAAAGTTTCTTCAGAGAATTCCTTCTCAAATTTTTTCTAATATATACGTAAATTATATAATTCATAACCATATATATTTATAAGAGTTGAAAGTGACTTAATTTAATCTTAATAATTTCCTAATATAAAAACATACACAGATACAAATCACAAACATGGAATTTCCTAGAGATACAGAAAAAAAAGATTTACACTGCTTTGTGTACATGTGTGGTTTCATAAACTTTGAGCTCATAATATGTACACAGGTCTATATTAGTCGCTGCAATTTGCTGCATGAAAATATTTGCCAAGTATATGCACAGAGATGTGAATAGCATAATTCTCTGTTTCACAGACATCTTTTTGTTCTAGTAATATATACATTATTTATTGTTTCATTTTAATTACTGTTTGAAAAAAACCTACCGATGGAAACTATCCACCATTTTTAAATGGACGCGGAGATCTTTTTTTGTTAGGTGATCTAACATTCTTGCATCTACCAAGCATTCCATAAAATAACTTCTGTATTGAGGTAACCCCAGGCTGGGAAGCCATTCGTTTCCAATCCACTCGTGGTTCATATCTCCATAAGCCAGAGTCTGTAGAAAAACCGGACACTAGAATTGTTTTATAGCAGTCAAGTTTCTTGGCCAATAAAATTAGATGGTAATAGAAGGATATTGCATATTATTATAACTGACATTTATTTACTATGATATATGGGAAAAAAGAAATAATATCTAGGCTTTAAGTATTTGATTTAATTTGACAAAATGGAACTCGGTACATGTATCGTGGTACCTGCTTACAGAATATAATTGCGTTTGTTTTGTTTGTTTTCTCAAAAGAAATGACATTCTATACAAATTTGCATTTTAAAATTAAAAACAAAATTAATGGCATAATATAAATGTGTAGCTAAAAGATTCTTTGTATAGGTAAGTTTATTTAATTGATTTTTAACTGTCAGCTAATACTCTACCATTTCCTTCTCTTCGATGCTACTGCTACCATTGCTGTGGTATAACGGCAAATCTCAATGTGAAAATAGAAACCTTGGTAAACAAATAGAGAAAGGAGCAACGAGGGTAGAGAGACTGAATGCTGAAGCTTTGTGTGGACACTGCTGATTTCTAGTGAAGCATGCGGCCAGTGGTCCATAAATGTCATTGGAAAGAATCAGTCTCTTTTAGAAATCAGCCAGTTTAGACTCTGTATTTAAGAAGCAGGGTATCGTCAAAATACAAAGACAAATAATCTAGTTATTTAATACAACAATATGAGCGAGCTCATCTAACCAAGCATTGTTCATGACAGCCGAAATGAAAACCAAAGTCAACCGTCACCTCTAAACCAATTGTTAAAAAGGACTATTACTATCTACTAATTTTACAGCATCTTTTATTCAGTTAGGTTACAACAAATTCACACTTGTAATTATAAACATGTATTTCTAATGAAAAGTCTCAGGTGCTCCCTTTCTTTTGTGTGTTCTTAAAAAGGATGAAATTCTTACCAAAATCTAAACCAAATACCACCCTAATTTACTGAATGTTTAAATATAGGTCCTAGTAATAACTACCAAGTTTTCCTTATTAGTCAAAGGTCTGAATCAGATGCGCGACCACACGTGTTAATTCTTTTGGTTGTATGTCATGTGGAAATGCTGAAAAATGTGCAGCTTCCTTGCAAACACACATGCTTGTTCAAAGTCTCATATCGCCATCTCTGTTAATGGAAGGGATTTCAGACCTGCCGTCTCGGTGCTGACACACGGCCTTCGACCCCAGGCCACCCACGCTTTCCATTATACTTTAAAGCAGATGTTTCATAAGGTTTTTTTTAACACCCCCTTTTATAACCAGCTTGAATGATTCCTGATTAAATATTCAGGGGCGATTTCAGAGAAATTTAAGTTATAGTTCATTCTTTTGAAAAAGAAAGAAAATTTCCCTTTGAAAGAGGCCAAACATAAAATGATATTCATTTTCTTTGCAAAATATGGCGACTTAAAAAGACATATATAGTTTTAAACTTAGCAGATTCAAATATACATATTAGCCTAATCTTAAGCTAAGTGAAGATTAATAATATTATGACATACTACAGTTTCTTACTTTATATCCTTATAGCATACTAAATGATATTATTTTAGAGCATATGAATTTCCTACCTGGGCCCAGCTTCCTTCCTCAGATTCTTTCTGTGTTAGCAGCAGGGAATGATTAATAAAGCAGATAAATATAAATTAATCTCAAATGAAGACAGCAAAAATTATTCTAGTGGAAGCAAAATTGTTTGTTATTGAAAATGTTAATTATGACTTAAGTAGATAAATACACTGATCCATATTCAAACCCACAGTAATCAATTTAACAGTTCAAGAGCAACCATGGAGTTTCTAGTTAATTCCAATTAAACAGACGCACATATGACTTCTCATGATACATTTGATCTGGTCATTCCAAACCTTTTTATAATTCTTAAAAGTATGTCATTTTCCAAGTGTAAATATAAAAGAAGGCTAAAACAAAAATTCCTGATTATATATATATAAGCATACATGTAAATGTATACATACATACATACATATACACACACACTCATAATGAAAAAATCTAACATAAATTAATGAAGTACAAAAAGTAACTGTTCCCTTCTAACAAAGCTTTGCAGTAATCAAATAGATTTCAGCAATGGTCAACAACAAACAAAAGTAAACAAGAGTAAAACCAAACCCAACAAACTGAACTAGAAATATAGTTAGAAAATGACATTGGCATTTTTATCCTTCATAAACTAGATAATCAATTTTTCACATATGGATACAACCAAAAGGACATTAAATCAAAAGAAGCTGCTAAGAATAAAATGTATGACATACTCAACTTTGTTACTTTAAATTAAAAATGACTATATGTAATATTATATTTTTTAAAAGCTGACAATTATAATCAAAGTCACTAAAAATTTCTTTAAGCCTGTTCTCTGAATATCATATGAACAGAATATTTTATGGACGGCTGTAGTTTTAAGTCCTGTACTGGTGAAATACAAGAAACTACATGATTATATTAAAATGAATCTTCAGGGCGCCTTGGTGGATCAATCGGTTAAGCATCTGACTCCTGATTTTGGCTCAGGTCACGATCTCAGGGTTGTGTGAGATTGGGGCCCACATTGGGGCTCTGTGGTCAGTGGGGAGTCTGTTCGGTATTCCCTCTCCCTCTCCTTTTCCCTCTCCCTCTACCCCTCCCCTCTTTCCCTCTCTCAAATAAATCTTTTTTTAAAAAGAAGAAAAAAAAAAGGAAGTGTTCAATCTGAACTTTTGTATTACACGGTTAATTGGGTTTGATAACATGCATTACCTGTGAATATGCCCAATACTAAGTGATATGTTACTAAAAATTCCCAGTGTTGCACAGTGGATAAATAAGCATTGTAAAATTCTTGATTATTGTCTGCATATTACTAACTCTTCTGATATTAACCACATTATGACCATCTAGCCCTGCTTCACGAACAATGTGCAAGTGCAATAAAATGAAACCTTAAGGAAAAATGTTAGTTTTCATGTGTTTCACTATGTAAACATACCCATTACTCTGATCTGTCATACACACAATAGTTTCTTATCCCAACAGCAGCCAAAGGACTTTTCTTCGTGTTCAACAAAGCCGTGAGACTAACCGTTTTTGCTGGAGCAGCCAGATTTTCCATTTCTTCATGGGTCACCCAGACGTTGCCTGAAGGCTAGGGAGGAGGCCCAGGGGGGAGCAGTGGGTCCACGGGAGGAAAGCAGTGGTAAAGAAGAAAGGCAGCAGAACTGTGAGTTACCAGCCCCACGGCAACAGGACCGTGTTCCTGCTTCTACAACATGCACAGGAGAGACAGCATTGCTGGTCTGCTCACAGCTTCCTTTTTCTTCTACTTAAAAAGATTAAATAGAAAGAGGCATGCTGTGTAGCTCCTGTGGCATAGATTTAAAATGATGCTCTTGTGATTATTAATCAGGAAAAAGGCTACACCAAGATTTGCATTTCGAAGGTAGGTAGCTATTGGATCCATTTTTTTGTTTTGTAATCATACAGAACTGATTAAATTTGATCTGTAGAGAAATGTATTTATTTTTCTTCAGAAAACAAAGGCACAGGTACTTTGCTGTGCAATTACTAGTATGTCATTCACAAAGTTTTGATTCTTCCATGTTCTTGAAAAGAGAAAATTGGTGGTCAGTACAAAATGGAAAGCACTATCGTCACCTGTCTGGAAACTAATATCAGCTTTTCCCAAATGATTTCTTCCTTTTATAATTCCCTAAGTATGTTGTTTTCATATATTCTTACAGAGGAAAAAGAAGTGAAATGCTATTTTTAATTTAAAGGGCATTTTTTTCAACCTTACTAAATGCTGTCAGAAATTACAAAACCTGGGATTCTCAATTTCTCAGCAACGCCCTGTACCATTATAGAGAAGAACATGATGTAAAAGGAAATTTTCTTTTTAGCAGGCACTATTCTTTTATAAAGTCTCATTTGCTTTCTAAATAAGATAACCCATGATATTTGCTCTATACACCAAATAATGCACAATCTCAAACCAAAGTCCAGTTAGTAACATACATATCTGATGTACTGTTGATGGGAATGGCCACTGGGAACCACTTCCCATTAAATTCCACAATTTCACTGAGAAATCCTTATGAACATTGCAAGGTTGTTCAAGTACGTCCATCCTATAGTTACAATGGAATTTATATTCTATGCATTGCTTATTATTTGTTTTAGAAGGGGTCTAGAATCAGAAGTAGCAAAATTGATGCCCCAACATAAGCCTCCACCGTAACTCTCTCTGGCCTCTTCTACCAACACATAGTACTTTTTAATTTTCCTTCTGTTACAAACTATGTAATTTAGTGTAATTTGAAAAATAACGACATATAAACTAAACTGATGAGTATAATTCAATATAAGAGAAATCTCATTTATAAGAGAATTTTATATATATATATGTAATGCATAATATGGAATAAGAACATATGTACAGTTGAGTAACAAATGAGATTTATGCCCCACCTTGGGCATAGAACTTACTTAAAAAAATCCCAGAGGACAGCCATCATATATGTAAAATTTATATGTGCAAAATTCTCATTTTCCTACCATTTTGGAATTTAGAGTATATCTGAATATTTCCTCATAAGATAAAACCATGTGCACCTAGAAACTATTCTGAATACTGGAGTCACCTATATTATTAGGAGACCCACCCTTCTGCTCCCAGCTTTTGGGAATATTGTTCAATATAAACAGACAGAGGCATATGGATAAATTGCTTTTATTAAATTTGTGACGAGTGGACTCTACTAAAAAGAACTGAACACTCAGGTGTCCCGTACTCTTTCCTCCCAGCAGCCACAGTGCTTCACCTGCACGGCTGTACTGTTTGTTCAAAGTGAGCTGCTGTGATGCTTACTGGAAATTCACTTAAGCCAGTCTCGTTTGACAATGATTTCCATAGCTTCTATGTTAGCTGTGAATCCAAATAATAAAGATCTCCCTCCTACTGTAAGAAACTTGACCAGTATTATCTCATACTGGAATTCATACATGGATAATCCCCTTCAGAGTTTATCTTAAAGTCTATATTGGCCAGTCTATCATCATATTCTGGAATGGGCAAGATGCTGGAAGCCAGGGTTTTATCTGTAGCTTTATAGGCAAAATAATATGCACCGAGGGCAATTTTCTGAAGTATGGCTGGCAAATTTCCCTTAGTTTGTGTGTTAGTTGTTCTCCTTTGACCTGTAGTTTTACTTGTGAGGAGCACTGTCTGTTCTAGTATCTTGTAAAGTAACTCAAAATAGCTTCTGCACAACCCAGTCCTTTAGACATTTGTCGAGGTTTCAACAAGCTGATTTTATAAGCAAGCCTATGCACCCTAAGTCAAGTATTCCGATTTCTTTCTCTACCACCTAAAGGTATGGAACTTTCACCTGAGTAAGTCATAAAGGGGTGTGCATTTCAGCGAAGAGAATGTCTTAGAGAATAGCTAGAGGGCCTTCACGGCTGTGCAAATGCAAGGTCAGTAACTTGTCAGTTACAGACAAGTGCACGCCTCCCTCAATTTTGTACTTGACCTGCCTTGATTGGCTCACCTTAGTCCCATCGGAGAAGAATATGTAGATAGCATTATCAAATGAGAACTAGGAGGAAAATTCCTAAAGGATGTTCAGGATTAAAAAAACTTACCTTATTAAATCATTCAGGAGAGAGTTACAGCATAAAAACAAATATTAAAATTAGTTTAAGGGATAACTCATGAAAATTAATTATGGGAAAATAATCACTTCTCTTGCTGGCAGAAATAGAAAATAAGTAAAGCAGCAAGACCTCAGGATAATCCTAAACCTTACCTACCTGGAAGTAACTTTTGTTACTTCCTAGGTCATTCTGCAATATTATTTTACTTGATAATTGAGTTGCAAAGTAAATGAACTTGACATTTACTTTTCACATCCGAATGGCCCAGATCCACATTTCTCCCCATCTGATTTTATGTTTCTCAATATAAGAAGAGAAATATTTCTCATTATATGAAGACTAGCATTTGCAGAATTGCACCTCACTTTATTATGAGGTTACTAATAATGAAAAGGGGAACCAAAGCAGACTGGAAAAATGCTGTAAAAGATAAGAAAACAGGTCGATGCAGGAAGCAGGAGGGTGTACTTAATTGTAGCATAAACTCTGAGGCAAACCACAAGGAGGTGTGACCTTAGACAAGTCACTTAACCTCTCTGTATAGTAGTTTTTTTCCGATCTATACAGCAGATATAAAAAAAAGTACCTATCTCATAGTGTTGTTGTTGTGGGGCTTAAATGAGTTATAACATGTAAAGCACTTCAAACAGCACCTGACACTTAGGCATCCATTGACACTGGATATCATCACAATTTCATTAGAAATTTACTACAATTTCTTTAGAAATTTTATTAAGCAATCTCTACTCCAGTAAATCTTTCATTTCATAAATGCTCTTTGTTTCCCACATATATTGTGCTGACTGATGTTTATTTTACGCTTTACAGTTCTGCTTGAATTTGCTGAATTCTCTGTTCCCAAACCTATTTTTTTCTACTGCACTATTTTTTTTAATTAGGCAGTTTAAATAAATATTACATAAAGTGAAAATAAGTTTCATTCACATGAACGCTGAGTTGAATTATTTGGAAAGACAGATATAGGCAAATCTTATAACAAGTTATCAGTGAGATACAACTTCATCGAAGTCTGGGGAAAAGATTGTAAATGTCCAGGAGGATCCTGCACTCAAATAGCTTTTTGAGTATCTTGAAATCATCACTTTAAAAAGAAACTCAAACTAGAAAAATTGACGATGTTTTATGGATGAAGTTATAAAAGAAAGATAATGTAGAACTCCAGACGTTGGACTTATACTCAAAGAAAAGTCCTAAGTGTTTCATCTAAATTTGAAAGTGCCTGAACATTTACATATTTTTATTGAAGATAAAATATTTAAAGCATGTACTTATTCTTTATGACATCCCTCTTTAACCAAATATTTCAATGAACTGGTATCTCCATCCCTATTCTATTAGGTAAGGGACTTTCCATAGTAACAGTAGCACAGGAAAAAGAAACAGAAAGCTGGAAAATTAGGGCTGACGCAAGAAAATAATAAATGTAAATAAATTTAGATTTTCCTTTGGGTGGTGTGGCCCGTTACATGCAGACAGGAAAGGAGGCAGAATCTGACAGAAGTTATGTTCAGTTAAAAAAAAAAAATAAGCCTAAGTAAACGACCTTGTCTTTTTCTCTTGAAAATTTGAGGAATAAGCAAGATAACACCTGACTGAGGAACCCGAACCCAAACCTGAACACACAGAAAACACATGTATGGTCTGAACTAATTACAGTGTTCTGGGATACACGGCAACATCCCTGCTTTGGGCTCTGCACTCAGCACGAAGCCTGTTTAAGATTCTCTTTCTCCCTCTCCTTCCACCCCCAACCTCCTCTAAAAATAAAAATAAAATAGATAAATAAAATGTGAATCCTAATATATAATCTTAGGTGATGACTTTAAGATGTATTCATCTTTACTTTATATAGTGGATTCATTAGAGAGATTTATAAGCAAAGCAAATAATATTTAAAATGTAATAGCAAATGAGTAAATATTTCCATGTGGGGGAGTGAATGGAAGAAAAATTATTCAGTATATCATTTTTAAAAGAAATAGATAAAACTTATCTTTTATGCAACTTGCATCAATATTTAGCAAAGGGTATATATCCTCTCTGAATAAAGAATTTTTACACATTAGTAAAAAGAGGAATATTCCTGTATCCTTTAGAAAAATGGAAAAGATTACCAATAGGTAATTCATTTAATACTAAATCAATGAGCATATGAAAAAATTTTAACATATATAAAAAAGCTTTTGACCTAAACAAATCTTACAAATAAAAGATATGCTTTGTGTGAAATAAATAAATAAATAAATAAATAAATAAATAAAATTTAAGTGGTGTAACAATGTTAACAAGAGGATGAGGAAAAGGTTACACAATACAATTTGGCAATTAAGGTTCAAAAGTAATAAGCCTATAAATGCCCTATACATAACAAATATTGCTATGGAAACAATCAGTTTATGCAACAATATAACTGTGTATATACACTATGGTATTGTGAATACAATGAAAATTGTTAAATAAGCAAAATGTCCAATATTAGGGATTTGGTTAAATACATTATGGTATTTCCATGAAGGAATTATGCAGCAATTAAACATAATCTTATAATTGTATATTAATAATCTGAGGAAAATATCCATGCTATACTGAGTTTTAAAAGAAAAACATAATATATGATGTGAAATAATTCATCCTTATAAAAAGATAAAGGAAATAGAATGAAAAGATATCTTATCCAAGTTAATATTAAACAAAATTAATAATTTTTAATAATTAATAATAGATTACCTTTGAACTGTTAATTCTTTTTTGGAGCCTTATTCAACCAGAATTGGTTTCCCCTTCTTTGGAATCCACAACTCTTTACTTCTGCCTAACATTGAGAAATTAAACTATCTCATCTCCTACGAAACCTAGTGGTGAGCAAGTTTTACTTTCCTTACCATAGTTGGCCTCTCTGAAGTCAAGGCCATACAGATTTTTTAGTCTTTGTAATGGTTGGTAGAGTGACTTGTACAATCACTATTCTTAAGATGAATGTTTACTGACTATTCTCTACAATTTGCCTGGCACTGAATTAAGGTCTGGGAACCATGGAAAGCTGATAATATCCTTGGTTGGCTTTAGTGGAAGACAAATTAAGAGAAAATTTCAATTGGTCTTTATAAGTATACGGAGTGATAACACAGGAAGGGAAGTAAACCAGATTCTGGCACAGAGTGAAAGCTTTTTCAAGGAAAAACATTCAAGAATCATTCAATGAAGGATGAGTTGGGAAAGGATGGTGATCCTGGAGTGGGAAAAATGTTCCAGAAAGAAAGAAGAGCAATTGCCAAAGCTCACAATTACCCACGCGCATGAAAGTTTAGCAAGCTGAAAGTAGTTCTGTGTCACTGGGATCCTCACCTGGGGAGATAAAGCCTTTGAGGTGAACTGAGGTAGGTCACCAGTCTGTGAAGAGTCTCGTAAGTTCTCTCCACATTTGACTGTTCTTTAAACAACTGAATATGCTCTTATTTTTAACAGTTTGTGATTTAAATTTTTGAGGTTCACTTAGACATTTTTAGAAAAATAGTGCTTAAGCACTATTTTCCATTTTCCATTAAGAAATGGATTTGGGTGCTACATAAAAATCATAAAATATATTCTACTTTTCTTTTTGGAATTGGGACTTCAAATGCTCCAACTTTGCATTTTTTTTTAAAGATTTTATTTATTTATTTGACAGAGGGAGAGATCACAAGTAGGCAGAGAGGCAGGCAGAGAGAGAGGGGGAAACAGGCTCCCTGCTGAGCAGAGAGCCCCATGCGGGCCTCGATCCCAGGAGCCTGAGATCATGACCTGAGCAGAAGGCAGAGGCTTTAACCCACTGAGCCACCCAGGTGCCCCCAATTTTGCATTTTCAATAACCATGTATGCATTAGCTCTTAGGAAAAGAGTGTTGATAGAAGCCAACTGTGATGCTTCTTTCTCACTTGGAAATTAAATTCTATCAGATCTGATTGTGGTTTACAATACCTATTTTAACGGCCTATTCAGCTTTTATGTTAAACATATTCTGTATTATTTCTTTGCTTAAGTAACACATCAGCTCTAGTACGCAACATTATAGATATTTAAAAATAATGTTATAGGGGTGCCTGGGTGGCTCAGTGAGTTAAAATCTCTGCCTTCGGCTCGGGTCATGATCTCAGGGTCCTGGGATCGAGGCCCGCATGGGGCTCTCTGCTCAGCAAGGAGCCTGTTTCCCCCTCTCTCTCTGCCTGTCTCTCTGCCTACTTGTGATCGCTCCCTTTGTCAAATAAATAAATAAAATCTTTAAAAAAGTAAAAAAAAAAATGTTACACATAAGGCTTGTTAAATTGTATCTTTTTTCTACACCTTACTTAGAAGTTAAAATGGAATTACTCAAGAAAGGTAAAACCTTTTTAAATGTGACTTGGTATTTCTGGCATTAGAATCTAGTATACTGGGAAGGAATATAAAGATAGATACAATAAACATGAAGCCAATTCTTTCAGACTGTTGAAGACTATACTCAAGTTTAGTTTTGTGTCTGAAAGCTGCAATAAAGTGATACCACTTTTCTATCTTCTATGCACATCTCAAATTTACCTCATTCTTCCATATTTTGTTATTCTGCAATAGGACATGGGACCAGAGAAATTCAGTTGACATCAGAAATCATATCCTTTACCAGCAAAAGGTATTATGTAATTCAGCAATGGACTAAAGAAAGAATGAATATTATTGGGAGTTGTGCTAAGTATATGAATTTGTCATCTGGCATGCATTTTCTTTTAGACATTTTGTTCTTTCCTAGCATTAGGACAGAGACAAAATTATGAGAAGAATAGGGATTTATAAAGGAGAAGCAAAGAGAATTTGAAGGAAGGTTTTCCATTTGGTATTTATAAAATATCAAATATCTGCATGGCTGCATAATTACGAAAACTGTGTAAGACGTAGTGAGTTCGGGATTGCATCTTTAGAAAGCACTGATGCCAACTACTCATCTCCTGGGTTTTGTTGTTGTTTAGTTGTGTTTTAAAGGGAACGTCCTAAAAAGGAGTAAACTTGGGATCCTGTTGCCTGGGAGAAAAACCTAGACTTTAGTTAGAAACTAGCTCAAAAGTGTATCTTGGTCCCAGCCTTCGAGTCTGATCAGAATCACAGCTCCTCACTTGAAAACCTATTAAAAGTAGCAGCAAGGTTAATGAAGAGCACGCTAACTCTCTCCAGAATAATTCATGCTGACATTGAAATGTGTGCTGCCACACAGCCTGGCTCTGTGGACTTAGCGAGGTTGCTTTTTGCCCAGCACTGGGCGAGGGGGGGTGGGGCACAAGCTGACTCACAGTGCGGGATGTTGGAGGAGCCGAAGGACTTGTTAGGGAAACCATCTCCTGGATTGCTAGCCGCAGCTTTAAGCGATGCAGTGGATTGCTGATTCCGATTTCTCTCTGGATCTCAGTGTCTGATAAAGCAGACATGATGGCACCACTTTTCACGTTGGCTCGGCAGGCCGCTACGTACCAAGCAGGCATTCCCAACCAGAGCTGTCGGATGGGGAAAAAAATACACACACAGATTATACCAATAGTTAATAATGTCTGCTTGTGTGCTAGGCACTATTCTAAGTACCTTACACGTATGAACTCTTTTACTGTCCAACCCCCGAAAGATAGATGCTATTATTATTTTCCTCAGATGACACAGACGCATAAAGGCATTAGCCAAATTATTACAAAATATCAGCTAGGCAGGGATGGAAATAAAGATTTGAAACTGAGTCTCTATGGTGTGCAATTTAACAACTAATTTATATTATTAGGTTAAACGTAATAGCTGCACATCACCAAATCCACCCCTGCCCCCTTGGATTTAAGGACAAGAAGAACAGCCATAAGCTGCATTTGGTAATGGCTCCATAGACTTTGTTTAACACGTGAATTCAATTTATCAATCTCCTTTGGAATTCCGAGGGCAAAGGAGTCCTGTTGCAGAAAGAGACATCTTTACCACCTCCAGCCAACTGATTTTGATCCAAGTCTGTATTGTAGTTAAGCCCCATTTCTCACATACCTAACTAGAGCATGCGATAGTTGTGTGAACTTAAGTTGATGTTCTGCATGCATAAAATTTTGGAGGATAAAATGATGTGCTAAAGGAAAAGACTAAAGTTATAAACATCTGGAAAACTTTAGGTAAAGAGAGTAAGAAAATGAATAATGCATTAGAAATTAGGGATTCCAATTTTTCAACTTTGCTATGATGCTCCTGAAAGACAATGGAATCAGTACACAGTGTCTGCACACATCTTAAGCGCTGGGTGAATGCCAACTCACATGGATGGTGTAGCATTTGAATTACACAAATTTGAAAAAGGAATATTTTCTCCATTTTCCCTTCCCCCATCATCAGTTGTGAATAAGAAGACCGCCACATGCAAGTGAGCAGTTTAAATCTTGGTCTTTAAACATCCAAAATGTTTAGTGATTTCTTGGGACTATTTTATTTGTTGATATAAACAGACTGAGCAAAAGGAGAGACAACGTTAGTGAGAATGAGAGTAAGAGAAAGAAGAAAAACCATAAATTAGCAAAAGTCAGGG
This sequence comes from Procyon lotor, assembly GCA_028646535.1. Taxonomy (NCBI): domain Eukaryota; kingdom Metazoa; phylum Chordata; class Mammalia; order Carnivora; family Procyonidae; genus Procyon; species Procyon lotor. Next base: position 77,587,858 of record CM053611.1, read on the forward strand.
TGCCTGGGTGGCTCAGTGGGTTAAAGCCTCTGCCTTCAACTCAGGTCACGATCTCAGGGTCCTGGGATTGAGCCCGGCATGGGGCGCTCTGCTCAGCAGGAGCCTGCTTCCCCTCTCTGTCTCTGCCTGCCTCTCTACCCACTTGTGATCTCCCTCTGTGTCAAATAAATAAATAAAATATTTTTTAAAAATTAGCAAAAGTCAGTGCCTAAAGCTCTGCACCGGAAGGCTAGGCTCTAATTGCTTCAGTGTTACTGATGAGTCCTGGAACTTCTCTAAATCTTGGCCTTATTCTCTTCATTTGTAAAACAGAAATTCAGCTTTATTCCTTCTAGGACATTGTGGTAGGCAGCTTCTAAGATGGGTCCCAGGGAGTCCTCCTGATATTTCTGCTTCTGTGTAACTGTCTGCCTTTGAGTTTGGACTGAAACCAATGTCTTATACCTAATGAATAGACTACTGTGAAAGTGATGGGAAGTCACTTTCCAGATCAGGTTACAAAAAGGTGGGGCTGGCTTCATTCCTGCTAGTCCTCTCTCCCTCCCTCCCCTTCTTCCTCCCTACCTCCTCTCCTCTCCGCTCTGGGGGAATTCAGCCGCCATGTTGTGTGCAGCCCTGTGGAGATACCCACATGGCAAGGAAATGATGTTTCTGGCCAGCCACTGGCAAGGAACTGAATCATGACTGTGAAAACGAGAGTCAACTTGGAAGTGGATTCTCCCCATATCAAGTCTTGAGATGCCTGCCAATCTGGCTGGCCCCGTGGCTGCAGCCTCATGAGACACCTGAATTAGAAACCCAAGCTAGGTCATGTCCAGATTCCTGACCCACAGAAGCCATGAAGAAAATAAATGTTACATTTGGGGATAATGTGTTCCATGGTAACAGATAACTAACCTAGATATCCTTTTATTTAAAAAATTCTGTCGTATGAGGAGACTACTTGTCTCTATAGGGGAGACAAACAAACCAAAAGCCAAATCTTTTGAGTCAATGTGGCCTGGGTTGTGACTTAAAAGACAAGAGAGAGCAGAATCTAAGAACAGCAGATGACTGAAAAATTCATATTATCTCCTAGCAGGTGAGGCACAAGGTATTGACCTCACCTTGACAGGCATCACTAGACATGATGGAAGATGGGACCTCACTTCCTAGTTTATAGACTCAAGTTGTTCAAAATAAGTAAACATCTAAATATACCTTCACTGGACCCTAATGATTTTTCACCCCTTCCCTTTTTAAAGATATTTAGATTTCTATACTGAATAATACTATCCAAAGGATTGCCAATCCATTGTTTTCCATATCATCCCTAATTGGATTTTCAAAAAGTTTCTGGTGTTGATAAACGGTGTGTGAAGCATCAGACTTATGTTTGCACATCATTCTTACCAGGCTGTGCACGTGAGGAGGCGCTAAAGGAGGTGAAAGTTAAGAGCTCTCCTTCATCAGGTCCCTTCGCTCATTCACCTATTTCATTTTGTAATTTGAGTCACTTTAGGAAGCATATTACGAGCAATTTCTGTGTGCTCAGGATAGGTTTAATTAGCACAAAACTTCACTGCCTGTCATTTCCTAGCTCCTTAATGTCATGTCGGTAAAGCTTTTTTTCATTTTTATCGAAGGGTTTTGTTCCTCACTTGCCAAAGTAGCAGCTAACTCTCTGTCAAAACTGCAGCTCATTTTATTGGAGTGACACTGAACAAAAAATAACCACTATCAATTTTGAAGTGTGCTTTCTTAAGCATGTTGGCTTATAATTGATTTTTAAAGTATCGTAATTTTAAAAGCACGTTTGGAAGAAGCAGCTCCCATCACTAATATGCTGAAAATTCCCTGACTGACATGAGAGAATAAAATAAAGCAAGACACGAGCTTCTTTCACTCAGTCCAAGAAAAAAAATGCAAATTATGTCTTTATCTATAAAAGACTAGTTTTTAAACTAACCTGGGTTTTAATTTTTCCTCATTGATTAATTTGTTAACTCTGGATATGACAGGATAAGGCAAGTCGGGGATTTTATCATCTCCAACCACTTAAAATAATGAGTTCCATTAGCCTCTGCCAGGCATGGAAAGCCTATTTTCTTCTTGGCCCTGACGTTGGCACCTCCCGGCAGCTGTCCCAGCCCACATTAGAGAACTGCATGGAATAGGCAGTGAACACTACTAATACATGGTAAGAAGGGGTCTTTTGTAGTCAAATGTGTGTTTCCTTCACTGTCCCAGTCTGCTTCTGCTGCCCCCAACCCTGCTCAGGTGTTGTTTTTGTTTTTCCCGGCCCCAGTGCTCTGTAGAAAACGCTGAATGTAGTTCTTGTTTCATTATAACACTCACTTTAGACCCAGAGGAGAACAAGGGGATACATATTCTCTTGCTTTATTCCAAGTAGCTAAACCTAGCCGGCCTCTAGGCTTCAGGGAATTAGGTTCTGGAATTAATTCACAAGCAAAGGAATGGTTCTCCATGCAATCAGGTGACAGTGATCTCTTGGGTAACACAGAAGTGTTGAATATAGAGATGGCTCTTCTCTGTAACCTGGGGATGAGGAAGAACTCTGGACTGATGGATGGGGACAGATGTTTCTTTGCAACAACAGAAACACGGCTTAATAGCCGTCTTCTCTTTCTCTGGACATGAAGTTGGTGAGATTTAGAGAACCTTCTTTTTATCCCACTAGGTGCTTCCGTCAGCCCCAACCACAAGAATGCATCAGAGTAAGATCAAAACAATGCCCACAGCCCCCTGGATAAAGCAAACATCTCTTTTATAAACTACTCTAGGCTACTGGAAAGCTGTGACTTCCGGAACCTATCCTTACCTTTATCTAGAAAAAGTATCAAACTGAAATGATGAATTTAAGAGCTTTCTTCTTTAATTCTCTTACCTCCAGCCACGCGACCACTGTGGGCCCATCCCACTGAGCAAAAGGTAATCCCTTCCTCCGAGCTTCTTCTAGAAGTTCGTGCCTGAAGTACACAGCAAAGATTATTAGTTAGGTAGCATGGAAAAAGACAGTGGTGATTATTTTTAATGAAAATATTTTTAGAAAGCCAATAATCCTTTACACACTTTTTCTGAGATAATACAGAATAAAAGAATTCTTTGGAAATCACCAATTGATTTTATGAGTGAAACACTGACATCTAAAAATAATTTCTCCCAACATTTATTCACAAAATTCAAACATTAAATGTTAATGGACCGAGAAGCTGAATTATATTATCAGCAAATAGCTTATCTCTTTAACAAGAAAATGGCCCATATATGCATACTCAAGCATACATTATGGGATCTAAATGAGGCTTCCTCTATCTGCCTTGCTCACTTCTCCTTACAATTTCAATGATTGAGAAAATGTCTGTATATAGAGGCAGTAGATAAATTTGGTTATTTAGTCCCATTCAAGACATGTGCCTCACTTCAGTATGCTCTCTAGGTCCAGGTAGCTATATTCAGAGGTTTTTTTGGTTTTCTTTTTTTAATCTAGACTATGAAATTACCTCACATTGAAAGAGAACTCAGAGGGAAATGAACTTCTATCACTAGAAAGCAATGTAAGGTGTGAAATTCAATACTACATTCCTTTTCATTTATAATCATTCCTGTTTTTAATGGAAGTGAAACACCCCAATGACAACAAATGGTTGTTGCTGATAGCAAAATGTTGTAAATAGCCTTGACAAATGCATTATTAATCATTGTCTCTACTACTGAGCCTTATACCTGACATCCATTTACAAAACCAATTTGAGTCGTTCATTGTAGAAATAGCAAATATGTGCTGAAACTCAAATTGATATATACCTGACCAGGACTATATTGGAAAATATATTCTGTTCCTTAGTATGCTTTGATCTTACACACAAATGATAAAAATGTAGTGTATAATTTGTCCTTTTGAATGTGTCTTTCATGCTTAGGAATCTATCAATAATATCATATATGAACTCCAAAATGAATCATTTAATTATTTCCTACCGTCAATCAATCAATTGCTTATTATATGTTAAGATACAGTTGACCTTTGGACAACACGGGGGCTAGGGGCACCAACCCCCTGCACGGTCAAAAATCTGCATTGCACTTTTGACTCTCCAAAAACTTAACTACTAACAGCCTACTGTTGACTGGATGCCTTACTGACAACATAAACAGTCGATTAACACATATTTTGTATGTTATATATATTTTATACTGTATTCTTATGATAAATATAGAAAAACATGGTATTAAGAAAATCATAAGGAAGAGAAAATACATTATAATACTGTAGTGTATTTATCGATGAAAATTCTCAGATAAGTGGGCCCGAGCACTTCAAAACTGCGGTGTTCAACAGCCAACTGTATGTAACTGAAAATGCTTTTCAGTGAGAACTCTCCCTATTTGCAGTGGATGCTGCCAACACATGTTCAGTGTGAAAAAAGAAACAAAGAGACAAAACAAAAACTGAAATTATAGCACCTGAAGAGACATACAAATCAACTGCTGTTTCATGTAAGTTCTACGTGTAAGTTATTTAGTACCTGTGACAGGGAAGAGTGACCGGTGCCCTGAATCCAGGATGAAAACTAGAGGGGCTTCCTCACTTGTTCTGCTTTCCCCATTCTGTTGGGCTTCCCAACATTCCTTCATTGAAAAACAGACTCAACTAGTCTAGTCTCACTGTTACTGGTATTGAGAGAAAGGGGTCGAAGGGTCAACCAACCAACCATCACATACTCATTGTTAAGTACCTGCTGTGAGCTTAGACTTGTGCTCAATGTGAGAAAAACAGGCATGGCCCCAGTTTTTCACAAGATCTCTGGTTAGACAGAAAAAGCAAACCTATGAACTGTCTCAAACCACAACGTGTTACACAAACAAAGATGGTAAAACTTGGTGATGCACGTTGTGAGTGGGAGGATTTTGGAAAAATGGGTCAATAGCAATGGAAACAGCTGGTGAAGGCATTGTGGCAAACATGCTGGCTTTGAAGGGCATGTGGAAAGCATTCTAAGCAGGATAAGCAGTAAGGGTAGAAGGTCAGAGGAAGGACTTGGCATGGAATGCGTGCAAGCCAGTGGAGAGCAGGCCTCCACAGACCTGAGGAGCTTTATTCAGAGTTGTAATATTATACCCAAGAGGGCAAGAAACACTTCCTGGGATGTAGCAGCTGAGTGGCAGGAAAGGGGAAGAAACAAACATACATTTACAGCTGTTTTTGCTACATTTAATAAAAAGGCAAGTAAATATGCACTCGGCACCTAGGAAGCACATAACATCATCACAGGTGAGTCATAAGAGTTGTACAGAAGTCATTTTTAATAGCTAGAACACTTAGTGAAACTTCTGACTAGTTCTCTAAAATATTACACCACACAGGCCAGAGTGAACCTGTTCAAACTTGAGTCAGATACTGTAACTTCTCTGCTCACAACCCTCCAATCACTCCTTGTCTCCCTGAGAATAAAAGGCAAAGCAGCTGTTAGGATCCACTCTCCTATCCTCTTCAGCTCTGTGCTTCAGCTTCTGCCTCACACAGCGACACTGTCTCCTCCCTGTTCCCTGGAAAAAACTCAGGCCCCTTTCAGCCTCAAGACCCCTGTAGCCACTATTCTCTCTGTACTGAATGCTTGTGCCCCACATGGCTCACTCCTTCTCCTACTTTTAATATTTATTCAAATGTCACCTTATCTGAATGTCTCCCCCCTTCCCTCCTTCAACCCCCACCATCATTTATCCCTGTTCCTTGATTTATTTCTCTCCATGGCACTATTTTCAAACACAGGGTATCATTTACACCTCAATCTATTATATCCCAATCAAATATAAGCTCAAGGAGGACCAATGTTTTCACATATTCTGTTTAGAGATAATGAGAAGCATCTAGAACAAGGTCAGGCACAGACAAGGTGCTCGATAAGTAGCTGTGAATGTTGAACATGTCTGCCAGTATTTGCAGTTAGGTGCTTCTTGTTAAGAGTAAATTGAGCCCCATAATGCATATATTTTTTTGTAGTTCAAATACCTTTTTCTATTTTGGCTTACAAAGCCATTCAAAGTTTCATCTCAAAAAAAAAAAAAAATCCTTAAATTCTGTTTCCTCTTGAGCCAATTTGTCAGAGTGATACCCATTCTAGCTGACCCTGAATCTGATTTGGCTTGGGATCCCCAACGGCAGGCTGTTAAGACGCAGTTCCAATGTGCTGAGATAGTTCTATTTTCTGTCTTAACAGAAATTTAATCACGCAATTGTTTGTAAAATCTTTGGGCAATCTGGCCCTTAAAAGAGTTTTGTTTTTGCTTTGTTTGTTTTGCTTAAATCACGAGCTCTTGTAACCGTAATAACTTTAGTAAGGATTTGCTAAGATAACAAGAAAAGGAGCTCTAGTCCACTGGATTCTGTCCTTTGGCCCCCAGCTACCAGGGCTGGAGCCCATGTAAAGGCCTTTGAGCTGAAATGTGGGAGAGGCTGCCAAATTCTGGATGGCAGGCTGGGTTTTGCAACAGAACTGAGCGCTACATGACTTTAACTCCAGATGTGCTTTCCCTTAATCTGAGGGCAGAATCAACTGTGTAAAGAAATGCACTGAAATTCTCAAAGCAGTATTACATTTAATTCTACTCAATCTTAAAAAACTCTGCACCATGCAGAATTTATAAGAGACATATATCTGGGTGTATGACATGAGAAAGAAGTAATGTTAAAAAAAAATAAACAATACAGGCAAACTATAGTAATCGGAAATCACTGAGTTTGATAAATGATGATTTTCTAACAGATTATTAAGGATAAACATTAATTGTAGGGGGGCATGCTTCTGCTCATGAGATATTTTGAGGCCACTGATGGAGAAACAGTGACCTGAACTGTTTAAGAAATATTAAATAAAAAATTGATTTGCCACAAAGAGGCATTTTGAATATACTGGTGTTCTTTGCTGAGCCAGTCCATGTGTGGGAGGATATGCATATTTTCTGTACCACACATTCAACCTTTTCAAAGGGCAAGGGACAGTTCTTCCAGAGCAAGGCTATGATCCTAGTATATGTGTGAGTCTGGAAGTTACTGTCTTTGGATTAGACCTGAAGAAATATTTTTGTTTTTCTTTCTTTTTTCCCCCAGAAAATCTACTATTCAACTATCTTTTCCCAAAAGATAATTTATATATCACTCTAGTTACGGGTATGCGCTTTTGCTTGAAGATGTAGACTAGATTTTAGAGGATATCAGTAGCATTTCCTTTTAGAAAATCTATCTGGCTAAGGACTGTCATCATTTGTGTGAAAATTCAAAGAAAAGTACTAATCATACTGAATAAGAAAAAACTTCTGAATCGTTGAGTATTTTCAAGAAACACATTCTCATCTAAATAAAGAATGCCACTAGATTCCTCCAAAGGCGTCAGACGCTCTTGAAATAGGTGTCACTGAGTTACTGACTGGAAAGTGACACCTTAGGAGGCCCAACAGGTGAAAAACACTTGGGTGTGTGAGTCATTTGCATGCCCATCTATCACTGTACAGAGGGCAGCCTGAGCACGCTCAGCTGATCTGAGGACAGGACCAAGGTGTGGGCACCCTAGGAAATCCAGCCCCAAGGATTTCTGGATAAACGATCTGGATAAACGATCGAATGTCTAACAAATGTACATGAATCAAGGGCATTTGCTGGGTTTGCAGTTTCTAACTCGTAATTCAGATGAATTTAAGCAAGTGTGACTTTGTCTCAGTGACTCAATCCAAACGGAAATAAATGTCTGGCTTCTTCTTGTTTGGTTTTATGTCTCTCTTCAGCTATTGCAGTTCTGACCTAATTGGAGGTGTATGCCTGCGTTATTTGCAACTTGTGCTTCGATCACACTCAACAATGTCCTCATGCCTCCCTGCATTGTCTCCCCACTTTGTCTTGATTTTCAAGACATACAGAAATACTTCTTCTCTGAAGCCATCCTTTCCTCGCCCCTGAGGCAATATTTACTACTTCTTTTTATAAGTGCCCTAGAATACTAAGGATTCCTACCTAGAGTACCTTTAACATTTTATTGACTTAGAGATTCAGTCGGTTTTATTCTTTGCTGAACACAAAACCTGGCACATAGTAGGTCTATAAGAAAAATCGGGTGACTGACTACCTAACAAATTTGATTAATCTTGGAGCATGCAAAGTTCCCTGTCCTCACACCCTTGGTAGGGGAACACAACTCGTAAATCAGCAAGTTCAAGAAAGTGTTAAACGGAGAAATAAAGTTAATTACTTAAAAAAGTCACAGACCACAGGGCCAGCAAAATCTCCTTCCTCATATTCTTCTCAGTGTGGATGGTTCATCACTGTCATTGAAAAGAGACTTTATTCTCAGACCACTTAGCCTATGATGCTATTTTAGGATTGCCAATTTGTGATATGACTGTGCGAAGAGCATGCAGTACCCTTTCCTCTGTCACTCAGGATGGCTGTGCCAGTCACCTTCTATTAATGCCTGCCCATTTCCCCTTCATGTTTTCTATTTCATCTTTCTTTACTTTCTATTCTCGTTGCCACCTTACTTTTTTTTTCCCAATCCTTCAATGGGCCCTATCTCGAGTTCTCTAACCCTTCTAAGACAAGGGCATTAAAAACAAAACAAAACAAAACCCTGCTGTGCTAGCAGAAGAGGTAAGAGAGTGGCCTCTAAAGTCTGATTGCTTTGGCTTGATTCTTGGTGGGTCCTCTTAGCTGTGCACCCACAGACAAGTCACTTTACCTCTCTGTGCCTCAGTTTCCTCATCTGTAAAATAAAGGTGATAACAGTACCTACCTCAGGGGGGTTACAATGAAAGTGACCTGAGAAAATACATTTAACGTGATTAGAGCAGGGCCTCACACAAAGGAAGCAGCTAATGAATGCGAGCTGTTATTTTTTTCATAGCACTGTCCTCTGAGCCCTCCGATGGTTCCTTAAATGTCTAAAGGATAATCCTCAACCTGAATAACAAATACTAAATAGGTTTAGTCTTGATTTCCTTTTCTAATCATCTCCACTTGCTTCTAACCAGAACTGAGAACTTCTGTAAATAATTTGTGCATTACTAGTTCTATCATTGAGAGTACCATTTTTCAGAGCTGAGAAGTTCTTTCTTCAACCATCAGAATCTTACTGTCTCCCTCAATCATGACTCTTCCTTTCATTTTTGTTATAATTCCATTCCAAAAGGACTCTTTGTCCTTCAAAATCTGGAAATTTATAGTGTCAAAAATCAGTCACAGAAATTGTTGATTAGTACCAAATGCATGCATTCCCCACCCAAGACTCTACAGGCCTAGAGATGAGTTTGCTCTTCCCCTGGCTCTCGCTTTCCTTCCCATGCTCTAGCCAAGACTGTCTCTTGAATGGCTGTTATACTGTGACCCACAAAACTCTCATTGACAACCACCTGGGATCTTTGATGACAGTATGAATTCTAATTATTTTGTTTTAGTTAACACCAAACTGTGCATTGCACCTTAAAAACAAATAAGAATTTTGTTTAAGTTACCTATATTGACTGTTCAGAAAGAGAAAAAATGTACTCTCTAATATTAGATAAGATATTTTGCAGATTGCTTGACTATTACCCAAGCTTTTGTTCAAATTCCTATCATTTGTGGATCATGGCAATGGATTCCCAGAGTCTCTCTGTCTCTTGTTTTGCACCCACCTTCTTCCCATCCTTTTTCCAACTCCCAGTGAGACCCTCCTAAACACCAACTTTTTGTGAAGACTTGCCTACTTAAAGACCTCCCACAGTCCTAACAATAAAGGTCAAATACCTTAGCATGATGGAAAAAACCCTTAGCAATCTGGCCCTGCTTCTCTCTCCAGACTCCTGTGCTCAATGAGTGCCGAGACACTCACCATTCCCCCAATATCTCATTCTATTTGACCCTCCACGACACTTGTCTTTTTTTCTGACTGCAACACCCTTCTTTGCATCAGAATTGTGGCAAACTCATATTCATCCTTCAGGCACAGCTAATGCCTCCTCCTTCCTGTGAAGATTCTAAGACCTCTCCTGGGCAGAATTGGATCTCTCTTCTGTACAAATGTTATAACTTGTGTCCACTCCAGTTACTGCACCTCTTATACCTCTCATTTAAAATGTACCCTAATAGAGATTGATCTAATGTGCTCTCTTGTCTCACCTAAACTACTTCTATTCTTCAGAAATACAGTATCATGGTTTGAAAGAACAAAGGTTCTGGATGTAGACAAATTAGGGTCTGGATCCCAGGCAACAATAGCTAACATTCATTTCTCACATACTCTGTGTGAAGCCTTGTCCTAAATGCTTTATAATTTCTTTAATTTTCACAATGATAAGATACATAGTGATACTCATTTGCAGATGAGGACATCGAAGAGCAAAAGTCACTTGGAGCATAGAACCAGTGGGTGGTGAAGCCAGAATTTGAGCCCCAAAAACTTGGCCACAGATTTAACTTTCTTAACCCCCGTACAATCCTTTAGTTAATTACCCTTTGAATTTTTATAACTGAGAAAGGAGGGTGAATTGACTCTAGGAATTTGGTTACATTAAAACCAATAGCATCCATTTCATTGTTAGTATTAAACAAAGCAACAGTCTCCCACTTTTCTTGTGGTCTGTTTATATTTAGAAGTGGTATATATTTATTTGGCCTCCTGGCTAATATGTATAATCTTTACCCCCTTACTATCACACCTTTTAATCCTCAACGCTGTAAGAGAAAAAAGGAGTTGTGCCTTTTCTTTTCTTGTTCCTTCTTAATATCAGGTTCTGCACCTCTGTTAGAGGAAGGAGGTTGGTCTCGTTTATTTAATTGGGAAGGAAAAGTGGAATTTCTTGCAACATGCTTCAGTTCAATTGATTTTGTGTAATTGTAATACAAAGTAATTCTCTGATTGAAAAATTTATCTTAAGGGCTTATTTATTTACTGTACCACATGACAAGTAATTAGTTATTGATATAACCAGAAGAAATAAATATGTGGCTCAATAAGAACCAAGAATAAAATATAAGTCAAAATACTTTGACAGTTAAATCTCTTCTAACAACATAGGCCAGAGAATAAATCTCCCTTACATAATGCTAGCAGTAAATTTACTTACACTTCACTTCAATCCATTACTAATTGTCCCATTAAAATTCAATAGTCAGGAGAGTAAGTAGGAAATGATCTCAAATTTCAAACAGACAACAGGTTATATAACTCTATTTAGACTTGTTGATCAATTCTGTGAAAACTAACATTACATATTTGAAAAACTATTTGAAATTCTGGTCAGCAAATATGAACAAAACGTGGTACCACCCACATTTTTTCTAACATGTGCAAGCTGAAAATGTATATCTTAACTCACATAATTATTCTAAACAGAAATGTCAAATTCCCAATCAGCAGCTTCAGAACATTGATTGCCTAAATACACATATTTAGCTCCATAAAATTAAGAGTTTTGAATCCAACATTAACACGGTTGACTTGATTTTAAAAGCACAGCATACTGTGATTTTGTGTGTGTGTGCAAGTGAATGTGTGTTTGTATATCGTATTATGGCACATTTTCACATGAAGTGCATATAAAAGTCCATTACACATCTAAGTCGCATTTTATTTAGATTCTAAGAACACATGCTAGGTTGTTTGGAATTGAAATAGTTTGACTACATTAAAACCAAAGCTTATTCATATTGAAACCTTTTTTTTTTCTTCAAGCTGCTATGAAATGGAGGGCTTAGTCTCAGAAATTTAATTTATTTGTGAATTTGAATTGGGATTTACATAATTTCTCTCCTCACTTTATTTTGAATTTAATCAGACTCAAAACCATTAAAAAGGTATAAACACACACACACACGCCCACACAAATGTGATGGAGCAATACAATTACTCATGCTGTTCTTGAAAACTGAAGGGACTTGTATTACTTTCTATTGAACAATTTCACTTTTGAAAGACTCTATCGTCTGTTCTCCCTAGTCACTTGCTGATAGTAAATTGGGGACTTACTGGAGGAACACTGGTAATTTTCAGGTGATTTGGATATCATTTAGACTAGATTACCTTAGTGCCTCATCTAATTTTCGGCCCTCCTTAACTCAGATTTTGAAGCTTCTAGGTTTTGTGCTTCTGAGGTTATACATATTTTCTTGTGCTCTTATGAGGTGCAGAAAGTTGATAGTAGTATCAATAAATAAAGAGAACATGTCAGTCACTCAAGGGTATGTAACACATGGGAAAGTTGGTGCTTAAATTCTTATCTTTTGTTTCCTAATTTAATGAATGATCTTTCCACCTCAAATCTTCTGTTTTTCACTATACTTATACTTTAACTTCCTAAGCTTTCTGTTAGAGATTCTACTAGGGAACTGATTTTGAGGTCCTAAAATGTTAAGTTCCAGGAGCATGTATAAATAAGACAACAAGAATCTGAATTTTACAATGATGACAATTACATCAGTTTTTTAAAGTCCATAAAAGACAATGCCTCGTGCATTTATTTTTTCAGTGTTCATTCAAAAAGTGATAGGGAAATGAGATTTTATTTATTGGGATTATTTTCCTCATGAAATTTAGAAGTCATTAGGAAACAGAAGACTGGTATTACATGATTACATGAAAACAATATTTTAAATCTAATGTCTAGAATACTCATTATTTTTAAAAAGTAAGGGCTAACAATGCTGGCTTTGTAAGAACATTCACTATAGCTTTCCTTAGTATCATAAATTATTCTAACTGAAGTAAATACTTCATTGTTAAATAATTAGTAATAGTAAATATACCTTAAAATTAGAGTAGAAAAGTATAACAAATATAAGCCGTAGTAATGAACTAAGCAATATTACAAAGTACATGACCTTGTATTGGTATATAAAATATCCATATGGCAAATTAGGGGCACTCTCCAAAGCTTCCTGGATAATGGCATGTCATTGGAGCCATTTTATTTACCAAATATGTATGTGTATATGTGTGTGTGTGTGTGTGTGTGTGTGTGTGTACATATATATATTACATAATATATATAATATATAGCATTTTAAATTTAAAAGGAATACCTCTCCCAAAGTGTTTTAAAAACTCACCATGTTACCAATGCAAAAGTTTACACCAATGTAAATATTTTATAAATGTTGTACACAATTTGTTTTGTTCTAAAACCCAATTTGTCTTAGGAATATATATTAACATGTTTTAATTTTAGTTCAAAGAGTAAGACTGAGTAGTTTAGATTTTTAAAACTTTGAATATTAACCAGAAGTATAGGAAATCATGGAAAGAACACACACAACCAAAGGAATCAACCAAACCCAAGGATTACTTTGGAATCTAGGCATAAGACTCCTACTGGGGAAGATCTAGCATTTAACCCTCTTCATTTAAGTACAGTTCTAATAATGAACACAGAAGTCAGTGGGGAACCAGGGAGCACTGGGGAACATGGGAGGACCCAATCGTCCAGCACTGCCCAAAGTACTGAAGTGGCCTATGACTTAAGCCTCACGGAGTACCATACAAACTCATGGAGAATGACTCTAGAAGTAAGGAAATGACATCTGGAGTGCCTTTTGACATGTGCCTAAAGAACTGAAGAAAAAGAAGTGCTTGCAAGGCCACCATCATTAATTTGAGTGTGAACATTTCTCTGAACCAATGATTCCTTTACGGTGTAGAAATGAATACACTTCACAATTTTCATTTTAGGTCAGAGGCAGTGCAGCTTGTGTTACAACTGAAAAGAGAAATACTAAAGATAAAAGAAAAAAAGGATGGTGCTGAAAATAAACATGTTCAGCAGCCGTTGTCATTCAACTTACCCAGATGTGCTTTTCATGAGATGGAGAGGATGGATGGAAAAGAAAAGCACACAAATGTTAATGGATACATTTCAGTCCAAAGAAAGCCATGGAATAAAACAAGAGCATCATTTCAGATGTGCAAAAGCTCAGATATGAGAAAGACATGGTGTCTTTTTTTTTTTTTTTTTTAAATTTCACCATGACACACATACTCACTGCGTCCAAAAGCATGATCAAGTTGAGGGCAGCTCTAATTGTTGACTAGTTAAAGTCTGTCTCTTGAAAATGAGCCACTCTGAAACATGCATGACCACATTTTTCCCAGCCTCTAGTATACCCCAGGAAGAAATCAGGCACTTTATTAAAGAACATTCTTTACCTCAGGCCACTCCTGGCTTGGTTTACAAATAGAAGCAATAACTTACAAAATAATGCTCAGATCCTCATATGGCCTTACATGCTTATTATTAGAGCTCAAGACAAAGTATAATGGACCCGTGGAGAGGCAGCTACTTAAGAGAGCGCTAGGGTGAGGGTCAGAATATCTGGGTTCCAGTTCTCATACATGATTTAGTCAAAATTACTAGCAGGTTCTGATTTTTTAATTTCCTCACCTTAATCTGGGGCAGGAAGAAATTTTACATTCCAGATCCATAATTTTATATATTCTCACAAATGTCATAATAATAATAATAATGATAGTTACTATTATTATTTTTATAAATATGCATGTGCCAATCTTCAGTAAGTGAGAAAGCATAAAAGAATTCTATTGCTCTTGTCCTCTTGCTACACTACTTTCTCTTCCTCTGTTTGAGCTGGCAAAATGGTGTTGGTACCAAATGAGTTTCTTTCAATAGGAATGTTTATTTGGACAGATGTTTATAAACGTTGCTCTGAGGAAAAAAGCAAACTCGATTGGTTCACCAGTATTACCATAAATTATCACAAAAGAGCATTTATTTAAATGTAGGGTTTGAAGTAGCCCTCTTGCTTCCTGGATATAGTAGCGGCACTGGGAAAATATGGAATTTAAATAATTCAACAAAAAGTCATGAGAATTTTATTTTAAATTTTTCTATACAAGCATAATAGACTAATTCTTCAAAAAAAATAAAACTTTTACTACAACTCATAAAATATATTAAATACAACAAAATATGAAGCAGAGATTCATATCTCAGAAATTAGGCAACTTAGTTTCCATTTTTATTGCTCAATCATTATAAAGAAAAGGCTGACGTGCAATGGAACACCCTGTACGTGCCTCATCTAAACGCATTCATTCAGAGAAACCAGGTATTGTTTTATTAGACAGGCCTTTTGGAGAATGCATATTCTTTGGCCTTAGCTGCAGCAGAGCTGTGGGAAGCTCTTCAAATTTCACATGAACAAAAACATAAATGTTCATACACATTGGCACCACCATGTCCTAAGAAATTTAAGGCATCTTTTTTACATCACACATGCAACAGAAAGAAAATTAAAACCAAAAAGAGATCGCTTCTAAGGGATTAAAATGGCTTTCCTGTCAACATACCTGTGAAATCTTTGATGAGCTTTTAAAAAAGGCAATTTCTGAGCTCTCCAGGAAAATTGCCAAAAGTATTTGGGGCCTGTTATTCCCATGGACAAAATAATCTTTCGCAGCCTACCAGCTGTCTAGGAATTGCTCTCCAATAAAACAAGTTGATTAAATCTGCACACAGTGGACTATTAAGAGTCCTCACATCTTCAATTGTCATTTTCAAAAACAGAAAACTTATAACAATAAAATACCTTAAATATAAAATATAAGAGAAATTATGAAAATAAGCAGGAAACACAGATATAAAGGAGACATTCAAAAAGGACTGCTTAAAGTTCTGATATATTTGTTATCAACTTCTGTAAGTTGTCTGATTTCTCTGAGTTTTTATGAACTTTCTTGTACTCCATAGTCAATTAATTTAAAGCAATACTGAGCAATTATCTCATTTTATAAGATTAAATATTTCCGCTCATGACTTAAAAGAAACGTTTCGCAAAGGACGAAAAGCTAGAGTCATAAGTAACTCTGACATATGTTGTGGGAATATACTATAAATTCATGTCAGAAAGAATATATATTTGCAGAATTTTTTCATTTATATAAAGTGTTTAATTTTTCTTCTTTCTATATTCTTTCCTACAAGCAGTTATTTACAATAACACATAACCTCATTATTCTTTCTTTTTTCTCTTCACTCCAGATTGTCAAGGTCATGATAATAGCAAGACAGATTCTGTGAAAAATAAATGTTCTTGAGTTAAAGACCACTGTGAGCAACAGGCAAATAATAAGTTTTAATTGATGGAAAAAGAACAGGTTTTAAGTTATCATTTAATGAATAAGATCAAATCCAATTATTGGCATGTTTTCCCTGGGAACATTAGCATACATCCAGACACAGGGAGACATTACCACCTAACATATGTCATAATCCACAATGGGTGCTTGAAACTTTTCAACTATCTCACTTTCATCTTCTAGATCTCTTACTGAATGAATGGGCCTTTGCCTGTTTATAAATGAGTCAACTTTGAATGTTAAAACCTCACATGATCAGTAAGTCACAACATGAGCTTCATATGTGCAATATGATTGTCTCTCGCTTCTCAAGGTTCAAATTGGTGACTTGGAAAGATTTTAAAATCAATGATTAAAACCAGATTGGGAAGTGGAAGGGTAGTAACTGATATGGAAACGTGGAATAAAGAGAGGATTTGTCTTAATAGGTGAAGCCAGAGAATGTTCAAACGCTGACGGCCAAAACACAGAAGAGAGCAGAATTAGAAGGCATAAGAGCAAATGAGAAGTCACAACATGACTGAGAAACTGGGAAGAGATGGGCTCGGGCAAGAAGAGAGTATCCTACTTTCCTCTAATAAAACAGGAGAGGGACTAGTGTTAGTATCTGGCAGCAAATAATTCGGGGCACCATGTTGGTTTCTTTTTTCTCTTCTTCTGAGGCAGACTGTGAGCTCATCTGCAGAAGATACAGGTTTGAGGACAGTGGAGGTCTCTAACGAAAGTTGCACAGTACAAGATTGGTAAGAGAAAAATATTGCAATTATCAGGCACTGCTGAGTTCCCAAATGAAGCTGGCTCAACAACTTCTGCTATAATGTCCTCCAGCAGCACAGAGGTGTTCAAACACAGACATGAAGAAAATTCGCTGGTAGCCGTGAGTATGACATTTGGATAAAACCAAATGAAAGAGGAGCAAAAAAAATTTAGCATTTTTGAGTGTGTTGAAATTATACACATGGAGTCTAAGCTAAATAGGAAGCAAGAAGAGGACAGAAAGGGGCTAGTGTGCTGGATACAGATAAAATAAATGTTGAAGCACATTCCAGTGATCTTTATAATTAAAAGGAAATGATTCATCATTTCCTTACTTGAGAAATAGGGTTCATCATCACACTACTTGAGAAATAACTTTCATTAAAGTTAGTATTGATTTCAAATAGCTGAAGTTTGAGATTCTTAAGACTCTTTAAGAGAAGTTAAGAAATCTTGATTCTTCTAAGAATTTTGCTGTTCATTTGCCTGGTAAATTTAACCCAGTTAGGCCCACGGTTAAAGTATTGATTATGTAAAATCTGAAACAAAAACATTTAATTTTATTTTTGTATACATGTGCATAAAATATACATAAACATACATATATTTTTTAGTGGAAATTTTTTGGTCTAGAACTATTTTTAAAATAAAAATCTAGCAATAAGATATAGATAATCACTGCCCTTCTTAGGAACACGGGAACAAGGAAGACGACCTTGCTTGATGGCTGGCTAATCTTAAAAAAACTATGGGAAGAGACGGCATCTTCAAAGACCTTATGAAAAACCTATGCAGGGCCAATATAAGATCCTACGTTTGCCAGAACAAAGGGGAGAAGTCTTTCCAGATTAAGATGCTGGCATTATATTTAAATGTACCCTAATTAGTGACTTTTTTTTCTTTTAAAAAAAGGTTAATTATCCTTGCTGTTTGATACTGACTTTGTAAGTTTTATTGGAATGAATAGCCTAAGATTGATCAAGCACAGATTTAAATTTCTTACGTAGCTTATTTATAAGTGATCATCACTATTCTTTTATCAAACTTTGATATATTATGTGTAGCTAATTATATATTAAAAAGGTAATCTTATAACATCTTGTGCTTTGAAACCACCTCCCCCTCCCAATCTTAAAAGAAAAAAAAAGGTGCTTGGTTTGAATATATTTATTGCCTATGTTGAAAGATGGGATAGGGTCAGATGAGAAACTAATTATTCTCTATAAAAATATGCTACCTTTTTTAGAGTATAAAGAGAGTGAGGAGTTTTTTTTTGACTCCCTATATAAAGCATCCAAAATTATATAGGATATTCAAGGTCCAGCTGACAGAGAGCCACATGCTTTAAATTGCAGCTTTACCCTGAGATTCCAAATAATTCAGAGGAAAGCTGAGTGCTGGAGGTCCAGCCTCTTGTATGGCCCAGGCCCTGGAAAGCTATGTTTCCTCACAGATGGAGGAAAATAGCAGCTGTTACTTTGAAGGCTATTGTGAAAATTAAAAGAGATAATGCATGTAAAATGTGTAGAACACCACCTAGAATATTGTCACTGCACCACATGATTATCAAACAGTTATTACATATATAACAGATAATGATCATCATTACTATACAAAGAATGAGGAGGAAAATGGAACAGAATATACGCACACAAGGAGAGAGGAGTAATTACAAATAAGTAATAGATATTAAATTTATTAAGACCATAACATGCAAGGTGGGAAGTAGAGAGAGAGAAAGCTGGTGAGATAAACAGGGACTAGATGATGCAGGGATGTATGGGCCATATAAAGGCATCTGAAATTTATCCTAAGAAAGCTAAGTAATAATTGAAGGATTATAGGCAGGTTCAGAAACTTAATTTAGACAGATATCTTTAGCTGAAGTCTGAAGAATGGATTATAGGAAGGCAAGAATGGAACATGGTTTTGCCATGATGGTCTGAAAAAGGAAAGAAGAAAATCAATTCTTTTGAGAGATTTTAAAGAGATGGTATATGATAGTAAACAGAGGTACACAGACCAAAAATAAGGACAAGAGAGACTAAGGCCAAAGATGAAGTCCAGTTTCCTGGTTTGGTTATCTGAGTAGAAGTCATTGCCCTGATATCTGTTCTTTTCTTGGGTTTTCTTTCTTTCTTTTTCTTTTTTTTTTTTAATAATTTTTTATTATGTTAGTCACCATACAGTACATCATTAGTTTTTGATGTAGTGTTCCATGATTGATCGTTTGCGTGTAACATCCAGTGCTCCATGAAATACGTGCCCTCCTGAGGTTTTCTTTCGAGTTCTTTCCCCATGCAGCTTCTATTCATGCATTCAGTTATTCAGAACATATGTTTTGAGTACTTCCAATATGCCAGGCACTGCGATGTTAAAAAATATGTAAGATAAAAAGGGTTCTCCTGAGTTCTGTTCTCTGAAGTATATGGAGAATCATAGAATTCCAGGGTAGGGACAATTTGAAGAGCATGAAAGTCAATCTCTCACATAGTTTGAATCCCTCATACAATAATTCTGCCACATACACATATTTGGCAGGTATATTTTGGACAGAATCATGAGGAAAAGCTCTCTTTCCAGGTGGTTAATTTTTTGTTCTCAGATATGTGATTGCTAACGGCTCAAATTTATCCATAATAACCTCTGACTTTTGGCTCAAGGTCTTATCACGAAGATAATGATCACGTTCCTTGGAATAAATGCTGGCCTGAACACATTCACTTGAAAAATATTTCCCAGAAATTACACAATATCCAGCTATGATCCTGCAGTGCACAGAATGTTGGCGCTATCAATTGTTTTTATGGATACTGAAAATCATTAACTTCCTTGCTACACATTGCCAACTTGTTTTTTTTTTTTTTTTTTACAGAAACTGCTATCTTAGGAGTTGCAGTTAAGATCCCCTACACATAGATACACATACACAAGTAACTGGTAAGGGTACTCGTGAAATTGGATAGAGAATTATATAAACATCCTTATTAAACTTTATCTTGTTTGATCTGGATCTCTATGTAAAGATCTTCCTTATTTATCTGAAACCTTAACTATGCCTTCTAGCTTCATTTCTGCACAAATCTGATACTCTTATTTAAATCACTTGTGAAAGAGCTGAGTCTGGCCCTTTCTGTGTCATCAGTTCTTTTGTTCAGCCCCTTTGATCACAATGGTCCCATCAGATATAAATTCATTTTATTAGTTTCAACCCAATCTTATGTTTAGAAGGATTATTTACAAAGTAAATGAAATACCTTGCTGAACTCAATAAATGGTGTTTCTACAGCATTTTTCCTCCTCTAACGTGTCTAACTTATTCTTAAAGGACTCCATTTACTCTTGGTCACCAGTAATCTCCTTTCTTATGGATCAAAAATAATCTAATAAATGTTATAGATTTATTTTAGAATCTAACAATGAGGTGACCAGTCTTTAGCTTGGAGAACAACTTTCAAATAAGAATATGAGGTAGCTTTAGGTTTGCAGCACTTTTACTTTTAAATTCCGTTCAAAAACTAGTTTTTTAGAGAAGTGATCATGGCCTCTGAAATACTTATATACAATAATTTGTTTTCATGTCTGTCTGTCTACAAGCGCTTTGAAAAACTGAACTGTGTAATTTGACTATCAGTTTCTAACGTAGTCCTTGGGACATAATAGGCATTAAGTGAATGAATAAAAAAATTATCATTTGCATATTCCATTAATCCAGGATATATTTCAATGAAGACAAATGATATGGATTTATTTAGAAAAGGAGGTCATTCCTCTAGTACATGTAACTATCTTAAGTTTTAATTTCCTATTATTAATTCTTTTACTCTTTCCATGTCAAAAAATGTTTCTCCTGGGCAAAAAATATGGAGACTATACAGGGCTTCCGATCTATTAACATTGCACTGCGAGCTCAAAACAGCAGCCTTATTCATTCTGAGTTCTTTTCCTTCCTCCAAATAGATAAAATATATCTAAGTATAAATATTTTTAAAAACACTCTGATTTTCTTCTCTTCATTTTTCCTAAAAAAATTTCAATGCATTTTGGCCTTTCACCTTTGGATATTATTATTTTTTTAGGTTTAGGGAATTTTTACAATTGTCCATGGTTGGAGCTAGATAGGGGTACATAGATAGGATCTGATGGCAAGGCAATGGTAGCTCTTGCTCAATGTACATAGAGAAGACATGGTTGTGAAGTTTAGAGTTGGAAATTGGGACACATTTTCCCAGAGAAATAATGAGAATGTTAGGTTTAGGTTCTGAAATATTCTACTTTATTAGATCCTTTGGAATTTAGTCCCCAGAGTGTTCTACTGTGGTCATGTCTGTGTTAAATGAACCTTTGACTATAACTGATGGATCCAAGTACAAATATCAGTTCCACATGGAGCCAATTACATGTTTTCCCCCAGGAGCAGGAAATTTGGAATGGGGTGAAACAAAATATGAGCTCTTGACAACACTAGAGAAATATTTCATAATCTCTTGTTGTTGAAATTTTGGAGTTGTCCTGCCTCTGCTGTTTCTGAAATCTCTGAGATACTCTAATATCTTACCACAAATTCCCCCTTCTTTTATCTGGTCAGATTCAATTCCTATAGCATGCTTACAGAATAGATTTTTGCAGAGGATGTAAAGACATTTACCTTCCATATCTATAGCATTACTTACATGGCAAAATGTATTCAAAGCTTCTAACACACGTCTTACAAATTAACCTCTGGAATCAACTCATTTATAAGTTTAACTTGGCACATACTTAATAAATATTTATTGAACAAATCAATGTTGTGGAATTTATGTGATACCTTTCACTATGAATATTTTCAGTGATATTTATTTTATTTAGAGATATGCAAACTCTGAACCTTCCAAATGCCAAAGATTAAAAGTGCAGAGTCTCAAAACACATTAAAGATTATGCACTGAGGAAGACCCTTAGGATTGCAATGGAAATAAATTAACTAAATCTATAGAGCTTCACTTTTATCTTTGAAGTTCTAACATAAAGATTCACTGGTAATGATTAACTATGACTGCCATGCTCCAAGGATAAAACCAGTTCTCTGGAGAATGCTGCTGATAGCTGAGTTGGAATGCTAATTTCATTTTAATGATGTTGAAAAATTGATTTCAAATCCATATTCATTTAGCAATGATATCCACTTAGAAGAATATAGCATAGCTAACATAATAATAATACATTATCCATATTATAACTAAAGTTGAAAATGATAAATTAGTATATTAATATTAATATGGGATTTTTCAATTTAACTCTCCAGATACAAAAGATCTCAGTATGCATAAACATTTCAATAAAAAATAGAGTGTAAAAATGCGGGAGGAGAATTTACAGATTAAAAATTAAGATAAAGATTTTAAAATTGTATTTCTGGAGATAAGTAACCATTCACAGGGTATTCTGTCAATTTTAATATGTTTACTGCCTATCAAGGACTGTCATGAGGGTTAGACCAGTGTATTACCACTGAAACAGATAACTTCATCTTTAATCTTATAAGTCTTTAAAAATAAGCTTCTTGGAATCAAAGTTGAGTCTAGAAATGAACAATTTTTAAGTCAATACATGTAAAACAGTTCAGACTAACTAGTCTTCAGATTACAGGTATAAAGTAGAAAAAAGAAACAAAAAATATTTGAATAGAAATACTTATATTTCTGAACGCCAAAGATAAAGAGAAAAAAATCTTAAAAGTTTCAGAAAGAGAGAAAAGTAACCCTACATGTTATATATAAAAGAATGACAATCAATTCATATTAGCTATAACTAGAAGCAAGAAGAATTTTGAGGGAAAATTCCTTTAACCAATAGTTTTACACTTTTGGCAATTATTAACTTTTTATATGTAAAATATATTTCCAGATCTCTAAAAACTCAGAGAGATTGCCATACACCCTACCATTACATTTCTAGAGATGGTGATATAGAAAATTGTCCGTTATGTATATTCCAGGAAAATAAAGGCAAGAAATATGATGAGATATTAATAGATTTAACACTGAAATGTTACATTTTGAAAATTCTTTTGGATGTTAATGACATAAAATTTCATTTCCTTCCTTGTGAGTTCATAGTCCTTGATTCTAGAGAGATACATTTACAGAATCATAATATTACAGATGCTATTTTTTTGAGAGGTGGGAATTATACTTGCACACTTTGGAAGCCTGTGACAATCCAGCGCTTTCCAAGTCAGGTAAGTTTTTCTTTTCTTTTCTTTTTTTTCAGATAAGTTTTTCTAATTCTGGGCTTCAATTTTGGGAAACCCCCATTTTTGCCATATTTGTAAGTCATATTCTAACAGCTCAATTGGTAATAAAGTTGACATTTTGATCTCTAATTGCCTGACTCCTCTGTCTATTATCAAATAGGTTCCAAACTTAAGCAAAGTACAGAGTTTCTAATTATTGGGCCCTAAAAGACCCACATCTAAACTCTAAAGAAAATTTGGGGAGTTAAACAATATTTTGAAATTCAACACTGAATAATCTACATAATTGTTGAATTAATATAATATGATATGATATATGATATGATATAATAATATTGTATGTTAGTTATACTTCAATAAAAATATCATGCTCAGACAAAACAACAATAAAAAAAATTCAGATTTTGTAAGTCTGTGACCTTGCAATAATTTCTATCATGCCCCAGTTACCTTTTGTAGTTGTGTGGTTGGCTTTAGTTGGCCATCTTGAGCAAGTAGCTATAGATCTTAGATTAGAACATTGGCTGGAGAACTAAGAAGGAGGAATAAGTTCCTAAAGATCAGCATGACAGGTATAAAAGGGGAGAGGTGAAATTCTCAGGTCTAGGTGCTCATAAATGTGATTTTTAGAAATGGAGATGCCATTTAGTATGTGTTAAGTCAGAGAAGGTGCCTGGAGTCCACTGCAATCAAACAAAGGATGATAGATAAGATCTCAGAAAGCTGTGATACTCCAGAAGGAGCCCACATCAAGAAAACTACAAGAATCACAATTTTAATGTGGAGAGAACATATTGAGAATAATAAGTGACTCAGTGCTTAAAGATTAGGAGAGCTGTATTGTGAGGCTGCAGGAAAATTGTTCAAACTTTAGTGGGGAAGACCAGAAATTAATGTGAAGTACTTGAGGAATTACTAGATGAGTTTCAATTTGACACAATTTTTCTAGGTATTAACTGTACACTACGCAAACCTACTGGAACAATTAATGTAATTGAAGTTTTAAAGGAAAGAATAGCTAAGATAAGGCATAGTAAAAGCAAACCAGACAGAACATTAGGAGATGGACTTCGGGCCTAGCTAAGATGCTGCTCTGATCCCATAGCACCTGCATGATAATATCCAACTCAGGAAGGGAAAGGTTGACAAGATTTTCTTTAGAAGATCCACTATTGTACTATTCCTATGTTTAATCATAGGAAAAGAAATAGAAGTACAAGAAAAAACAAATGCCTACATCACAAAGCAAAGTAAAAGTAGAATGAAGTAGGGACCCAGATCCAGTAAGCTGTTCTAACCTATGTGTGCTTAATTTGCTGGATGGGAAATGTGCCTTAAATTAGAACTTTGTTTGAGACTGCCAACATTACAAATTTCTGAACTTTGCAAGAATTTGGAATATCTTGAATGCTGTTCTCTGAAAGTATCTCCCACATATGGTTTTTAAAAAATGTGTCATAACTAACTTCTTGAGATAAGATTTCTCTCAATTAAATTTAAATTCACAGATTATCAACTGTAGATACCTGATACACTAGCAAAGTTGAAAAGAAAATTTTTCTACAGCTCTGCTTATTACCATTGAGACTGATGAAGCTCTGATATAAACTTTGGGACAGTGAATATAGGTCTAAACTAAGTACTTTGTCCTGGAAACATCATTTGGCTTGGTCAGTGGATAGAACATAAAGAAACAACTGTTAGGAAGCTACCGTCATTGCAACTATGCACATCAACCTATAGTGTTGACTGTTTTGAAGGAAATTGCTCCATTTTCGCTTTAGTTTTTTTTTCTCAGTAAAATGTACCTGAATTTTTTCTCCTTCTTGAAAGACCAATAAACATGAAATAATTGGTCTTGTCTATCTTATAAAACTCATTATATGAAGACACTTCACTCTTCAGTAATCTAGAAATGAAGGCGCAGGGTCATTCAAGTCCTGAATAAGAGTTAGCACTTATATATGTCTCATAAATACTGGTTACATATTTATACTCCTAAAGTTCTTGTCATGGAATAATCAACAATGACAGAAATACTTCTGTTCTTCCATTAATCAACTCTGCCTTGCCTTCTTGGATTCATTTTAACCCATATATATTGTTATTCTATAGGAAATAACTGTACTGAAAATGTTATCCTTTATTATAACATAGAACGTTCTTAATACTCTTCTTAATATTAAAGACGAGTATTTTCTTTAACACGTTTTAAAATTATACTTTGCCAAAATATTTTGCAAAATAAAACTCAAAAGTGAAGTATAGTAAAATCTTTACACCAAATCTAGAACTAAAATCGGTTTCTGACTATGAGGGTAGTTAGGATGTGAGAAATAATGCCATAAAATTAACATTAAGTCAACCCAACAGTGTTCAAAATTAATAATAGATACATTTTAAATGCAATAGTCTTAAAATCACCACATAATTAGAAATGTTTGACTTCAGTAAGTATTAAAAAAGACATTTAATTTGGTTCAAAAACAACCAATGAAATATATTATTTGCCTCAATATCGCTCTACTATGCAATGTGAAAACTGGTCAAATTGCCATTATATATAAATATTTCATTATAGAAAAAACTAAAATTACCTTTTAAGTGAAATAGGCCAAGTTCATTAGCTAGCCTGGATTTTAATTACTCTTACTCCTTTAGACTTAAAGTAATTTTAAATAAATAAAACTGGAAGTTCTTTAGACTTGAAATAAATTCTAAAGAATTTATCAAAAGAGATTTTTAGAAGATTTTTTTCTCATTAAAAAGCCATAAAATTGAATAAAGTATTCTTTGATAGTAATAAATAAAACTAAGAGAGTTCAAACAGATCGTGATAATATTTAGTTATACTTTTGAGTGATCAGTAGAGAAAGAAGAAATATTTACTGCTACTGAATGCAATTGAGCATTTGGTTGTATTCAAGAAATAGTGCTCTCAGGGTCACTTCTATATTTCTGCACAGTGTTTCTATTAAATTTGGATACATATATATATAAATATAATTTTAATAAGTAGAAAATTAATTAAATAATAGGCTAGTGAGCTCTTCTACAATTTGCAAGTCTGTATTTCCTCATTATTAGTAAATATCTGTAAAGCAAATGAGAAGTAAAATATGAAGTCAATTGATTATCCCAAATACTATAACCATATGAGCATATCTTTTAATAATGGTAACTAGAGCAATAAATATTATTTCATAGGAAAGAAGGTAAATATGAAAACTACAAACACAATGTAATAAATATTGAGAAAGAGGAGAAGAAAAGGAATAACCAACCAGTAGCTTCTGGAATAGAGAAATCTTTTGGCTTTTAAAGAACATGTTTTATAGGTACTATTTCATCACTGAAAATGCTACTTTGTATTTTAAAAATATGTTATTTATAGACCCACTAGCTTTCTAACAGCTGCTGAGACTCAAAATTTCCCAATTTTGCAAGTCATTTAAATGTTCCATATTACATGTGAATGAAAAGATACACTATCAGTTTCCTGACAGATGCAAAACAATCTGCTCTGGGTCTAAAATAAATTTATGTTTAATCAGAGAAATATTCTCCTTTTAAATACTCCAACTTAAGAAGAGGTACTTTAATTGTAAGAGGAAACACAAAGTTGGATGGAATAGGTTCTCACTTTATCATACCAATTCAGTACTGGATTTAACATCAAATAGATTATTCTATTACTTACGAGGCTACATTTAAATATTTTAAATATATATGTATTTTGCAATAAATGCATTGGTCTCTTAGAATAAACCATTTATTTCCATTATAGGCCAAAGATTTGTATACCTATTTCAAACTATGGCTCAGTAGAACCAGGAAATCCAGCACTGAGTAATTTTAGGCAATATCAGGACAATAGTGGCCTTGGTCTGTTGTTTCCAACTACTGTCTTTTTAACTCCCCAGAAATAAAAGTCAGTAAAAGCTAGAAAAAAGGAAGAAGAAAATCTCCAAACCTACTTTTTCTTCAGTCTTCTATCCTTCTCAGCTTGAGTTCCAAGTTTGCCCAGCCCCAGGGACTCCTGAGCGGCAGCTTCAGTCTCCATAAAGCCTCCTGTGAAGAAGTAACTATTCATATTAGGCTGAATACATTGTGTCAGTTTTGAAAACAAATTTTTAAAAGTGAGTTGGTCAACAGTTCAGTATCATATATTTTTCTTTCCTTTTTAGATAGTCTTTATATTTCCAACCCAGAATGCATAAAATGGCATGGGTACATAAATGAACATACACTGAGGGAATGAAAAGAAAAGGTATCCTCCTTTTTAGCCTCCTTTTCAACTGCACACAGCAGCAACATAATACATAATAAATACATGGACAAATACAGTCTGCAAGCTTCAAGGTCCATTTTTCTTATGAAAAACAAGAGCAAATATGGGTGGAGTGAGTGAGGTTTTTTCCAACATTTGAAAAATATGACATATTTTAAATATAATGGGATATATGACTGGAAAATATGCAATATACATAACCTTGCAAGGAAAAGAGGAAGAAAAAAAGTATGTTGGGCATCAAACATAGAATTACATATTTTACAATGCACTTATTTCATCCAGGACCCATAAACATATAATTAATTCATAAATTCTTGTTAAAATTGAAAAATGAGAACTTAATCTGGGCTCTGTTTTCTCTCATATTTACTATATACAAAAAACATTAAGCCAAGGTAAATGAAAAATGTTCACTATTTTTAAGTGGGCTAAGGTATACATATTTTTTAAATGTAAGAGATTAAAAATTCCAGTTAAGCTCAAGATTAGGTAGAAAGACTCAAGCTAATACTAACTCTTACAAAGACTACACAGACACACAAATGTCACTAATTTATCAATAAATAAAATTATTAAAGCTAATTTTTCCATTCTGTCATTGTAATTTCCCAACTTCACATCTGCAGGGTTAGACCAGGTTATGGTTTTTCTAGTGAAATGAATTATCTTTAATTAAAGCGCCAGTTACAAACTTTGTTGTTACTGCTTTTCATAATTTAGTTTAGCAAACAATCCATAATACTTGGTGCTATAAATTCTGGAGCATTGGTATAAATGTTAATCTCATAGCCTAGTAACTCTGTTACTGATTGTATAATTTTAACAAAGTCCTCTTTAATTGAACACACATTGACTGTTGTTTAGATCTAGTCAATAATTTTGAATCTGGGTACCAAAGTTTATTTTATTCAGTTATGCACATGTGCAATTAATACCTAAATAGCTTTTATTATGAAAGAATTTCATTGTTGGTACCATTAGGAAAATCATCCACTGGCTGACTGAAGGACTCCTGGGGATCATTTTTAAATGTGAAATTTTCCACTTATGCACAGTGAGTGGATATTTTCATTTTATTTCTCTCATCAGTGTACTTGTCTTACTGTATGTCCATAAATTATTATTCACAGTCTGCATGTAACAATAAAATTGTTCTCTGGAAATGGAAATGAATGATTCACTTAAAAGTTACAAAATTCTTATCAGTCCAGATGGGAACATAGAGATTGATGAGGTAGACCCATTAAGTACACAAAACATTTCAGCCACCAAGTGGTTGTATGAATCAGGATTTCTATTTATTCTGAGCAAAGAAGAACATCTAAATTATGATTTTAAATTTTTTTCAAGAACCCAACATTTTAATTAGCAAAAACAACATTTTTAAACAAACGATAGCTCTGGGAGGGAAACAAAGACAGCTCCAGAAGAATATTGTGAGTCAAGTCTAGACCCAGAGAAAAGAGATATTTGTTTCTTGTAAATAAAACTATAAAAATAAAAAGCATGAGGAGCTTGAAAATACTCTGAATACTTCAAAATCTAATATCCTTTGAATATAGGATGTAATAGAGAATTATGACTATCTCCTATTTCAAAATAACATTTATGGTCATAGTAGGAAAATTATTTTTAAGGATCACATGTAGGACAGTACCCTTAAGCAGGAACAAAAGTATAATCAGGTGCATTTTTTAGCCTAATTAAAATTTTCCTGGAGGAGAACCTTCTTTCATAGAACTGATCCAGCAAGGTTTAGGTTCTAGCTATTGGTAAGGATGATTTCAGCCAAACCAGCTGATGAACTCTTACTCTATGGATGATCATCTGACTCTGGAGGGAGTCTGCCTTATTCTTGTCCAGGTGGTAGCGGGTTCATATGCTTCCTGAACTTTAGGAATATCTGCCTATCTATCTATACCAACATTTTATTCACTAGTCATACAGAGCTATGAAGCACTTGAAATGTGGCTGGTCCAAATTAATTGTTGAAAGTATAGAATACACACAGTCTTTTGGAAATGCAATACAAAAAAAAAAAGAATATTACGTATCTAATAATTTATGTTGATTACGTGTTGAAATATTCTTGATATATTGACTTAAATAATAATTGAACTTTATCTCACTTGTCTTTTTTTACTTTTCTTAATGTAGCTCCTAGAAAATTAAAAATTATATATGCGACTCACATTTGTGGCTTGAATTATATTTCTGTTGGACAGCTCTGTCTATAGTGATGGTTCTGAACTGGAGACAGTACTAATCTCCAGAAGGAAATTAATACTTGCATATGTTGATGGGGGTAGGGAGGCACATTTTCTAATGTTGCAGTGACTGCAAAGGGAAACTGATACTTATCAGTTGCAGGGAACAAGGATTCTAAATCTAAAATGATTTTAGCTTGTCCTTAAAATGGCAAGAGTGACTCTGAAATGAAACTCTAGCCTATGGAAGCTAGGGGTTACTCACTCTCTGGGAAGCTCATTAAGAATCTGAAGAGAGCATCATTAACTCTTTACCTTCTCATGGCACGAGGTGCTCAGGCATTGAAGGCTTGAGTTTCATGATTCATTGGATTCCTCAGATAATAAATTGCTCATCACTTTGTCAGTGGCTACCTAGTAGTTGTGTATGCCCAAGTCTAAATCCTTGCCCTCAGTTAAGTTCTCTAGGGTATCACTAAGCATACTTTGGTGAGGTCTTTGAGGAGTTGAAATTGTTGGACACAGGACCACTCCTAGGATGTGAGGGTCCCACTCAAGTATTTTTTTTCCAGCTCCTTTTCTATATAAACTTTTAGTAACCCCGAATCAACAGAACAACAATCTAGTGGTCCGACATCATACAATAGCATTCTAGACAGCAGGAGTGAGTGATTCACTTGTCAGATCACCCTCCTGCAACCAGAGTTGGGCCACTGGCCCAGAACAACCCCATGGGTGTAAGTCTCTGGGCTCCCTGGGATATCTGGCTGAACCCAAGCTTGGGAAAGGGAGTCAAGGTACATTCTGAAGGGGGAGAAGCAGTGACTCAAATCCACACGGTTTGCTTGGATCAGACACCATGCCCAGAGGGCACTGCCTCCCTGGTTTGTCCCAGGGTCCAAAAGAAATTCAGTGCTTCCAGTGCTTAGACCCACACAGGTCCAAATCTTGGCTTCTTGGCTAAGAGTATCCTGCCCAGATAGCACGGCCAGCCCCAGACTCTCCCAGGCACCAGAGAGGGATAATAGAAAATTCCAAGGAAGGTGCTGCAAAGTGTGAGGCTTCATAAGACCCTGGCCAAAGAATTCAGTAAATTCATATACTCGGATCTATGAATGGTACTGGTTGGAGCTATCTGTTCATCTGAAATATAAGGGCAAATATCTCTATGTTGCTTGGCCCTTAGATTCCTTTCAACATAATTTATTTAAGTTTGGTCCTTGAAGTACAAGGCTATAAGAATTTCTAGCCCAAACCCATATTGCAAGGTCTGTACCTCTCCATTTATCCAACAGAAGTCCCTGTTCTTGTATTTAAAAAGAGAGCTCTAACTCCAGAGAGATGAAGAAGACTGCAATCAGTTGCCCATTGGTGGCTTCATCTTTTCTTTCATCTGACCATCTTTAGTATTAATCCATAGCATTCACTTGGATTTAAATACACTTTGAATTTATAAATGGTTACTTAATTGCTCTGTATCTGTTAGTCTGTCAGTTCTCTGAAAAATGCACGTAGACATTGGCCTGGCTTA
Source organism: Procyon lotor (assembly GCA_028646535.1). Lineage (NCBI taxonomy): Eukaryota > Metazoa > Chordata > Mammalia > Carnivora > Procyonidae > Procyon > Procyon lotor. Next base: position 77,619,002 of record CM053611.1, read on the forward strand.
TAAAGTGTAATAAATGCACTCACAATGAAAACTAAATAGTGCTTTCTTCAAAGAAAGGCCCTTTCACTATGCAGAACCTGAGTCAACTGTAATTAATATTTGGTAGAATTTCTATTCTATCTGTTGGCTCCAGAGCATCTAGGGACAGTTTAAATTTTGGGGTAAAGGCCAGCACAAGCCACCCAAATTTCATGTGTAGAAACGTGCTTGCTGAATAATTCTGGTGCAATATTTATGCTGTTTTTGTCATTATGAAGGTATTTTCTTCATTATGCTAATTATAGTAGGTCAGTGAGTTCAGGCAAGTATAATACAATCTGGCAGATGACCATAAAGGAAAGAGAACTGCAATTTAGGAGGCAAAAAATCTCTTGAAAATGTATTGCTTTTCACTTAAGGAACTTCTCAAAAGTAGCCTCTGTCTGTCTGTCTGTCTATCTATCTATCTATCTATCTATCTATCTATCTATCTATTTTTACTCAGTGATATATGTATTTTATATACCCAAAATTGGGGACACTGACCATTTCAATTTAATATATTTTTCTGTTTTTACTGTTTTTTTTTCTTTTTTAAAAAAATTGTATTTATTTTATATATTTTCTTTATCTATCTATCTATCTATCTATCTATCTATCTATCTATCTATCATCTATTTATCTTTATTAGAGACAGAGTAAGATCACAAGTAGGCAGAGAGGCAGGCACAGAGAGAGGGAAGCAGGCTCCCTCCCAGGACCCTGAGATCATGATCTGAACGGAAGGCAGAGGCTTTAACCCACTGAGCCACCCAGGTGCCCCTGTTTTGTTTTGTTTTGTTTTTTCCCAATAGCTTTGTCACATTTGTTTATATTGGATCAATTCTCCATTCTTGAAAATCTCTTCATCTTTGTTTTCTGTTCACTTCTCTTACAATGTCTGTCAATGGCCTCTTCTCTTTATCCTTATAATTCACTATTAACATCAGATAGGATGGTCACGTGTGTTCTGTTCTTTCTTTATAGTCATTATAATTGGGGTTTTCTGAAGATCTAAGAGAGCTAGTGTTTCCCAGGTAGTAAACCAAAGAATGTATTAAGATCATATGGAGAGATATTTTTGAGATAGTTTTCAGGAATAACTCTATTTTTTTTTCATTTGTGTTTTCTATCCATATCAGTAATCCATAAATCAGATACCTGTGTTATTGAAATATTCATGTCAAGTGACTGGGGATGTACTGACCAAAGACAGAGGAGTCAGTTCTGCCACCAGAGACCTTGATCCAAGGTGGCATCACTCCACTCGTTAGCACTATAATAGGAGGATTATTCAACCAGTTATAAACCCCACTAAATTTTTCCATCACCCAGACCCCACTTTGACATCTTGTCCACAGGGATGCCATGAGTCACAGCTCACCCACTGCCTTTCCTGTTCTGTAACTGAGTAACTTTGTCAGAAAAACAAACGAGTGTCATCTGACATGGTTATTTTTAACAGTTTAATTTGCTTTCCTTCAAAATAGGTTAGTGCCTTTGGATAGAATTAAAAGAGAAGCCAGCGAGGATTCCAATAACTGATGTATAATCTTAGATTGTGAGGTCCAAAATCCCTGCCCCTAGCTATCCTGGTAGGATAGACAATGTAGCAGGTAAAATTTTCTTGGGTCAGGAATGTATTGAAGCTTTGTTTTCTTTAAAGTAAAAGGTTGTATATGCTTATGTACTCTGTTTTAACAAGCTGAAAGTTCCTTGATGCCAACAGTTATGTTTTCACCATTTACTGAAGTCCATGGTTGGTACTTTACATCTAAGAGTGGCTCCACCTAGGCTTATTCACTCAAAGTAGGAAGACAGAAATGACTTTGGATTATCTCTGTTCCTTTTTCCTCTCAAAATCTCAACCCTGTTGGGTTTCAATTCCCTTTTGTGTTTTTTTTTGTTTTTTTTTTTTAAAGATTTTATTTATTTGACAGAGAGAAACACAGCGAGAGAGGGAACACAAGCAGAGGGAATGGTAGCGGAAGAAGCAGGCCTCCTGCAGAGCAGAGAGCCCGATGCGGGGCTCGATCCCAGGACCCTGGGATCTGACCTGGGCCGAAGGCAGACACTTAACGACTGAGCCACCCAGGCGCCCCTCAATTCCCTTTTGTTAATGCTTCTTTTCTGGGTCAAATCTTTCTCTTTAAGCAAGCAAAAGCAAAAATGAATTTTTGAATAGTTCCACTTATTTGTATATATTGTTCACATAAGGCAAACCTTACTTTTATTCATTTCCTTTAAATTTTAAAATTACTAAACAAAAATGATAATAGGACTTTGTTGGTCTGGATGGTTTTTCCAGTCATCAGTTTATTTGGGACCAGTGGCCTTTCTGACATTGTTCTTACATGTTCACTTATATCTATCATTTGTTATACATACAACTTTGGTACCCAAATCTTTCAAATTATGTTTTTAAAAAGAAGAGGTCTCCTGTTTCAGATATACTGCTTCTTCCTTAAGTTCACATCATAATAAATGCTATTGTGAATGTGTTACTATCCTCTTAAGTCATTGGGATAACATCCATTCTTCATTGTCTTAACCAATCTTCTATGTTGGTTGAGACTAAAATTTTTTCTAGAATTTTAGTAGTAGTTTGTGTGGAAGTCGGGCTGTGTTAAGTTATAAAGTGACTGACTGATAGATGAGAATGTGAAAATAGTATGTGGACAACTCATTTAAGCTTGGATATTAGAGGTAGGGGAAAGATATGTCGACATTTTACCTGCTACATCTAAGGAAGATGGCAGGATCAAGTGATGACTTTAAGTATAGATTAGACATAAGCATGTTTAAATATTAATGAAAATAACAGAGATGCCTTGCATCTAGATGCATAAATTAGGAAAAAAGGCTGTGGTCACTGGGCTGGCTGAGTCTTGACAGACTACTATCACATCCTGGATCTATGTTCTAGGAAGTCAGCAGAAGTTCTTACTGGTCCTGTGGTCTCTGTGGTCCTCAACAAGATTATCAAAACTGTTTTTGCATCTTTTCATCTTGAGATTTGTAATATGGGAAGAGAGTAAGTGAAAAGAAAAGGAGAAAGAGAAACTAAAACCAGAGCCCACGTCTGCTGGAAGGAATACTTCCTCTTTATTCTCCCCAAATTCGAACGATAACTTCAGGTAGATTTGGCTCATATATATATACAGCTTACTTTTCCAGCATAGTACATAAAAATTAAATATGAATGCTTTAAATGGAAGAATAAATGCTCATTCACTCATTTTAACCTATATTACTTCCTGTTATTTTAAACCCTGCCTATAAATCTGATGCACTGAGCAGATATTTTCATTTGCAAATCCTGCTCCTACATTATAGGCATTAATACTATAAATAGAACTGTTAAGCTATCTGATAAAGAGCAGAATGAATTTTCTAAAAAAGGTACCTGAAAACCTGAAATCTTCCATTAGTACCAAGCTTTTCTCCATGCTACTTTTGTGATTTGAGTGAATAATTGTGGTATTCAGGAAAACATGCTTTAAGGATTTCTAGAATGGGGCACCTGGGTGCTCAGTTGGTTAAGCATCTACCTCTTGATTTTGGCTCAGGTCATGATCTCAGGGTCTTGAGATTGAGCCCCACCACACTCTGTGTGAAGCCTGCTTAAGACTTTCTCTCTCTCCCTCTACCTCTCCCCCTCTTGCTTGCTTTCTCTCTCTATCTCAAATAAATAGACTTCTAAATAAAACAATTTTGTTTGGTTTCTGTTCGCTTTATTCAATTGTTTTTTGATCTGTTCTTTCCTTTGCGCTTTGGAGTCTCCATGTTTATACTGCCTCTGTTAGTAACACATTTGAAAAAATGACTACTTGCATATTCAGTTTGATTCACCATGGTAGGGGTTATTAACGCAGTCAAACTGACTGATCCATCATATCTGAAGTTTATCTTATAACCCTACTTTTCAGATTGTTATACAATGCAAACACCCCTCTTTACCAATATTCTCCTCTTTGAATTACTAAGAATTTCTCCTTTGTTCTTCATCATTCATGATGGAACCAAGTGAACATGTTCATAGTTTTGTATAGATAGTTTTCTTCTCCCAAACCATATTTCATTTAGAGGCCTCTAGCATAACTTCCCTCAGATTACTTTTCTTTCTTTGAGCTTATGAGCTAAATCTTTAAGAGTTCAAAACCTTAGGATGTGGTCCAAAACTTCAAAATTTGGTTCTTTGACACCATCATCCCTATACCATATTACCTTCTGTGCTGTCTTTCTTTTTCTATTTCTATTCGCATTGGTAGAAGAAAGAACATTACCAGTGCCTGTGTCTGAATTTGCCAGATCAAGATATTATTAAAATCATCACAGCTAGAGATGCTTTTTAAGTTTCTTCCGATGCATAAATCAGCACTACCAGGTGGTAGTCCCTGGGTCTGAAAAGTTTTCCGTCTTCCCCTTACAATCTGGATATACCTTCTAAGACAAAAGTAGACCTGAGTTCACATCCCTCCACCAAAGTACCAGTGGTACCATGTACCATATTCTTTGGGTAAATATATGATTTTTTAGAAGCTATTTGTGTCTGTATTTTCTTATTTCCTCCAGTTTTATTTCCAATAAAGACTTTTTATTCTTGGCTTCTCCAGGAACTTTGATTCACCTTCAGGGCAGCTTCCATATAACTCCATAGGCACAGACATTTGTCACTGTCTTCCTCATCAGTATTGCAGTCCTTAGCATGCTGCTGATTCTGGCTTTATTTATACTGTATCTCTGTTGTTCTTCAGTGTGATACAAAATTGTTCAGAACTCAGAATTCTTCCTGGGGTGATGCTATGACCCCAATAACTATTGTTAGTTTCCAACCTGGATAGAGCTGATCATAAAATAATTATCACTGATTCTCTTTTCATCTGGTCTGACATAGAGATACAAAGTCACTGAAAATGGGTAAGAAGGGCTGGGTTTCTAGAAGAATCTATATTTTACCAGACTTTAAATTATATCTTGGATTCCTTGATTTTGAAAGAATATTGGCAAAATTTCTGATTCAGTTACTCCTCATCAAAGTTAAATACAAAATAAAAATAGAAAAAAGTCCATGAGAGAAAGGCAATTAAATATGTTAAGAAGGAAAAGTAAATTATAGATCCTAAAATGAATTTATTTGTTGAAATAGGAATAAATAAAATGATTACCCTGTTAGCAAAATAAATATCTTAAAATAACTATCTACACTTTTGTGAATTATACTCAAATATATTGGAAATGACAAATAATTTGGTAAGATTATAAATAGTTGTCAAATAAAAAAATTACAACAATGCCTTGGCATGTATATTTTATATTTTAAAAAGAATCATCATCTATCTTTTTTCCTTATGCAATGTTTTTTTATAGCTTAAGGAGTTCCTCTCTTGAGAAACAGAAATCCAAAGAGGATTTAATTCACCTGCTGAGTAACATTTAATCACACACCAGTTTCCCATGGCTTCTGATGCTTTGTGTGGGGTCTACATTATGGAAGTTGGGAAGGGCATTTTTGAATACACCACATTTATAAATTTGCAAACATAAATATTATTCTCAGAAATTCTTTTGGTGCCAGGACAGGAAAGTAAGCCTGGTAGCTGGAGCATTACCTGTAAGTAATCATTTATTTGAGAATCTAAAGAAAGTGCTAAGAAATTTGTATCATTCTGTTCAGCATTTTTTTTATTTTTATTTTTTAAAGATTTTATTTATTTGACAGAGAGAAACACAGAGAGAGGGAACAAAAGCAGAGGGAATGGTAGCGGGAGAAGCAGGCCTCCTGCCAAGCAAGGAGCCTGATGTGGGGCTCGATCCCAGGACTCCGGGATCATGACCTGAGCCGAAGGCAGACACCCAATGACTGAGCCCCCCAGGTGCCCTTCTGTTCAGCATTTAGTGCTAGAGGTAGGAGCTAACTATTTTCCAATAATTTAACTATAGTTCTAAGTTAAATAGGAAAAGATGGAAAAAAAGAAGATGCAATCACAAATAGCCAATATGATGAAAAAAGATTTCAGAAGAAAAAATAAATATCTAGGAAGAGACACACACAGACACAAAGCAAGTGTATATATCATCATTTTAGGAAATAAATTTTTCATATTATTTTTGTTTCAGAAAATTATAAATATGTCTGTCCATCCATCCATCACTATCTATGTACATATGTTTATACATTTACCTAGGGTCATTTTAAATGTACTGATCTATATTTTTATTCAATTAGTTACTGACAATAAGTAACTAACACAATCCCTCTTGCCCTATTCCTTCCCCGTCTCCCCACCTATGTAGTATAGAGTTTGTGTGTGAAGTTGTGTTAGCTTTAAACAAAGAAATCCTGTACTTTTTTGCCCTGCATATCACAATTCTTTATTTTGACCAAAAAAATTATTTTGGATTTTTTTATAGGTATTTAAACTGTTTCAGCAAAAAAGCTTGTATAGATATCTGTGCCTTAAGCAGCAGTATGTTCAGTGGTTTTAAACCAGTTTGAAACACTGATGCTAGGATAAATTTCTCGGTTTCGCTAATTACTAAGACAGTGTTCACTTATCAATAAATAAGAATAACAATAATACTTGACTCACAGGGGCCTGGTGTCTATCACAGAGTCAACATCAAATAAATTCTAGCTGTTATTCATAAAGAAATCAAAAGGACCGTACATTTTACAATACTCTTCCTCTGTAAGTATTGTCCAACGTTATTCAGCTAAATTGAATTTACAGAGCTAATTAAAAAAGAAAGTTTGTCATGTAGAAAAAAGAAGAAATGCAAAGATGGGAAATGAAATGAAAAGCAGATGGACCCTTAGAAGTTACCGAAATGAGTGGCAGTGAAGAGTCAAACACATGCACACTTACGGAGCTGCCCAAGTCGGGCTTTTTCTTTTTTACCAAACAGACGTCCTATTGAAGACTTGATTCCCTTCTTCTTGGGGGCTTTGTGAAGAGAGTCTTGGCTGCTATTGGCACTGCCAAGCCCAAGGCTTTCTGGCTCAAGGGAGGCAGACAAACTACTGCAAAACACAAAAGAGAGCAAACTGCTCGTCCTACAAGGTACACAAGACTTGTTTCTTTAGAAAGGGACAAATGGAAGAACACTTATTTTCTACCTTTCCTCCCACATTTGCTCTTAAGCATACTGAACTTCGGGTGTTTTTTTTCCAGCCTTAGGGCCTTCCAGATTTTTTCTAGAAAAGATTATTTTTGTTCTAAATGTTTTTCCCCCTTACCTCTGATATAATCTTGAATGAACCAATGAACACAGGTGGGCTTATTCATTGCATGTTAAATGACCTCCCATTCTTTAGCGTGTGACCCTTTCCCTATTTCCTTCTCAGTTTATTTTTTTTAGTCATAAATATAATGACCTATGATAAGACATTTAAATTTAACAGTGAAATAAACTGTTTAATAAAACTTTACTCCAGCCACATCTTTCCTGAGTTTTTATCTAGCCATATTACTCTCTCCCAGTTTCAGAATCTAACTCTTTTCATTTTAAACCCTTTAGCTAGGATTTAGAAGCAAATAATCATATGCTCTAGCAGTCACTTTATGTTTTTTCTTATAGTTCTCAGGTATTCTTTTAGGTACATGATAAACTGAAATGAGTTCTAAGCCGTTGCTTGAGATTCCATTCCTGGTCACTGTCACTGACACCGTTTAATAGAAGAGGTTCAATATATATTGCTATCTATACTACCGCTGTTAATGTGACAACACCATGATGAATTACTTTACTTACTCATTTTAATTAATGAGTTCACATTCTCTAAACTCCAAACAAATAGCTTTCACATGTTAAAATATAATTCATTCTTTTCTTGGAGGGTGAAAGCATATATTTTGAAACTGGAGTAACTATTTTTTTTCACATTAGAAATGAAAAATAAACAAAACAGAAAGAAAAAAAATGGCTGCCAGCACAGAAAGCTCTGTTTTCAAATACATTTGTTGTAAAATACATACTATTTAGAAGACAGATTCTTACATAAGTTTTAATACTAAGTCATTATGTTCAGTTACATCAATGATGTGTCTAGAGGCGCTGCAATTTATAAGACTGTAAAAGGCCATATATTTAAGATGTGAATTGCACACTTAGGAATTTATTTATGCCATTAATTATTATGGAGATCTGCTTGCAATTTTGTAGGCAAACAGAAAGGACCATAGGATGACTTACTACAAAAAATGGGTATTTTCTTTTACCTTTTCTTTTACTATTTTGGTATAGATACTTTTTTCCCTAAGAACTTTCTGCCTGAGTAGCTGTTCTAGCCGGCAGCTCCAGCACCTGGAGGGTGGCGTACATATTTGTCTGCTAAAAGTAAATTAAGTGCAGTTATGAACTTCAGACCCTAATTACTCTTACACCTAAGCCAAATTTAAATCCTGTCCTAGAATCCCTTATTTTTTTTTTTTTATATTCCTGCTAGTAAGTCTTTCCATTAGCCTGACTTTATTTTAGTAGGAAATATCCACTAAAAATAGAAGAGCTTTGTCTCATTCATTTTGCTAGTAATAAGACCACAAATATACAGCTAATTTTAAAACTAAAAATTTGATTTCAGAATGCAAATTTTTTTTCTCCCACAAGTGATGTTGGGGACAGGGAGCAGAGCAATACAATGAAGAGTTAAAGTTCAAATCAAATTTCTCATATAAATGTTTAAGCAGTCAATTTGACAACACTGAAAGAAAGAGTTTCAGAAGGACAGCATGCCAAGTGCTGGGTGTTGGGAATGTCATACCTTCGGGCTTCATTGTGGTAGGAGGAGGGAAGGGTGTGAGTCATCCTGATGGCTCTAGGGGTAGGGGGAGGAGAAGTTTCACATTTAATTGTTGCTTTATCCTCCCGACCATCTTCTTCCACCACTGCAATCTAGAAGTGGAAACAATACATTCAGATGAACTCTTTCCAGATTTCAACTAAAATTGATGGATATGGAGAAATCGTTAAGCAAGGCTAACTGAGTAATTCTAATACAAAAACAAAATAAAAAACTTGGGGCATACAGGTCTTACACATAGAAATTCACATTATTGAAGAGTGTGAGTGTCATAACTGTTTAAAAGTGAAGACGTTCCAGTTTAAAAACAAAAACATGGACATATTACACAACAATATATTTCAGAGTAAATAAACATCATAGATCAATACCCAGGGACTATGAAAAAGCTATCCTGGAATCCATTTCAATATATCAGGAATGTAAATGGTCTATAAAAAGTTACTGAACACATATTTGAACTAATTCACTAAAAAAAAAAAGCATGCATCGTCAGGTTATCATAACATGGATATCTTTTACATAGATTTTTGAAGTGAGAAGAGATGGTGGCAAAAATACAACTTTACTAGATAAACTGCATTAAATCAGGCTAATGAAATCTGTTCCAGATATTTAAAAAATGAGTGGCAGTTTATTAGAAAAAAAATTCTTGCAAATTGTTTCATTTCACTACCTCTCATGAGAACATGGACAAAGGCATACAGAAACCATAAGATGGGGTGGAAGAGATTTCTTTAAAGAATTTAGTTCAGAATTCAGAGAAATTCAGGGAAACAAACCAAATTTTGTCAGAGATAGACTTGTAAAACTGCATGACAGTGAGACTTCTCAACAATTGAGTTGATTGTAAAGGTGCATTTTTTACAACAATTCTGTGTATTTTTCATGGCATCACTGTGCATTGAAATACACACATAGAGAGAAAGGCAGTGGAAAGTATAGTTAGAAGATACAGTTCTGGAAGTTCTGATGACAAAATATTAACAATATGGCTATAGCAAAAATTTAAAAGTTGTTTATTATCTTATGTCTACATGTCTTGCTTTGTTTCTACGTTAAGCTATTATGCATAAATGTGTTTATATATGATATACGATAAAGACCTCATGCATTGGAGAAACTTAGTGAAATTGCATGATTGGGCTTTTGTCATCCAAGCCTATATTACTTTTAACAGTTTACATAGGCATCTTTATAGGATTTCCTCTCTCCATTTCAACAAGTATACTGCCACCAGAAGAAGAATCTTTTTCAAGAACTACTTTCAGCATGATGTTAATACTCTGGAAAACTCTTTCTAAACTCACATCTCATCTAAATTCATAAAGTACATTTCCAAACTCTTCCTAATATGCGTTTATGTCTTCACAGTCCCATGATCTAGCTGTAACTGTTTTCTATGATTATTTCTGCTAAGCCTGACCCTTCTGCTTCCAGATTTTTCCCCCTGAAACACCTCCTAAATGACTTATTCTGTCCATATTGCCAAACTATGCCAACTTTCCAAATACCAGCTTTTAAAATCACCATACACAAACTGTTTGTCTGAATAATGCTTAGAGCTTACACTATATAAATAAAATAGAGGAGAAAGGATTTGGAATGAAATGGATTTGAATTCTGGTTTCTCTTACTTGTTTTATGACATGTTCTAATTACTTACCTTCTCTAAGATTCAATTTCCTCATCAATAAAATGGATGTGCTAATACTTAACAGGTTCTTTTGAAGTACAAATAGAATCATACCTGTAACTTCTTAGCCTGGTACACAATAATTTTTAGTTTGTGGCCTTTCCATGACCAAGACCACCTACCTTTCTCACCAACCATTTCTTCACCCCCTGAATTCCCTGAGCCTGCATTTCTGTACAGGGCCTTCCTTGGTGACTTTTTTCCCTTATATCCACTGAACTTCTTTTACTCCATCGTCTACTCAGACTTCTTTCTATATTTCCAGTATGATCCTTTTAAGTGGTAGAGGAAGTCAAAGACAAAGAACCTTATGCATGATAAATCTGACAGTTGAGAACCAACTGGTAGTATTAAGGAGAAGATACTATACGAAGATAGATGATAACTCAAGAAAAAAAAATTCCATCAATCTTAGCCACACAAATATGATATAGATTTCTTTATTTTAAAAAAGACAAAAGAAAAAAATAGTTTGCTGGTTCCTAAAGTGTTTGGATATAGTCTATCACATCTTGATGATGCTGAAAAATAGATTTATGCACTAGATAGTAGGTTGAATCTTTGAAATCTTTCCCATCTGATATCCCATGGGTCTGAGCTCTGCTGTTCTCAATTATCTAACAAGACATCATTTTGTGAATCAGAACTGGAGTCAATTTTGTTTCTCATTTCCAATATTTCTTCTATTTGTGTCACACCAAATAGGAAGGCAGCAGATTAATGATATTTTTATAAGTTATGTATTCTTGATGCTCTGGCTTCTGGTGCCCTGCTGACCCAGGACAGAATGTTCCTCCCAGGGCTAGCTAATTCCTAGAGATAGCAAACTACTTCCTTGGAGTGCACCTTTCATGTGCACATCAACCAATCTAGACCAGTCTGCCAAATCATACTCTCTATCTGGCTCTTACACTTCAGGATGCAAAATTCCTCTCCCTTAATTATCACAGGCTAGGAATCAGACAACTAGAGATGGCCCAATACCTAGAGCCCACTGACATGATTAAAAGTACCCAATCCTAAACCTGCTTACCCAGCCTTGCTTTTCCAACAGAAACCACAGTAAAGCTCCTACTCATCCTTTGTCCTAGCTCTTTCTGCTTCAGGATGGACCTACTCGGGTACTTCCTTTGCCTTTGCATTCCATGGCATGCCCCATCCTCTTGGGAAGTGTGAGTAACAAGTTATCTTTTCACTGGCTGTGGTCTCCTGATCTGTTGGTCTCACATACCTGAATAATAGTAAAACCTACATTTAAAAATAAGCAGCGTTGGTCTAGCATTGAGAACAAACAATCTAACTCTAGGATATTTAGACCACATAATTTAATCATTACCCTACAAAGCATAAACAATTTTATTTTGAGGCATTTGTTCTTATAATCATATTCACTGGATAACACTTAAATACTTTCAGTATTTTTTATGTTAATGAAATGGTTCAACCAAAGTGAATATAATTTTAAAGCTTGCAAAGAAAAGCAACATTCAGCTAGCAACCATATAAAAGATATTTACAGTACCTTTCTCCGATGTTTCCTTAGATCACTTGGCTGTGATTGGCAGTAATAAAAGCAACATAAAACAGAACTAATTAATGAGTACCATTTGATCATGTTACAAGTTTAAATAGTATTCTATAACTTGACTGTCTTGTTTTTTTCATTCCATTGTTTTCTAAATAAATGTCTTTAACCATTATAGAAGGACTCCTCCTGAGAGGGACTTCAGAGAGGAAACTTCTTAGAAGGAATGGGCAGAGGGCATGTACACACGATGGGGTCAAACATATGTGTATGAGATCTGAGACATGAAACCTTAAGAAATAGGAAACACATATGGAGTGATTTAGCCAGAAATAAATATGGGACTATATCTTCCCAAGAAAACATAAATGGGAATGAAGAAGATCATATATAAATGAAGAATCAGTGCACATATATGGAGTTTATAAACATTCCTTTTTGCCCTATCTATGCCTTGGTCCTCCCCTGGCCAGGGAAGCTATTCCTGATGTATCTCAAAGTTGCTGGCATCCTAACAAATCTCTCATTCTCAAATGCCAAAATCTCTGGCTTCAGTATAACATGTTTCTATGGCTGCTGTTTTCTTGTCAATGTGCTTTTACAGAATTTTTTTAAAAGCTAATTATTTCTGATTTCTGATGAACCTATATTCACTTAATATCTTCATTAATTTTTCTTGTGTGAGTAAAACAATTTTATTCCATTTTAGTTATACTTACATTTATATATTTTTTATGTTATTGGAAAATTGATTGACCTTATTCAATATTCTAACTAGATGCTGGCAGAATGTTCTTTATGTTTATAGATTTGTGGTGAAGTAAAAGTAAATAAAAGCACATTTTATAATCAGGACAAATAACAATGATTCCAAAACATATACAAATGAATTCAATAATCCTTTCAATCTGTTTTTCTGTCCCTAAAATTTTTCATTTTCCTCTGAATATTCAAACATGGATTATATCCAATAAAATTATCTCCCCCCCAATATTTTCTATAGGTAGAAGAAAATCTACTTGTTTTTCACTGTAGCAGTGATGAATTTAATCATAAAGTGTTATTAGGGGAATGACTTCCCGGGTTTCATTTTTTGTTTTTCTGAGTCAGATAGAGGAAATTTTAAGTACATTTTTCCCCTCAGGAAATGCTTTAAACATTTTTAAGTACTGGAATTACAATGTAATAATGTTCATTTACCATTGATTTATTTATGACTAATTGCTCAAGAAAATGCATGAAAGCTGTGGCATCTTTTTCATATATATACAAACATCATGTCTAAATGATGTGTATAAATGTGTTTACACATTTTATTAGTATAAAATAATACCATCAAAGATTATTATGCTGGAGGGTATTATGCTAAGTGAAATAAGTCAGTCAGAGAAAGACAATTATCACATGATCTCTCTGATATGAAGAATTTGAGAGGCAAGGCGGGAGTTTGGGGGGGTGGGGGAGAAAAATGAAACAGGAAGGGATGGGGAGGGAGACAAACCATAAGAGACTCCTAGACTCATGAAACGAACTAAGGGTGGCTGGGAGGCAGGGGGGTAGGGATGGGGTGGCTGGATTGTGGACATTGGGGAGGGTATGTGCTATGGTGAGTGCTGTGAAATGTGTAAGCCTGACGATTCACAGACATGTACCCTGGGGCAAATAATACATTATATGTTAATAAAAATTAAAAAAAAAAGATTATGATGCTAATGTTTATGAAAATACTTAAAAGAGCAAAACACTATGTTGCAAAAAGGTAAGGAAGAATAGCAGAAGAGAACTGAAGCTTCCTTGCCTTGAACGCTAACTAAATTATGCCCTGTGGGCCAACATTCTTACTGTAGCTTTGATAATAAACAAGTCATCAATATATGTAGCAAATATAAACAGAAACTAAGCCAGAGACAGTATCCTGTTTAGTTAATAGAGTCAGATTGATGGTTCCTAGACCTCTAAAGTAAGCAAATCATAACGTAGCTCCTTATATTGGGTATATCTTAGTACATTGGCTAAAAGTTTGTACTGTGTTGAGGTGGGGTCAATTCTGATTAGCTGTCCTTTGTCCTGATTGGACATTGTTTATCATGTCTATTTTAAAATTATTTTTCTTAAGATTTTATTTATTTGAGAGTGAGAGTGAGAGCATGAGCAGGGGGGTAACCTCAGAGGGAGAAGCAGATTCCCTGCTGAGCAGAGAGCCTGACTAGTGGCTAGATCCCAGGATAAGACCTGAGCTCAAGATCTGAGTCAAAGGCAGCCACTTAACTGACTGAGCCATCCAGGTGTCCCTATTCAAAAAATTGTATTTATTTATTTATTTATTTAAAATTGTTCAAAAAAGATTTTATTTATTTGACAGAGAGAGACACAGCAAGAGACGGAACACAAGCAAGGGGAGTAGGAGAGGGAGAAGCAGGCTTCCCGCCAAGCATGGAGCCTGATGTGGGGCTCGATCCCAGGACTCCAGGATCATGACCCGAGCTGAAGGCAGACACTTTACGACTGAGCACCCCAGGCGCCCCTAAAAAATATTTTTTAATATCAAGTCTAGAAATGAGCACAGACTAGAGGACTCAGTAGCTTAAGAAGGTAAAATTTACCTTTTTTTTAAAAATTTGGCCATTTTTCTTTTATGTTGACTTTATTGTATGGAAGTCTATAACCATAAAGAACTTGAAAGTGAAAAATGCTGCCACACCATAAAAATATTTTCTGTTTCAATTCTTAATTATAAAATTAAACAAAAAGATATTTAACTTATATACATAACAAATTTTATAAAATTAAAATTAAAAAAAAATAATAAGGTAGCTTTTCCCCAGAGGTGAGAGCATTTTCTATAAAGATAGATAGATAGATATAATTTATTTACAAATATGGGCATATATGTGCATTAATATAAATCAGTGCCAATGGAAATAATTTTTACAATTTATTAGCTATAACTGTATATACTGTTATAGCTAATAAATAACTGTATACTGTAACATATTTATGTAAAGATATCATTTAGAAAATGAATTAAAATTTTTTTTCAGATATTTTACACACATACATACACACACAGATATATTGTGACACTTTTTAGAGTATCTTCACAGCCTTCTGACTTTATTTAGAAACACTGTATACACTTCAAATTCTTCTGTAGTATCATTAACTTCTCCTCCATTTATTATATTTGTGCTAGTTTTATACTGTAAAAAACTATTATTTGACCTATTTGTTTTTAATTAATTTCTATCTCCAAATTCATTTTTAATTAGAATTTTATTATTTTAACAGTAAACCTTTTAATATTCATTACAAAAACATAATTTTAACTCCAAAAATAGTTTAGAATATTTAAATCTTCATTATTGTCATTTAAACATATTCCCAGGTAATCATACACACACAAAAAAGGGACAGAATAGCACACGCTTTTGTCAGCAAATTTGAAGAAAAATCCAGCTCCATTTACTGTGTGGAACATGAGCATTTTACTCATACTCTCAAACCCCAGTTACCTCTGCTCTCTGTTGAGGTGATGCCCTCAGACTTGAATATGTTATCATGAGAATTAACTGACTAACCATCATAGCATTCAGTAGTCATTCTCATCATTTCTTCCAGAGGCTTCTCTATATTATTTTTAGCAAAGGGAACTTTGATTTTCTCCCAGTTATGTTTAGGGTACCTCTTAATTTAGGTTTCCAACTATTAATCCCAAATATAAAAATAAGTGAAATAAAGAAAGAGTAAAGAAGGGTAAAAATGTTGACATAAAATTCTAAAAAAAATTGGGAAATTGTCACTTTTATTTTTGATGGCTCTTTTTATTAAAATTATATTATCTATATTACAAAATGTTAACATGCTATGTTGTTTTATTGAAGCAATTATAATAATGTTTTTTGTGATTTATTGCCTCCATCTTAAGGCAATAAATCTTATCTTATTTATCTTATCTTATTTACTTCATCAAGATCCTATCACTAAAAATTTACTCAATGGTTTAAGTCATTCAGATAGCTGCTGGGATATTTAGACTGCTGCTCTTCTATTTACTTATTATGTGACCTTAGAAAATTACACCTTTGTAGGCTACATTTGCTTATCTCATAATGGGATTAATAGTTGCACCTACCACATAGGGATGTTGTGAAAAAAAGAAAAACAACAAAAATCACAGAAGGTCCTTAGAATAAACACCCAATAAGTATCAGTTCATGCACCATTAATCCTAATGGGGGCAAATGTTCTCATGCAAATCATCATACCAGTGTCATGACTCCCATCCGATCCATTTCCCTGGCAGGACTCCGAGGGGTGAGCTTTGGCGTTGAGTGTCCACTCGGGGGAGACGAACTGGCCAGCGAAGAAGCTGTAACCGAGGCAGTGATGGAGGTACCTGGGTGGACTCTTGCTAAATTCAGGCCTTCCAGGCTCACACTAGCCACTCTGTTCTCAATTTCTTCAGCACGTAACTCCGTAGATTCTTTTTCTTCCTGAATTAGCCTGAAAGATACAGTTTAATTTCGATCCATTATATAGTGCTAAGATGATACTTGGAATTCACATAAATAGATGAATTAATAAAGAGCTCTGTGAACATTTTATACCAAATCTAATGTTTTCTTTTCTCTAAGGCAATGATGTAACTTTCAATAAATTCCAGAGGCTTTCTGGCTGAAATTTAGAAAATCCTTCTTTTCAAGTGATATATAAATCCTCCCCACTTTCAGTCTAACCCTCTTTTTATACTACCACCTGCTAAAACTTTTTTCCACCTGCTAAACCTTTTAAAACCTTGCCTGCCTAGATAATTTCTGATGCTTAATCCTTTTTTTTTCTGCCACTCATCCTAATCTTACATTTGAATTGAGGTGCTAATAAATAAGACTTTAGAAACTCAGATCCTAACAAAGATACTGAATCTTACCTCCCACCTGATAAAAATACAACTGACAGAATCTTCAATGAATGGACATTCATAATTATCATTTGGTCAAATAAAACCCTGAGACTTTTTAGCAATACCTACTTAGCCAAGTCAACTTCAAAAAAGCACGGTAATGTAATAATATGGAGATGATCTATCTACAGCTAGATAGATATGTACATACAGAATAAAAGAAATTGTTTTAAATGTTGCTATAAATGACTTTGAGAAGACAAAGCACTATTACTCATTTTTTCTTTAAGGAGAAGCTTCAAGAACATGTATAAATTAACTATTACAGAGATGCAAAGAACAATTAGCTGGGTTACATAAATATCCGACCTAAGTTGAATCTATAAATATTTTGTATATTGTTATAATGAAACTGTGTAGCAGCAGTTGATTTAAAAATGGGGATCAATAACCTCTCCTGAGATATTTTCTTCTTAACTACAAATGGGTTATTGTCATCCCCTATGATACATAGTCCTTAAAACCAAGGTTATGATAACTGCAAAGTTTTCTTTTTGCATATTTACTTTGGAAACCAGTTTTTTGGTTTCTTACAAAACTAAACATACTCTTACCATATCATTCAGTTATTGTGTTCCTTGATATTTATCTAAAGGAGTTGAAAACTTAAGTCTACACAAAAACCTGCTTACAGATGTTTATAGCAACTTTATACATAATTGACAAAACTTGAAAGCAACCAAGATCTTTAGTTGGTGAAGGGATAATTGTGGTATATCCAGACAATGGAAGAGTATTCACGGCTAAAAAGAAATGAGCTACCAAACCTTGAAAAGAGATGGAAGAACATCGAATGCATATGACTAAGTAAAAGATGCCAATCTAAACAGGATACATCTTGCATAATTCCAACTCTATAACACTCTAGGAAAGGCAAAACTAAAGGGACAGGAAAAAGATCAATGCTTGTCAGAGGTCAGCAGGGGGAAAGGGATGAATAGGCAGAGCACAGAGGACTTTTATGGCAGTGAAAAATGCTCTGTATACCATAATGATGGATACTTGTCATACATTTTCCAGACCCACAGAATGCACGTCATCAAAAGTAAATTGTAATGTGAACAATGGAATTTGGGTGATTATTATGTGTCAGTATAGGTGCATCAAATTTAATATGCTCCTGTGGTGAAGGGTGTTGACAGTGGGGGAGGCTGGGCATGCGTAAGGCCAGGGGATATATGGGAAATCTCTATACTTCAACTTTGCATGAACGTAAAACTGCTTCCAAACTTTAAGTCAAAAAATATTGAGGCATATTTACTCTTAGTTATAATTTTTCAGTTCCACAAAGAATATGAATTCTGTGGTGCCTGGGTGGCTCAGGTGGTTAAGCCTCTGCGTTCAGCTCAGGTCATGATCCCAGGGTCCTGGGATCCAGCCCCATGTCTGGCTTCCTGCTCAGCAGGGAGCTTGCTTGTCCCTTTCTGTCTGCCCTTCCTCCCTCTGCTCCTGCTCTCTTTTTGTGGGCTCTCTCTCACAAATAAATAAAAATATATTTTAAAAAGAATATGAATTCTCTTACTTTAATTTTCATGAGTACACTTTAAGTTCACCCAAAGATCAGAATCCCAAAGGAAGGCTTAGTCAAGTAACATAGCACAACATTATTAATACTTTAAACACATTCCAATGGGAACAAAAAAGTCTCCTCTTAAAAAAAAAAAAGAAAGAAATTTTGTACTTTAAAATGACTAGTGGGAAATGACTCCTTCAGAAAAATGGGTTTTCTACAAATAAACTGTAGTTATGAACTCCAGACATCTGTAAAGGAAAGTCAAACCTAGAGAAATAAACTGAGTAATAGGTAGATTGAATTTTAATTAAACAGGAAATCCAATGCTACCTATATGTTCAGTTTATTTAGAAAAATGACAATCCATTAATCTTTAGAATCCTGATGTAGAGAAAGAAAGAGGGGCGCCTGGGTGGTTCAGTGGGTTAAAGCCTCTGCCTTCAGCTCAGGTCATGATCTCAGGGTGCTGGGATCGAGCCCCGCATAGGACTCTCTGTTCAGTGGGGAGCCTGC
>CM053611.1:77638129-77707688 GCA_028646535.1 Procyon lotor
ATTTCACCCCTTCTCCAACCCTCTCCTCTCTGGTAACCATCAGTTTGTTCTCTACAGTTAAGAGTCTGTTTCTTGGTTTGCCTCCCTTTTTCCCTTTGTTCTTTCGTTTTGTTTCTTAAATTTCACATATTAGTGAAATCGTATTTAGTTTTCTGTGAATTATTTCACTTAGCATTATACTCTCAAGTTCCATTCACGTTGTTGCAAATTTTTGTTTTGTTTTTTGAGAGAGAAAGAAAGAGAGTACACATAGATGTACACACATGAGTGAGGGGAGGTGGCAGCAGAGGGAGAGGGGGATTTTTTTTGTTATGTTGTATATCTGTAACATGTGCATTTTTGGTATTTTTTTAAATTAAATTCAGTTTAATTAACATATACTGTATTATTAGTTTCAGAGGTAGAATTTAGTGATTCAGCAATTGCGTATAACACCCAGTGCTCATTAGTTCAAGTGCCCTCCTTAATATCCATGACCCAGTAACCCCCACCCACCTCTCCTCCAGCAAGAGAATTTTAAGCAGGCTCCATGTAGAGCCTGAAGCAGAGCTCAATCTCATGACCCTGAAATCATGACCTGAGCCAAAATCAAGAGTCATATACTTAGCCAACTTAGTCACTCAGGTGCCCCAAGATTTCATTCTATTTTAGGGCTGAATAATTCTCCATCATATGTGTATATACATTTCTTTACCATTTATCTAACAACGGACTCTAGTCTGCTTCCATAGTCTGGTTACTGTAAATACTGCTACAATAAACATAGGGTTGCATGTATCCATTTGAATCAGCGTTTTGGTATCTTTGAGTAAATACCAGTAGTGTGATTATTGGATCTTAGGGTAGTTCTTTTTTTTTTTTTGAAGATTTTATTTATTTGTCAGAGAGAGATAGAGAGAGAGCACAAGCAGGGGCAGCAGCAGGCAGAGGAAGAAGCAGGCTCCCGTTGACCAAGGAGCTGGAAGTGGGACTCGATCCCAGGACCCTGGGATCATGATCTGAGCCGAAGGCAGCCGCGTAGCTGACTGAGCTACCCAAATGTCCCAGATAGTTCTCTTTTTAACTTTCTGAGGAATCTCTACTGTTTTCCAGAGTGGCTGTACCAGTTTGCATCCCCACCAACAATGTAAGATTCTCCTTTCTCCACATCTTCACCAGCAACACTTGTTGTTTCTTATGTTTTTGATTTTAGCCATTCTGACAGGTGTGAAGTAATATCTCCTTGTGCTTTTTATTTGCAATTCCCTGATGATTAGTGATGTTGAGCATCTTTTCATGTGTCTGCTGGCCATCTGTATGTCTTTTTGGGAAAATTTCATTTCTTCCCATTTTTAATTGTATTATTTATTTTGGGGGTGTTGAGTTTGTAGAAATTTTTTATGTATTTTTGGATACTAACCCTTTATCAGATATGTCATTTGCAAATATCTTCTCCCATTCTGTACGTTGCCTTTTAGCTTTGTTGATTCCTTCATTGTGCAAAAGCTTTTTTTTTTTTTTTTTTTCTTTGATGTAGTTCCAATAGTTCATTTTTGGTTTTGCTTCCCTTACCTCAGGAGACGTATCTAGAAAAATGTTGCTCTGGCTGATGTCGGAAATTACTGCCTATGCTCTCTTTTAGGATTTTTAGGGTTTCAGATCTCACATTTAGATCTTTAATCCATTTTGAATTTATTTTTGTGTATGCTATAAGAAAGTGTTCCAGTTTCATCCTTTTGCATGTAGCTGTCCAGTTTTCTCAACACTATTTCTTGAAGATACTGTCTTTTTCCCATTGTATATTCTTTCTTCCTCTGTTGAAGATTAATTGACCATATACTTGTGAGTTTATTTCTGTATTCTCTATTCTGTTCCATTGATCAATGTGAATGTTTTTATGCCAGTACCATACTGTTTTGATTACTAAAGCTTTGTAATATAACTTGAAGTCTGGAATTGTGATACATCCAGTTTTGATTTTCTTTTTCAAGATTGCTTTGGCTATTCAGGGTCTATTGTGGTTCCACATAAATTTTAGGATTGTTTGTTCTAGTTCTGTGAAAAATATTGTTGTTATTTTGAGAGTAATTACATTAAATTTGTAGATTGCTTTGGGTAATATAGACATTTTAACAATATTTGTTCTTCTAATCCACGAACATGGAATATCTTTGCATTTCTTTGTGTTGTCTTTAATTTCTTTCATCAACATTTAATAGTTTTCAGAGTAGAGGTCTTTCACCTCCTTGGTTAAGTTTATGCCTACATATCTTATTATTTTTTTTATTTTATTATTTTTTAAAAGTGCAATTGTAAATGGGATTATTTCCTTCCTTTCTCTTTCTACTGCTTCATAATTAGTGCATAGGAATGCAATAGATTTCCATACATTGATTTTGTACCCTGCTATCTTAATGAATTCATTTATCAGTTCCAGTAGTTTTTTGGTGGAGTCTTTAGGGTTTTCTATATACAGTATCATGTCATCTGTAATTGTCAAAGTTTTAGTTCTTCCTTACCAATTTGGACATTTTTTCTTTATTTTTGTTGCCTAATTGCTATGGCTAGAATTCTAGTACTATGTTGAATAACAGTGGTGAGAATGGACATCCTTGTCTTTTTCCTGACCTTAAGGGAAAAACTCTGTTTTTCATCACTGAGTATTATATTTGCTGTGGGTTTTCCATGTAAAACTTTAATTATGTTGAGGTATTTTCCTTCTAAATCTACTTTGTTGAGGCTTTTTATCATGAATGGGTACTGCACTTTGCCAAATGCTTTCTCTTCATCTATTGAAATGATCATGTTTTTTAACCTTTTTCTTATTGATGTGATATATCACATTGATTTGTGAATATTTAACCACCCTTGTATTCTAGGACTAAATCCCACTTGATTGTAGTGAATGTATTTTTAATGCATTGTTTGATATGGTTTGCTAATATTTTTGTTGAGAATTTTTCCATCTATGTTCATCAGAGATATCGGCCTACAGTTCTCTCTCTCTCTCTCTTTTTTTTTTTTTTTTGTAATGTCTTTGTCTGTTTTTGGTATCAGGGTGATATTGGCCTCACAGAATAGATTTGGAAGTTTTCTTTTATTTGTATTTTTTGGAATAGTTTGAGAAGAATTCATAAAACCTCTTCTTCAAAGGTTTGGTAGAGTTTGCCTGTGAAGTCATCTGGTCCTGGACTTTTGTTTGTTGGGAGTTTTTTGATTAATGATTCAATTTCATTGTTGATAACTGGTCAGCTCAAATTTTTTATTTCTTCCTGCTTCAGTTTTAGGTTATAGATTTCTA
This sequence comes from Procyon lotor, assembly GCA_028646535.1. Lineage (NCBI taxonomy): Eukaryota > Metazoa > Chordata > Mammalia > Carnivora > Procyonidae > Procyon > Procyon lotor. Next base: position 77,641,410 of record CM053611.1, read on the forward strand.
GGAATTTACCCATTTCTTCAAGTTTGTCCAATTTATTGGCATATAATTTTTCTCAATATTCTCTTAAAATTGTATTTCTGTGGTGTTGCTTGTTATTTCTTCTCTTTCATTAGTGATTTTGTTTATTTGAGTCTTTATTTTATGAGTCTGGCTAGACGTTTATCAATTTGGTTGATCTTTGAAAAGAACCAACTCCTAGTTTCATTTATCTCTTCTATTGGTTTTTGTTCATTTAATTTTAGTTTCTGTATCATTAATTTCTGCTCTAACCTTTATTATTTCCTTCCCTCTGTTAGTATTGATGTTGTTTGCTATTTTTCTAGCTCCTTTAGGTGTAAAGTTAGATTTTTCTTTTGAGATTTTTCTTGCTTCTAGCCTGCATTGCTATAAACTTTCTTCTTAGAACCACTTTTGCTGTATTCCAAAGATTTTGGACTATTGCATTTTCATTTTGATTTGTTTCCATTTAATTTTTTATATCTTCTTTGATTTTTCTGTTGATTCATTTTTAATTTAGCAGCATGTTATTTAACTGTCATGTATTTGTGTTCTCTCCAGATTTTTCTTCTGGTTGACTTTAGTTTCACAGTGTTGTGGTCAGAAAAGATGCATGGTATGACTTCAATCTTTTTTTTTTTTAAAGATTTTATTTATTTATTTGACAGGGAGGAGAGAGACACAAGTAGGCAGAGAGGCAGGTAGAGAGTGGGGGGGAAGCAGGCTCCATGCTGAGCAGAGAGCCCGATGGAGGGCTCAATCCCAGGACTCTGAGATCACGACCTGAGCCGAAGGCAGAGGCTTAACCCACTGAGCCACCCAGGCGCCCCAACTTCAATCTTTTTTAATTTGTTGATTTCATTTGTGGTCTAATATGTGATCTATTCCGGAGAATGTTCCACATGCATTTGAAAAGAATGTGTATACTACTGTTTTAAGATGCAATGTTCCGAATATATCTGTTAAGTCCATCTGATCCACTGTGTCATTCAAAGCCACTGTTTCCTTCTAGATTTTCTGTTTGGATGACCCATCCATTGATGTAAGTTAAAGTCCCCTACTATTATTGTATTAGTATCAATTCACTCCTTTAGGTTTGTTATTAACTGTTCTATGTATTTGAGTGCTCCCATGTTGGGTGCATATTTATAAATGTTCTATTTTCTTGTTGGATTGTTCCCTTTATTTATTATATAGTGTCCTTCTTTGTCTTTTGTTATACTCTTGGTTTTAAGTCAATTTTTCTGGTGTAAGTATTGCTACCCTAGCATCTTTTGACATCCATTTGCATGATAAATATTTCTCCATGCCTTCACTTTCAATCTGCCAGTGTTTTTAGGTCTGAAATGTATCTCTTGTCAGCAACATATAGATGGCTCTTATTTTTTTTAAATTCAATCTGTCATTCTATGTCTTTTGATTGGAGCATTTCGTTCGTACATCCAAAAATAATTATTGACAGATATGTATTTTTTGCCACTTTGTTACTTGTTTTGTAGCTGTTTTTGTAGTTTTTCTCTGATCCTTTCTTCCTCCTCTCGTTCATAGTTTGTTGGCTTTCTTCAGTGATATATTTGGATTTCTTTCTCTTTGTTCTTTGCATACCCATTACTGACTTTTTGTTTGTGGTTACCATTAGCAGTCTATATTAAGTTGATGGTTGCTTAAGTTTGAACCCATTCTTTAATTCTCTCCACATCACATTTTAGGCATATGGTATCACATTTTATATCTTTTTATTTTGTGAATCCCTTGACTAATTTTTACAGATATATTCTCTACCTTTAGTTGTAGAGTTTATTCTTCAGTCTTCAGATGATTTTCTGGGTTATATTCACTTATGTGAGTGTTATCTAGTTGTATCCATGGGATGAGATGAGCTTAGGTTCCTCCTACTCCACCATCTTCCCCTGCTGCCCATGATACTTATTTCTTTTGAATATTGGTATATACTCGACTTATATATACTTCTTAATTTCTTACAAATTAGCAACAATATTAAATACATTATTAGGGTCAGCAAGGAAACATATAAAAGGAAACATATAAAACATATAAAAAACATATAATTAATAACTTAATTAGTCTAGGCCAAGATTACAACTGGGCTTTACTACCCTAAGGTAACAAAGTTGAGTTCCTAGAGGGACATGGGTTGTCATTGAGGGTGTCTGTATATATTTTCAATGAAAAGAAATATCACAGATACATACTTGATTTCAAACCTATTCAGTGTGTTAAATCATTCATTCCATAGCATCAATAAATGTTATTCACTTTGAATTTATGTTGTATATTATTTTTCTATTTATACTAATCAAATATTTATGAAACACTTTCTATTTATTAAGAAAAGTGCTAGGATATAGATACAGGATAGTGAGCAAAACAAGATAAATTTCTTATTCTTATATAATTTACAATCTAATGAAGGTAAGAAAGACAGTAAAATGAACTGAATAACAGAAGAAGGGATGGTAGAGATGTTCATGGTGAAAGTAAAGAGGGTGAAATGTTATGGGGCAATGGTGTAGAATGAGGAGAATGTTCCAGAAGAAAGGAATAGCAACTATAAAGGAGAGAGTAAGGAACATTCAAAGAACTGTAGGTCATCTATAATGGAACATGGCACCACGTAGGTGAGAATGCTGAGGAAGGTGGGGCATTGTAGACAATATGAAGTATTTTGTTCTTTATCTTCAGAGCAACTGAAGGGTTTGAAAAGGGTTACTTTACCTAAGCACACTGGGTTTTAAAAAAGTCTTCTCTGGCTGCAGTGTTACTTTGGATTATATGGGAACCCATGCACCATGAGGAAACCAGAAAGAAAGTATTATTGTCATCTACATGAGAATCTACTGTAATGTGCAAGAGGCTGATGATAGTAGAGAACTGGATAGATGTGAATCATATTAAGAGGCTAACAGATACAGCCGGAGCCAGAAAAATGAACAAAAAACCTCCATTGTTCAAAATAGTAAAAAACTGTTCATCCACTGAGAAAAAACAAGTTAAGAATAGTTTCCCAATGTTTGAAAGACTATAAATCCACCTGACACAGTTAGGTTCTTCACTGGGGTTAGTCAAGTTAATGATAAGTAAAGACTACTATGTCACTAGGATTTGAGAAAGTATATATTGAGTTAAAAACTGAAATTATCAACATTTCTCAATGTTTGAATTGATAACCTGTACAACTTCAACTCTATAATGTAATCTACTCTTTGGAAACCATCTATTATCCAGTGTGGCGATAGTACATTTTTTTCATATCTAGTATGACATAATTCAGTCCTAGTTAATTTCACTCTGATGTCCAAATACTTTTAAGGAGCTGGCTGCATATTAATTGCATGCTATTTAGTACCTTTACGGCAGTGTTAAATGTACCTTAAGAATGTACCTTATTATCACAAATACCATTTAAATAGTAAATTTTAATGTAAAAAGTGTTTTAAAATTCAAAGGTTCCCAGGTGATGCTTATGCTTCTGGTTTAATTATATCATTTTTAGTATCAAGGTCTTCTAATCCTTTAAAACCATCAGTGATGGGGTGCCTGGGTGGCTTAGTGGGTTAAAACCTCTGCCTTCAGCTCAGCTCATGATCTCAGGATCTTGAGATTGAGCCCCACATGGGGCTCTCTGCTCTGCAGGGAGCCTGCTTCCTCTGTCTCTCTGGTTCAGTGGGTTAAAGCCTCTGCCTTCAGTTCAGGTCATGATCCAGGGTCCTGGGATTGAGACCTGTATTGGGCTCTCTGCTCAGCGGGAGCCTGCTTCCTCCCTCTCTCTATGCCTGGCTCTCTGCCTACTTGTGACCTCTCTGGCAAATAAATAAATAAAATCTTTTAAAACAAACAAACAAACAAACAAACAAATAAATAAAACCATCCGTGATAATTGAACTCACCTGATTTCTTTGTTGATGGCATCCAATTGTTCCTGAAGCATCATGGCTAGAGTCTGGGCATCAGAATGACCACTCGGAGAGAGAAGATCCATTGAACTAAAAATAGTTTCTCTGTCATCATCATCAATATCAGACATTTCTGTATCACTTTCAAAAGGGTGGCTGCTTAGCACTCCAATTTGCTGAGTTCTATTCCACTCATGATCCCCAAGAGACTTCACCTGTGTGGTAAATGAGTAATTATCGTATGTATCATATTGCTCATTATCAAAGCAGTATTCTGAAAAAATCAATAAAAAGCACACGTTTTTATAGTTTACCTAGCAAAAGCAGAACTGATTATTACCATTTTAATGCACTGTTTCAAAAAATATTTCCTTGACATCTTAAGTAATGGCAAATACTTATTGTTAGCATAAATATCAAGATTTTAATAGGAATAATGATGATAAACTTATACATGATTTCTAATTCAATCTTCATTGAAGTGAACAATTACTTTAAAGTGCCTATGTTTGAAACATTTTTCCTTCTTTCCAAATGTAACAATCTCTTTTCACTTGTGCTGAAGCATTTCCATCTCTTATACTAGTTACTTACCTACACTTTCTTATTTTAGGCTGAGACTGCAGTTATCACACTAGTTATACAATAATTCTCTTCCCAACATTCATTTACATAGATTCTAACAAAGTATAATTAAAATAATATTGAAAAGGGATTTAATTTCATCTCTACTGTTCTGATCACTTAAATGCTTCATTGATTTTTTAAGCCCAACGCACACTAATTTACGTGACTATGGTTTTTATTTGATGTAATAAATCCCTCATGTGACTGTAAATCTTTTTTTGTAAGTAATCTCTATGCCCCATGTGGAGCTCCAACTCATGACCCCGAGATTAAGAGTTGCACACTCCATTGACTGAGCCAGCCAGCTGCTCCTAAAGACCATGTATCTACTGGTGTTTTTCAAGTTGTATTCTGGTGGTAGAAGACGGAGGGAAGTAAAAGAGAGAGGACCTAGAGTTTTCTGTATTTTACAAAATTGGTTTTCATTTTTGCGGTGATGTAAAACGATTTTCTGGGGGGAACCACATGATATTTCCCAGAGTATTTATTTAAGATTTAAAGACCTGAATTAGCGCTTGTGTTATCCATTATTTGGTAACAAGTAGCACTAATTTATTTGTCATATATAAATGAGAAAAGAACTAAGATGGACTTGATACATTCTTCATTTGTTCACTTCTTATTTGTTCATTTAAGAGATACTGAATGCCTACGATGAAGTATTAATTTATACCCAACACAGGTACTAATTAAAAACCACAGGATATCAAGGACCCGTATACAAATAAGGACAATTAGGTTATATAGTATTCAATACATAAAAGTGGTTGGGGAGAACAAACTATACCTAGGGCACAAAGGAACTATATTACTCTCCTGTAAAATACAACTCTGAACTTACAATACACATAACTTACAAACTGATCAAATGAATGAAGACTGGCACTGCAGTTTATTCTGAAGAGTTCTCTATAAACACTTTCAATAGTACATGCACATTTTCCTCAAAGTTTTATTAAAATAGTAATTATAATTAAAATATTTAACTAATTTTAATTAACAATATGAATACTATTGCACAAGTACCCAAACAAACCCAAAGTCCATTTGTTTGGCAATACAACATAAGGGATAAAAAAGCATGGAATCTAAATCCACACAAACAGAGGTTCAAGTTTGGACTCTGTCACTTTGCTGCCTATATAATGTTGAACCCTTAAAATTTCTGAGCTTCAATCTTTGCATGTCTGAAGTTAGCATAAAAATAGAACCAAATTCATAAGGTTATGTGGATACACGCATGGGTACTGCTTAGTTCAACTTCTGGCACATAGCAGTGGTTTTGCAATAGTTATAGTCTTAAAAATATGTCATATGTCACATTTGACACTAAAAATGCTAGCAGTTTGAATTCTCTCAGTATTAAAATTCTATCCAAGGTGGAAGAAGATATTTACTCAGAATCATGAAAGACTTGAAATTTTTAAAAAATTAACCTTTGGCTCATCCCTTCGCACACCCATGCGGCCTCTCCTGGGTCTTCTGATTACTTTAGTTGTTCTGTAATCGGACTGGCTGTCCACTAGGGATCCAACAGAATACCGCAGCTCAGCTGAGGTGTCTAGATGAGTTCTGGAAAAAGGAAAGATATGAAATATGACCGATTGCAAAGGTTAAAGTTCCCAGCAAACCACCATCACCTGCTTAATTGTCAATAAAGAATAAAGCATAAACCCTCAAAAAAAAAAAAAAGAAAAAATTCAAGGAAAAAAACTGATGAATTGTCATGACTCTTTGAGGTCTCTTCTGAGGCTTCTGTCAGAAAGACCAGTCTCAGGTTCATTCTTGAAAGTGAAGTGAATCTTCTGTTTAGAATACAAAAAATCTGTTTGTTCATTAATTGTCATTTTCAATTGTGGTAGTAAAATGAAACATGTTAAGACTGATAACCAAGATGGCTTACATTCCAGCAAATCTTTTTTGTTGAAATATTTAGTGTACATAGCAACATATGTTATTTATTGCTGTATCTGTTATAAATATTCTCCACTAATCTAACAGTAAAACATGTATAATTTTGGGGTCCTAGAATTCTTTATATTTCAGAGTTCTATTTGTCAATTTAGGAAATTAAAAAAAATACATAATACGAGATTGACTCAAGGGTAATAATCTTATTTTTTAATAAAATAGGATATACCACCAGAAAATTTTTCAGATTTTGTTAAGACACTGTTTCAAAAAGATAAAGAAAAATCCTTTAGTAAGCACATTTGATTCTGAAATCTGCTCAGGGATGAAATATTTGGAATATTCCAATAGAAAAATATTACCACACTGGTTTTCAGGGAACATTATAATGAAGTACACTGTAATCAAAGTGTAATAAAGGTTTCTCTAGACATATTTATATTAGATTTACAACAAATTCAGTTTATTGCTATAATAATGATGATAACAGTGACAGCATGCTGTCCTATAAAATGATCTATCATCAGTAGGAAATATGCTTAATGCTATATTTTATCTTGAACTGGGTCTCCTGATGATATACTATGCTCTTTCTATTAGATCTCTTTGTGGCAAAAGAAAAGGGAAAAACCAAGCATTTCCAAATGATGATCAAGATTAGAAGAAAAGGTTAGGTAAAGGCTTGGCTTTTGCAACAGTAGAAGACACTGATCTAACTGATGCAAATCCTTGTTTTGTCAAATAGAACTTTAAAGCAAATGAACTAAGAAATAAATCATCCCCCAAGTAGAGGACAGCTATTTGTTTTTATAGCAGTGAACTTGAAATTTAATCAAGCAAACTGGTTTTATTATGGATTAGTCATAAATAAAAACTAACAAGCCAGGTCTTACTCATAAATAGGACCTCTCTCAGCCTCTGTAACAGGGTCTATGTTTCACGAAGATAAAGGTCAGGTTTTAGTCACCACTGTATGCTTAAGGAGTTATTCCTAGCATATAATAAACACTTGATAAATATCTGGTAAGATATGAATGAATGAAATTATATAGTCTAAACTGTCTACCTTGGAACATTCTAGATACCTTTTTTCTGTCCCTGCTTGGGTAATATCTCAATGGTCATCAGAGTGGAGGTTCTAAAATTATAACTCATCATTCTAGGAGTATTGTTGTCTTGTAGTTTTATCTCTCAACTCCAGGTCATTTATAAACCTGTGCACCAAAACATAGATCTGCTCCTATTGATGCACTAAAACTCTTCAATGGCATTGCAAGGGCCTCGACAATCTAGAACCCTCCTTCTTATTACAGATTCACTTCTAGACTATCTGCCTTTTCTCTGTCCATCCAGCCATACAGACATCTTTTCAATTTCTCGAACAACTCACATTTTCCTCCAATCCTGGGCCTTTGAACACACTATTCTTTCTGCTGGAAATAGTCTTCACATATTTATATGGTTAACATTTTTAAAGTCTCAGAATAAAATTCCAGTTGTCTTATACTACTGTAGCCCCTTGTACTCCCTCTACTGTAACTGTCCTCACAGTATCTCTGTATTTCCCATCTGAAACATTTATTTTTCATCACTATTACCACTGTATCTCCAGTGCAGTTTCTTACAAGTAGAAAGTGCATAATTGATCTTAAAAGAACAAAAGGCCTGAACCGGTATCACTGTAGAAGAGCCCATTGCTTATACTTCATCTAACGCAGTTATTGCTCACCTCTCTCCTTTTATTCAACTCCATGAGCTACATTACTAACGGAAATTAGAGTCATTATTTCCATACATTTAAACTTTTAAATAATTTTTGGTGTACAATATTTTGAATCACTTGGAGGTCTTAGTTACAATATAGTCGCTGGTTCCTTTAGACACGAACCGGTGCAGTTTCCCCGCCTGAATCTCATATTACTCTTGCATGTAATCTCATCAAAGAACTTCCATAGATAAATCAAGTCTGAATTTTCTTAGAGAACATTTTTTACCCATCTCTCTGATTCCTGAAATAACTTCCATTGTCCTTTCAAATGACCCAGATCCTACCTTTCTTCAGAGTTGAACCAAATCAGACCTTCTCCAGCCATTCTGGAACTCAACTTATTATTCTCAGATGAGATACTAGTAGGGGATATTAGTTACTAATACTCACCAACTTTAGCTCATCTATTCCTACCTCTCTGCCTGTAAGATCAGTGAAATTCTCATGCATCTTCTGTTTTCTCTTTCTTTTTGAATTGTGCACTCATAAGCATGGATGTTTGATAAGTAACTGCTGTTCAATAAATACTGTTATAACATAAATTCCATCAGTTTATCTATCAATAAACCCTATAATACTTTATACTTGTGACTTACTGTTTACAAAACTCCCTTTGCTCACTTGTCACAAAGTAAGCTTGTGAGATAGTCATAAAAATATTATTTTATATACAATTCATGTCAAATACATATGAAATTTGAACTTATTAAGGAAAACGGGCTTTCTGAAATCAAACAGCTAGTAATGGTTTGTCTTAGACCTAGGGATGTCAGTCTTCTTATTCTTGGTTTAGCTTTGTTTCTACAACAAGATGTTCTATCAAAGAAGAATTGTTCTAAATGTACTTCACAACCTTCATTGATGATCTTTCATTGTGAATAAATGTCCCGTTATTAGGCTGTCTATAAAGACTCACTGCAGTGATATAATTTTAGACAATACTTCTATAACTCTGTTTTTCCCCCAATGATATATATGTATATATTTAATTCTAGTATAAGTAATGTACAACAATATTAGTTTCAGCTGTACAATATAGTGATTCAACAATTTTATATATTACTCAGTAATTATCATGATAAGTGTACTCTTAATCCTCTTCACTATTTCACCCACCCACCCCCCCTACCCACTTTCCCTCTGATAACTACCAGTTTGTTCTGTACAGTAGAGAGTCTGATCTTTTGTTTGTCTCTCTCCTCACGTTCCACCCTTCTTTTTAAATACAACTTTGTGTTTTTGAGACCAAAGATCAATAAGCCAACAAAATGGCCATTTGGTTCTATTAAAAAATACTAAGTTTGTTGACTGGATGATGTTCATTCTATGTATTTACTCTGTTGATATTTTATCAGCTCTTGTCCTTCATCAACACCATCATCATCATCATCATCACCATGTGAATATATATCACTGAATTAAAAATAGCTTCAGTTCACATACATAAATCATAACAAAGCATTTAGAAAAATAAAATTTTTTAAATTATAGACTTACATTTTTAAAAGTTCTTTGGGTATTTTTGTCCTGCAGAACTGTGTTTCTTATATTAAACTGAAGGTAGAAATACTCAAAGTGCTGAACTTTATTTTTATTAAAACTTCACGTTAAAGAGAATATAAGCATCTTTATTTTTTGCTAATACTTACATTATTACTTTCATTAACACATTAAAGATGATATAAACACCATTTGGGTTTTTTTAACTTGGATTTTTCTTATGAGTATCTGAAAAATGCTTTATTACATATTCATTCATTCAATGATATGTATTGTGAGTATAATATACCAATGTTTGTTTGTTTGTTTTAGGTGCTGAGATTATAGTAACCAAAACAAACAATAATTCCAGCCCCTGTGGAGCTAACATTCTCAGGATAAACATAAGACCAAGAAAAATGAAATTCTAAAAGTCTATGGTGGTCAAAATTTCAGATAGCTGATATGATTGTGTTGTCTAATAAATAAATGAACAAATGAGTAAATCCTTGTAGGGTTTCTTATTAACCTTAAATAAAAGGCCCTAGCACAAAAGAAAATTATATGTGAATTATCAAGATTGATCTATCAATCTAGAGAGTAAATAATCATGTCATTGCTTCTTGCTTCCAAGATGAGATATTGAATCAAAGTAGAGGAGTATGGCTAAATATATTTGTTTTTAAAACGTGTATAATCTCTTCACTCTGTATTTGCAATTAATTTAAGGAAACAGGTAGGTGTTAAGGCACTGTCATCAATGATATTTCTTCAGTAACATTAAGCACTGAAAACATTTCTGCATGTAGAGAAAAGAAGTGTCGCTTCTTCCTAGAATGAGATGTAATTTTCTTATATACAGTTCCATTTCTTCATTTAAGATTCTTTTTATGTATTTTTAGCTATGTGATTAAATGCAGAACATAAAAGGTAATAATTTAAACTTTTATTGCACATTTGCAGAACAGTTTACTAAATTAGAGAATTATTTTGAATATAGAAATAATAACTCAGTAAGGAGTGAACATAGGATAATGCCTGCTGACAATAAGACGTACTTATTTATTTTATATGAAGCAATATGAAATCACAAGAAATTCATCTTGATTTTTGGTGAGTTATGCATAAGATTTAATTTAATGTTACCTTGATATTGTAGGTTCAATTAAAGAGCCAGTTCTCATTTTCAATTGGTCAAGTTCAGATCTCAGCTTTTCAATTTCTTCTGCTAATCTTTCCTAAAAATCAAAGAAGTTTTACTCAGAAGATATGCAAATGCCAATAATACCAATGTTCAATTATGATAAATCAAGCTACCAAGCTTAATGGATTTTTAAAAATGGAAAACTGATGGATACAGTTTTGTTAAAGATTATTAGATACGACAATAAAATATTTTTCCCTTGTAATGAAAATGTGAAGAGCAGAAATCAATAAAAAATTATCTATATTGTCCGGCATTCATTAATCCTAAATTTTTGCAGACATATGGGACTACTAAGATCATGACTAGCTATGTATACATCACTTCAAAATGCAGAGTCATAATCATAGCCAATTAAAAAATAAAGAAAAGGTCTTATTTATGCAGAAAGTGAAGGACTTTGTTTATTCTATAAGCGTTATAGTACACATGGATGAAGAGAAAGAAGAATGGATTAAAAAGATGAGGAAAAAAATCATTACCAAATATAAGTTGAAATTATCAGCTTGATATTGGTAGAATTATTTGTATATCTGAAAATTTTCTCAGATTGGTATTAAAGTTTCAGTCCATAAATCTTTTAAGATAAGGATTATCTTATAATTCTTAATTAAATGCTTATGTAAGCATTTAATTTTGTTTTCCTGATTATAACTTTTATATTGTTATAAAAGTTTAAATGTATCCTGGATTTTCTATTGCTGTTTTTTTTCCTGTCCCAGAAGCCAGTGCTTGACATTTTACTAGACACATACTTCATTTCTCATGATATATTTTTGTCAGTGTGGCTTTCCCATTATTTCTCTCATCTGCCCTTTTTATTCCTACAACCGTCATTCTACTTCACACATTTTTCACTTTTTTCCAGAAGTATTTCACTAGCTTCCACAGAGGTGGTGCTGCCTCCAATCTCTTCCCCACATACTCTTCTCCTAATTGATTCATTTTAATTTTTTTCAAAAAAATATTTTCCTTAGGGAGGAGGGGCAGAGGGAGAGGGAGAGAGAATCTCAAGCAGACTGTGGACTAAGTGTGGAGTGCAATGAGGAGCCCAATCTCAGGACCCTGAGATCATGTCCTGAGCTAAAACCAAGAGTCGGAGCTTTAACTGACTGCACCACCTAGATGCCCCTAGTTGCATCATTTTAGGAAATACATATGATCAAATATATTACTTGCCTAAAATATTCAATGGTTTCTTATTGCATTTAATGCCTTTGTTATTTCCACAAATATGCACAAAGCACCTCTGTTGTGCTAGGCAGTATGATAAAGTAGCAAAATAAAAAATTCTTTGCCATTATATAATTTATAATGTATTAAAAAATACAATGAACAAATACAGTCTATAGGATATTGATAGGAAAAAGGAAATAAGAGGGTCATAGAAGGGCTCTCCAGTAAAGTGTTATTGGATCAAAGACCTAAAGGAAGGAAGTGAGTTAAAAAAAAAAAAATGGGAATATCTTAGGAAAAGACACAGGAGGTACAAATGCCCCTTAGTGGGAGGGGAGTATATTTGTTGAAGAAGCAGGCAAGGAGGTCACTGTGGCTGAATTGAACAGGTTAAAGAGAAAGACAAATAAGAAATAGATATAGAAAAATGTAGTTGCAGGGCTTGGGAAGGGTAGTCATGAAAACCTTGTCAACCATTTTGAAGTCTTTGGTTTTTACTCTGAGTGAAATAGGAAATGACTAGAGGATCTTTGAGCAGAGAGGTGACATGATCATTCTAAGAGCAGTAAAATGGACCCTTGAATAAGACTGGGAGGGAGGGGAAAATTAAATTGTTACTGTCCTCCTAAAAACATAGGCAAGAGAATTGTGGCTTGGACAATAATCATGTTAGAGAGAATGGCTGGATTTCAGTTATATCTTGAAGACAGAACTAACAGAACTTGCTACTGGACTGAATGTGGGGTGAGAGATAAAGAAAGGGGTCAAGAATGACTCCAAGGTTAACCTGTCTAAGACACAGGAGTTGTGATTTACTAAGGAGATGGCTGCTAGTGATGGTTTAGGTTGGTGGGGCTGGTGTTTGGGGTGGAGGGATCAACTTGTCATGTTTGAGGAGCCAAAGTGTCCAAATAAAGATGCTGAGTTGGCTCTTGACTACATGAACTCTCTCTCAGCAGAGAGAACCCAGGAGGTGATCAGATGAGACTGAACTTGGGGACTAAACATGGAGAAGCAATTCAAAACCAGTCTTAGGAATTTCAAATTTTAGAAATAAACAGGATGAAGAGAAACAATAAGAAGAGTTTGATTATAGAAATTTTGCTAATGATGGACAATCAGTTACAGATTATTGAGTAGAAATTTGAGAAGTTATAGGAGATGTAGTTATATTAGGAAATATGTTCAACCGTATGTATGGGATGATACTCAGAAGTGAGGTATGACCTGGTATTTGCTTCCTCTAGTTACCAGCACGAACAAGGGTGCAAAGCATGGAATGTTTAGTACTGCTGGTTGCTTAGGCAGATTGTTGAAGCTACAAGTCTTGGGTAGGTGGTGGGGGAGTGGGTTCTGGGGATCTTGCCAGGAGCACACAGAGCTTTGGATAACATAGCGTTGCATAACAGGATAAAATCCAAAATCCACAATCTGGTCACAACCTAGTTCTTTAAGCACATATCAGTCACAGCAAACTTCTGGTGATTCAGCAAATCAACCATCTTTGTTTTCTCTGTGCTATCGCATAGGCTCTGTCCTCTGCCTTACCCTTCTCTATTTGATAAGATCTTATATGCCTTCAAGAGCCTGATGAAATAACATCTCCCCTGTGTAAACTTCCTTAACAACTTCAGAAAGAATTACATGCCATCTTCTAGGCACCATACTGGATTGCTATAGCAGATCTATCTTGCAGAAGATTGTATATACTCTGTGGAACCAAATACTTTTAAACTAACATCATAATATGTAGCATCCAGTGGGGCTAAATGTATAATTGCTTTTAAAAAAAAAATTTTATTCTGTCATCTTTTCTAATACTTTCCCTATGCCATACTATTGCCAGATCTCCCTCTGTCCCTCCCTCCCTTCCCTCCTTTGCTCCCTCTCTTTCTCTCCTTTCTTTTGTTCAACACACATTTATAAGTTACTTCTTAAATTAATGATTTTATATTTTATGCCTATACTAAGCAAAATGAAATCAGATAAAATTGCTAATAGGAATTTATAGGCTAATAAAGGAGGAAAAGACATATTAGCATCACAGCTTTTAACACTTCATGATTTAGTCCTTATCTGCCTCTTCTACCATATGTTATACAGTAGGAAAAACTGATTCTAGCCAAACTGTTATGCCCATTATTATTTAAGATATCAAACTCCCTGCTCACCTCGTCCCCACACAAAGCACCTTCAATAATGCCACATGCACTGTATTTGAAAAGTTTGCAACACAGTCCTATCATTCCTTAAAGTTTTGTCAACTCACATCCTCCTGAAGCCCTATTTATAGCAGCAGTGTATGGTGGGTGATCTCTCTCACCTGTAGCTCTTACTATTTCACTTATTTGACACTTGGCACCTGCTACTCTGCAACTTGCTGTTTTGTCAAAGGTTCTCTCTCCTCAATTACATTTTTCAGCTACTTTGGAATTAAGAGCATGTTTGCAAATACAGAGGATAATTTATTATGCATGATGGATATTTAATACATTTCTGTCAAAGTGATACTTCAAACTAAACACAAATTAGCACATATATTTCTATTCCATTTGTATAAAGCACAAAAAGTCAAAAGCATTTTTTTTCTGTTAGAAGTCATTATCATTTAAGATAAAAGTAGTAATTGTACGTTAATAAGACGGGGGCTACCATAGTGTTGATTTTTAGTGTGTTTGGTTTGTAAAAATTCACCAAGTTCTTTTTACATATGCACACTTTTCTGTATGTATAAAAGTTAAATTTTTTTAAAAAGATAACATCCTAAACTTATTTCTTACCAAATTTATTTTACAACAAAACATTCATCAGTGTAAAATAGAAAAATGGATAAAACGTAAGTTTCCATTATACCTTATCATGTAAAGATTCTTCCAGATTCTTTCTGAAAGTTTCTGATTCTTGAATTAAAACGTTCTAAAGAAAAGAAAAAAAATAATTAATTTACTAAACAAAATAATTAAATATGTAGATTAATTTTTCATTGCTCAAGAATCTTCTTTGATTCCTTCTCTTTGATTCCTTCCTTGGTGCATCTATTTCTTGGTTTCCGTGGAAACCAAATTTAAATAGAATCTTTAAACATGATACTTTAACATTTAGAAAAATACATAATTTAAATGGGAAATGTTATTTTGTAACACCCGGATTGACAAAAGAAATAAATACTATCTTTTAGGCTATTTATGTTTTCCTCTTCTCAGTCTTTTAATTTTGAAATAATAACGTTACTCTTAAATGAGAAAAAGTAACAGTGTAATATTAGCCAGAGGTATTATAAAGAATTCAGATGCATTCATTTTTATTACCTGAAGAAAAAAAATTATCAGATCATATTTTTGGAAAGTTTCATTTCTGGACTTTTATTTTGAACAGAGAATAATTAATAATTTCTAATAATGGTTAAATTTTTAGAGAAATAAAAATGAAATTTTAACTATTTACAAAACTGTTACATTTCATGACATGTGAAAATAAGTTGCATCATAGTATGTTTTTTAAAATTTTGTCACAAAAATTACTGTTGTAAAAGCTTTATACTTTTTAATATTTACTACAAAGCATGATTTAATATAATGTATTCTTTTATAATTTAGTTTTAGTAAAATTAAACCAAGTGTGTAGCAATTGGCAAAGTGGCCACGTGTTTGGAATTGAATGAGAAACATGCCTGCCTTATCACTTTGTAATGGGTAAATTAATCAGCCTCTGTTAACAATTTCATGCAAACATCTTTCCTATTTTGTATAGATCAGGGGAAAATGTCTAGCTTAAGTAATGACTGGCATTCAATTTAAATTTCCAAAATGATTTGTCCACCTGGGTTTTAGCCCCTACCTTTGTTTAACTCATACTGGTCTGGTGGCTGCCAACTATCAATGAGACATATAAAATTGTGAATGATATTGCACACTGTAAAGAAGCATTCTTTTTTTTTTTAAACAATGCAGCTGAAATTATTGCATTCCTAAACCCTGTACTGAGATTAATACTAGTTCTACTGGTAATATAAATTCACTCACAATTTGGCTTTTCGACTAATAGTAGATTTAGTTCCTTGAAACATTTGAAAAGTTCAGTGCAGGAAGACTTCTCACATACCCCAAAATACTGTTTTTTGTCTTATCACTTTTTTGCACCCCAGGTGAAGGATAACTAAAATATTTTCATCACAAACACATTTTAATGCATTTATCTATATGACCATGTAATAAGTAAGATTTATATACCATGCAGTATTTTTTACTCATTTAAAAATTTATCTTACACATTTTTAGGGAAACTACTTGTTCACTTCTAAGAATAAACTATATATACATAAGGAAAATACATGGATCATCTGACCAGTGCAATAAATGCAGCAGGGTATAAAACAACCATGAGCATGAGAACACTGCTAAATATTCATGCAATTCTACTCTTCTGATATTTTACCTTCTCTTCTAGGGCAGCCATTCTTTCCTTTAAGTGTAGCTGTAAGCGTTCATTGGATTCAGTCAGAAGTCTATCCACAGTATCAGATAATCTTTTGTTGTGCTCCTCATTCATTTTCTCTCTTTGTCTAGCCTTACATTCAAGAAAAAATAAGTAAACTTGACATGAAAATCATTTACAAAAGTATTTTACAGTTTTTTAGCTTTAAAATTGATTTTATTTTATGTCTGATGTAATTAAACTGGCAGAAACTTTTTTCCTTTTAATTGCAGAGAACATATTCATAAGATTTTAAATAGAACCCATAATCAAGAAAGACATTCATTTCTTACATGCCCATAAACTGATGATCGAGGGGAGTGGTTCTTAAAATACATACTCTTTGAAGTTCTTGATTTTTCTCTTCAAGCTGACCTTCTAGATGTCTCATACGTTCTTCAATGTTTCCATGTCTCTCTTCAGCCTGTTGAGAAAAATGAAAAATGTACCTGACATGTAAGATTTGATTAACACTTTTCCTCTAAATAAGTTGAAATAAAATGTAAAGCAAGCTACTACCAACCGCAAATGTAATTTTCAAAAAATAAACTTTCTTTAAACAGGCAGCTGAACAGCATTGCTTGAAATGTGTCAGCTACAAAGGCCTGTTACATCCAAGCATCAGCAAAACATTGGACTTATTTATGAGCAATGAAATCAGCCAAATGTAACATGCAGACTGTGCATGGTTTGAACACAAACCTGCCATTGTCCAATCTTAAGCTCCGGAAGCACTGAACTGCACAGATGGTTGATTATCAATAAATAAAAGTAACATAATTTTTATAAATGAAAAGAAAAACTTAGATGGATTCTATTTAGCAATAGAAAGTAAAGTCCAGTAGGACTACCTTCCTACGTATGGAGATCATTTCTTGTAGTTTAGCTTCCATAACATATTGATAATCATCAGATGAGGTAGAAGAGGTTGGATCAGACTAACAAGTCAAGGAAAAGGAGAGGGACAAAATTGAAAAATCAGAACTAAAGACACTGACACTGAAAAAAACACAGCACAGAATGCTTAAAAGAAAAATGTGACAGCAAATTTAATACTTTAATAGAATTTTATATGAAAAGAACTACACTGATATCTGGTGAACAAGATGCAGTCAATGGTTATAAATGAAAAACAATGATATGCCCAAATAAAAAGCTATCAACCCAAGGTATGGAAGGTTAGTGATGGCTGGCAATGAAAGACCACTACAGAACGAATTAAAGCAACTCTGAAAGAGTCATGTAAAAACTGGAATTATGGGAAACCAAACACTAGAATATGTCTCTGACAGATTGTTAAAAGTTTTGTATTTTGGTTTGTTTATCATATTACTTAAGAATAATGGAAACAATGTATCTCAATGTTGAGGTGTATGCTAAGGCAATGACTCAGGTGAAATAAATTTGGAACAAAATTTATTATAAATCTAACACTGTAGAAATCAATAAAAACCTAAGCCAGGGGATTCATTATTATGGGTATTCTCTAGTTCAAGCAGGATTGAGTTTCCTCAGCAACAGTGACAAGCTTACAAAATGACTTCTGGTCTCTTAACACACAGTATGACTCTAGGTCTAGAACCTTAGCACCTGTTCTCAGGATATAGTCTTAATTGGAAACTTTAAATGAAAGTGATTAAAAGTCCTCACATTATCAAGATGACAATATACTGTGAGGATGAGAGAATTTATTTATGAACTCTCCTGAATGACACTAGGAACCACTCCAAAACTGTTTCTGTGTTGATTTGTTGCTATGGAAGCAAAATAGTGCCCTAAAGTGAGCAGGCAGCATGGTGCCTGTGTGAGCTAATATTTGCCCAGTGCCAGGGTTAGTTACATGTCTTGGAGGTGATTGTCAGGTTACCACAGACACAGAGTGTTAACACATGTGACATTGCTGATAGCTGAATTGTATTAGTATGTTATGCACAGATTACATGTAAAGTTACAGCAACATTTTAATCATAATTATAAGTTAAGTAATTATAACATCAAAATTATCCTATGCCAGATCTAGAAGACTGAACTCCAGAGCATATTCTAATACATTTTATGTTTATTCTAAAACACTGAAACTTACTTTATGCAATTATAGGACTATATATAAATATGTCATGCAGTACCTGAAAAGAAATAGTAGCTTATTCATGTATTGGCTCATATGCATAGGCACTATTTTATGCAACAAATTCCAACTAATCTATAAAATGAACATTTAACATTTAACTGGCATACTTGTACAAATTACAACTCAACATTTATATTTGGAAGATTTTCCTTTTGATATTCTTGTTTCATAAATGGGAAAATAATGAAGAAAAAACAAATAACCAATTTCTTTCCCCAAATTTCCAAGCAAAAGAAATACAGAAAGCTACCATAGTTCCCAAATGCCACAAAATGGTTTTCTAATATCACTTAAAACCTAGAATTCAAATAAGAATACAGTAAATGGGACAAAATGTTGTTGAAATTAAATAATCTAAATTCATTCAGGTATCTATAATCTTTCAAAAATACATTTTAACAAGCAATTGGTGGTATAAAAATTAATCAGTTGACTGATTCAAGATAGTCAAGGCATGACCATTTCAATTTCCAAAACTGTATCTTCAAAAGTTTCCATCTTAACTATTGAAAACATACCAAACATTGTGAAAATTCATTTCAGAGTTTGAACAAGAATTCTGTCAAGTTTAAATTACTTTGTTACAGTTGATATTTTACTGGTACTAAAAATGAATGAAATACCTTATGGAATTCAAGATGAATTATGTCCTTGCTGAGGGAATATGCATTTTAATTAAAGAAGTAAACATCATAAATAAAAAAACTGGGAGCCCAAAGTCTTTATTGGTTAATTTTGTGTATACTTGCCAAAGCCAAATTATAACTTTTATCCATAGGCATTAATGCATATTTCTAACTTTCTAAGCCTCAAATGAGTTTTACTTACCTATCTATACACACACACAAATACACACATACACAAAAGACAATCTTATCAACTAAAGAATATATTCCGACATCATTTCTATACAAAGACTGGTGTCAATTTTCAACTACTATTGATTTATGTTCATCTTAGCTTTCTGAAGACTGCAGTTTAGGTAATTCATGTCAATACAAGAACATTCTGCTACTTTTTGTACTCCTTGATGGGATACAGAGCTTATCTTGATTTCACTCTTCAATGTGACACAGGAAAATTTCAAATGAGCTAAAGTTTTAGAGGAAATTACACACAGAAATGGTTTTGAGAAAAGCATGAGTATATTTAGAATGAAGTAGAAATAAAAGTTAGAGAGGAGGATCAAAGAGAAGAAGAAAGAATAGGTGGCAAACAATAAAAGCATAAAAAAATACATAGGCCAAATAAAATGTCTGAAACATTATTTAGAATGTCATTCATAATATAGGAGAGGGAAGCTTAGCTTTAAGTTAAGCAGAAATCTTTTTACTTCAGTGTCAAAAATATTAAGAAGTAGAAAAAAATTATTATGATCAATAATAGTGATATACTGAAAATGAACTGACAATGAAAAAATAAATAAGTAAAGCAGGTTTTAGAGACAGTCCCTAAAGGTCTGTGAACTGAGGAGAAGAAAAAGTACAAGATCATTGTAGCCATAAAATTTGGGAAAACTAAAGAGTACCTTCAAATGTTATAAAAATGTTATAAGCAGAGGGAGTGTGTTGAGGATAAAACCTCATCACTGACAAATGTGTATTAAATATGTCAATAATCTAGACACTTGAAATAATGGTGTTTATATAAAGTCAGCCTAAGAGAAAGTGGTAAAAAAGAGAAGCAGAGTGAATCCTAGTATTTTTAATACTTCCTAAGAAGGATAAAACTCTTATTGAAAAAGGAGAAAATCAAAAGGATTCAGATGAAGTGAAATTTTAGCAACATATTATTAGGTAGAAGTAAACTGAGGAAATTATTTCAGGTACATGAATGAAAATATGTATTATAAGTAAGTAAGTAAGTCAGTCAGTAAATACATACATACATACATACATACACACATACATAAAAAGAGCCCCAGAGAAAAATGAAGGGCAAAAAAGATAAGGCACATATTTCAAGTTATCTTTTTAATATTCTAAATTAAGGATTCTCAGGAATGTATAATTTGAAGCCTTATAAGTCAAGTATTATGTTTCAAAGTATGTCTCATCTTCAGTCCATCAGAGGTTAATTTGGAGCAATTATTTGGTGAATTTTAAATTGTGTTACTTTGAAAGAGATTCCAGATTTTCTTGTATTTTACTCTGGATAATATTTTACACTAAAATTTTACAAAAACTGTTTTTATTATTAGCCACTTGCCAAGCCCCTGAAAATAGTTCAGTAACTCTTTATAGAAGTTCATGTCCCTTAGGGGGCTTGGGTGGCTCAGTGGATTAAAGCCTCTGCCTTTGGCTCGGGTCATGGGTCCTGGGATTGAGCCCTGCACGGGGCTCTCTGCTGGGCAGGGAGCCTGCTTCCCCCTTTCTCTCTCTGGCTGCCTCTCTGCCTACTTGTGATCTCTCTTTCTGTGTCAAATAAATAAATAAAATCTTTGAAAAAAAAAAAAGTTCATGTTCCTCAAATGAAAAGCCTAAGAGTGTATGTGTGTGTGTATCCATACTTGGGTAATTTAAAATGTGCTTTCAAAAAAAAAAAAAAAATAGACTACTACTAGTATATTTGCACATTTTTATATAATTTAGAGACTATTTCTCAAATTAAATGATAAATTTATCTTCAACTTAGAAATCACACATTTCTCAAATTGCCATAAGGGTTTATGGTATGTCTATGACTATAGAAGGATCCAGATTGTAACATTACCCTAATCATACTAATGTTTTATTCAGCTAGTTATTCCAATACTCTGCAGACAACCATTTATTCCAGTACTTTCTAAACCCTGCTCTACTTTGCAAATGTTTGCCTTTTCACTACCTGATTAATTACCCTATTTCAACATAGGCGTCTACTGTTCCTCTTTAATCATTTACTTTTTCAGGAAAGTAAATGTGTGTGCCTGCTTTTATATTGCTGCACCAATTGTTTTGGATAATCCCTAAGCCAGAATTTGTAACTTGTAGTTCACATATCTATTTTACCCATTTATTATAGTGGCATGGAAAACTTAGCACAAAGCAAAGATTGCATGAATATCTAAAATGTGTGTACATTTTGGGGTGTCTGAGTGGCTCAGTCGGATAAGCATTCAACTCTTGGTTTTGGCTCAGGTCATGATCTCCTGGTCCTGAGACCCAGCCCATGTCAGACTCTGTCCTAAGCTGAACATGGAGCCTGCTTAGGATTTTCTCTATTCTTCCTCTGCCCCTCACCCCTGCTCTTTCTCTCTCTCAAATAAGTAACCAAATAAATACAATTTTTTCAAAGGTATGTATATTTTTGAACTGATACTAAAAGTAAAACATGCTTTTAGTGAGCAAATCTAGACTCTCATTGTAGTGACATAGACATACACTTTGAAGCAATGTCCATTTCCGTTTGACTGTGAAAGGTTAGAATAGTCATTTTAACATTGTAATCGTTGCAAAATTCTAAAATATGCAGACAATTGCAGACTCTAACAGCCATAACATGGCAGATAATTATGAACATCACTCAGATTATTACTGAATTTAATTGGTTCAGGAGAAATTGTAACTATTAAAACTGCCTTCTGACTAATGACTTCAGAATTTAGATTTCTACAAATCTAACTTCCAATTTCTATAGTCAAAATGGAATGAACTGCTTATGATATTTCCACATTCTTAATACCAATTTATGTTAAGCCTATTAAATTATCATGGCTTATCTATTACATATTAAATATCATCATTATTTGTTTATATTTGGCGATTATTCTAATTTGCAAATATAATCATGGAAAATCAACTCTAATGACGTGAAATTTTGTATTTACTACTGTTTAAATAGGCAGAGGTATCATCACATTCATATGTAAATCATTTATGGCAACATAAATAAGATATATAATATGGAAAATTAACCAACAAATCAGTATGGTAGATTAGATAAACTTAAATTTCCTAAAACCTAAAGAGAATCTATACATTGCATTTGGCTTACTAGTCATTTCTCTAAGTATATCTAGGTGGACTAATTGTCTTATTGCAGTACCTTGGTCAGGGCTGCAATTCTCTGAGCCAGTTCAGCCTCTACTTCAGGTAAGGTCTCAGCTTTTCTCATAGTCTGCTGCAACTTTTGCTCAGCCAGCTCAAGACGCTCTTGTAACTGTCTGTTCTTCTCTTCCATCTGAAATAGGGATGGAAAGAGAGACACTTACAGAGAAACTGTGAGGATAACAAACACCAGCCACCAGGGGCTTTGGCTTTCAGCCATTATTCTTGACTTAAAATCAGTCACTACTACCACACATGCTGTGCAAAGATACGACTGTATTTGTATTTTCATATATTGCTTAATCACATTCCTCCATAAAGTTCAGCACATTAAAAAATAGAAAAGCTCTCACCAACGGCAGCAAAAAGAAAAAAAATTTACTAGTGAGTATAAATCTGGACAAATGGATTATAACTCAAAACTAAGACTTCGGATATACCATAATAGCATAATATTGAAAATTATACTATTAACCAGAGTGAGAGAGGGAATGAAGCACAATGGTTAAGGGTCCAGCCTCTAGAGATAGGTTTGACAAAACTTCTTTCTCTGAAAGACCAGAAAAATATTTCAGGCTTTGGGTATTATTTAGCCTCTGTTCCAACTATTCAATTCTACTACTGTAGCACAAAAACAGTCATAGAGTGATTAAATAAATGGGTATAGCTGTTTCAAAAAAACCTTATTTATAAAACAGAGCTATAGTTTTGGCACATGGGCCATAGTTTGTCCACTCCTGCTCTAGGGTCAAATAGACTTAGGCCTCTGTTAATAACTGGCAATTATCAGACGTGTGACCTTGGAAAAGTTTTCATGTCTCTGAACCTTAATGCCTCAGTATAATTGTGCTTACTTCACAGGTGATCGTTATATTTAAGTGAGGTAATACGTGTTAACTGTTTAGCAGTTTCTGGCTCATGTCTAGATCCAAAGTAAATATTAATCATTATTTTTATTATTATCAAGACAAATTTATAAATCACATGCTGAAAATCACATCTGTCTAGTCAGTTCCATTCTGAATGTTAGATATTGGTTGATTGTCAAGAAATACCTTATTTTATTTACTCAATGTTTTGTGAGAATGATTAGAACACACATGGACCAGAATAAAACCAAGATAGAGATACTCAACCTGCCGTAGGATGGCTTCTTTATTTGCTAACTCATTTTCTAGTTTATCATTCATGTCATGTATGGAGGTAGATTCTCTCTGAGCACTGAGGTAACGCTTCTCAAGCGTTGTGATTCTTTCTTCCATATCTTCCTTCTGTGCCATGGCCTACAATTAAAATAAGAAATTAATTAAAATCAGATTTTCAGAGAGTTTAATGTATTGTCTTGTTATTTAAATAAAAGAGTAAGATTTAAAAGCTATTTTCTTGAGGTAATATTCATTCCTTTCTTTTCAAGGAAAGTATGCAAGATTTCATGTGAATTTTCCCAATTTATCTGTCAGAATTCCTACATCTTCATTTAACGAAAAGTTTCCTTCTCTGAGAATGCAGTGGAGTACCTGAAACTGCCTACCGTAGAACAGACATTTTTAGAAAAGGAGTAGCAGATAAATTAGGTCCTTATACAGTAGAGATAAGTATAATTATGGGTAGAGTTGTAAACCAAAAAGGTGAAATGATGGCTACTGTTCCAAACTGCAAAGCAATTTTTAAATAAGGATAACCAGTATTATCAGTACTCTCGTCCTCAGATATAAGTAAGAGTAACTCAATGGTTAAAAAAAGAGACCAAAAAATAAAAAGTAAATTTGAACCATATTCACAAATGAATTGACCAATTGACTTTGTACCTTAACTGTTTTCCTTGTCATATATACTCTAATTAAAAAAAGAATTTAAAGAACTAAATGAACGCAAAACTTTAGGGAAAAATCAACTATTGGTGCAAATGGAGAAACCCTTGGCATTAATAATATTCTAAACAATAGTTTTTAAACCATCTAATTTGTAGATAATATTAAGATAATTTTATCTTCCTAACAGCTTACATGAAAATTTATTAGTAGGAGGATAACCTACTTTTTAAAAAAAGATATTAAGAAGAGTCAGCTTTTCTTTCCATGAAGTGAGCCTCATGGAAAAACTGAGAGCTTTTCCACGAAGTTCAGGAACAAGACAGAGATGCCCACTCTCACCACATTTGTTCAACATAGTACTGGAAGTCCTAGCCTGAGCAATTAGACAACAAAAAGAAATAAAAGGCATCCAAATTGGCAAAAAAGAAGTAAAACTCTCACTCTTCGCAGACGAAATGATACTTTATGTGGAAAACCCAAAAGACTCCACCTCAAAGTTGCTAGAACTCATACAGGAATTCAGCAACATGGCAGGATATAAAATCAATGCACAAGAATTAGTGGCATTTCTATACACTAAAAATGAGACAGAAGAAAGATAAATTAAGGAATTGATCCCATTTACAGTTACATCAAAAACCATAAGATACCTAGGAATAAACCTAAATGAAGAGGTAAAGGTTCTATTCTCAAAACTACAGAACACTTATGAAAGAAATTGAGGAAGATGCAAAAAAATGGAAAAACATTCCATGCTCATGAACTGGAAGAATAAATGTTGTTAAAATGTCTACGCTACCTAGAGCAATCTATACATTCAAAGCAATCCCTATCAAAATACCATTAATATTTTTCACAGAGTTGGAACAAATAATCCTAAAATGTGTATGGAACTATAAAAGACCCAAAATAGCCAGAGGAATGTTGAAAAAGAAAACCAAAGCTGATGGCCTCAAAATTCCAGACTTCAAGCTCTATCACAAAGCTGTAATCATCAAGACAGTCTGGTACTGGCACAAAAACAGACCAACAGATCAAAGGAACAGAATAGAAAGCCCAGAAATGGACCCTCAACTCTATGGTCAACTAATCTTCAACAAGCAGGAAGAATATCCAATGGAAAAAAGACAGTCTCTTCAACAAATGATCTTGGGAAAATTGGACAGCCACATGTAGAAGAATGAAACTGGACCATTTTCTTATATCATACACAAAGATAAACTCAAAGTGGATAAAAGACCTGAATGTGAGACAGGAATCCATTAACATCCTAGAGGAGAACACAAGCAGCACCCTCTTTGACCTCAGCGACAGCAACTTCTTGCTAGACACATCTCCAAAGGCAAGGGAAACAAAAGCAAAAATGAACTATTGGAACTTCATCCAGATAAAAATCTTTTGCACACCAAAGGAAACATTCAACAAACCTAAAAGGCAACCTACAAAAAGAGAGAAGATATTCACAAATGACATATCAGATAAAGGGCTAGTAGCCAAAATCTATAAAGAACTTCTCAAACTCAACACCCCAAAAAACAAACAATCCAGTCAAGAAATGGGCAGAAGACAGGAACAGACATCTTTCCAAAGAAGACATACAATGGCCAATAGACACATGAAGAAAAAATGCTCAACATCGCTTGGCATTAGGGAAATACAAATCAAACCCACAATGAGATACCACTTCACACTAGTCATAATGGCTAAAATTAACAAGTCAGCAAACAACAAATGTTGGTAAGAATGTGGAGAAAGGGGAACCCTCTTACACTGTTGGTGGGAATGCAAACCGATGCAGCCACTCTAGGAAACAGTATGAAGTTTCCTCAAGAAGCTGAAAATAGAGCTACTCTATGACCTAGTGATTGCACTACTAGGTATTTACCCCAAAGATACAAATGTAGTGATCTGAAGGAGCACTTACACCCCAATGTTTATAGAAGCAATATCCATAATAGCCAAGCTATAAAAAGAGCCCAGATGTCCATCGACAGATCACAGATAAAGAAGATGTAGTGTATACATACAATGGGATATTACTCAGCCATCAGAAAGGTTGAAATCTTACCATTTACATCAACATGGACAGAACCAGAGGGTATTAGGTATTATGCTGAGTGAAATAAGTCAATCAGAGAAAGACAATTATCATATAGTTTCATGCATAAGAGGAATATAGAGAAAGGGAGAGAAAAATGGAATGGGAAGAAATCAGAGAGGGAGACAAACCATGAGAGACTCATTTTAACTACGGGAAGGAAACTGAGGGTTGTTGGAGGGGAGTTGTGTTGGGACATGAGGTAACTGGCTAATGGGCATTAAGGGGGGCACGTGATGTGATGACTACTTGGGTGTTATATGCAACTGAGGAATTACTGAATTCTATATCTAAAACTAATGATGTTCTATATGTTGGCTAATTGAATTTAAATTAAAAAAAAAAAAAGTGAGCTTCATGGACCTGATGTGGTTTCTTGATAATGTGGGGAGCTTCTTTGTATAAGGAGCCTAAAATTGATGTGATATTCGTGGCTTCCATGTATTACTATCCAAATTTCTTTGATCGGTCTCCCTTATCAGTTCTTTTAGTCCTCGCCTTTAGGACCCAAAGCCAGTCCTGCCACATGCACAGAACAGATAAATTTGATAAATTTTCTTCCATTTTTCCAAAAGAAATAGAAGCCCTTAAATGGATAGTCCTTCAATGTCTCGGTCTTCCCTCACCATCAACTGGAAATAACTACATGCACAAATCATTAACTTCTAGCTTTCAGTTTAAAACAGGTGTTCTACCCTCTCTCAAAGTTTAACCATTATCTGTGCTCTAGATTTTATGCCTTTTCTGCTTTCAGAATCTTGATCACTTTTTTGTCTTGGATTTTCAAAATGATAGTACAAGTAAATCCCAAAACTACAGCAGAAACAATGAGGCAGGCTTATAGATGAGCTTGTCCAGACCAGAGGTAGATGGCAGAAAAAAATGAATGATTCAAAGAATATAAAAAAAAGAATAATAAATTATCTGCTTGACCACTGACCATAACTGAATTGAAATTATGAAATTTACTAATCTGGTAGAGGTGGTGGGAAGATATGCCATAGTTTTAAAAACCTTTAGCATATTATGTATCAAGTAATCAATAAAATCCTAGAAAAACAAAAAGCTTCACAACAATAGGAAATGTTATCATAGGAAACCAAAACTTGGATCAGTTGTGAGAATTACTTACATAGCCATAATAATGGTGATACTAAATGTGATTTTGAAGTAACTGTAGTGGAAGGATAGGGGAAAGAGAAAGGAAGGGAGAGAATAAAAGAGCTAAAATCCTCATATAATAGCAAGGTATAGATTAAATAAGAGAGAAAACAGGATGTGACAGCTAAAGGATTTTAGTTAAGAATCTCGGGCAAGGGGGCACCTGGGTGGCTCAGTTGTTGGGCATCTGCCTTCGGGTCAGGTCATGGTCCCAGAGTCCTGGGATCGAGCCCCGCATCGGGCTCCCTGCTCGGCGGGAAGCCTGCTTCTCCTGTTACCACCCTCTCTGCTTGTGTTCCCTCTCTCACTGTGTTTCTCTCTGTCAAATAAATAAAATCTTAAAAAAAAAAAAAAAAAAGAATCTCGGGCAAGTAAAATGGGAAGTGGGTGGGCATTTTATATGTACATGTGTGTTTGTGTGTATGTATTTAGATTTGTACCGTCTATTATTTGACTTTGAAAATTGTGTATATATAAAAATTAAAAGCAATTAAAAAACAGTTTTTCTGCCATGAAACCCATCATCCCTACCTGCACTGCCTACGCACAATTCAGATTTTCTTCTTAGAATCATCCTTGAAATCTTCACCCTAACTCCCCACTTAATAGCCTAACCTGTATCTTGCTATTGATCTTTTTCCTGCTTCCACATTCTCTAACCTGCTGACCAAGAGAGAATACTAAATGCCAGTTTGATCATACTGCTTCTTGGCTTAAATACCTTTATATGTTCACCCCATCCCACCCCAACCCCCTCCCCCCATCTTCAGTGAAAATCTGAGCTACAAAGCCTGGAAAACAAATAGCTTCATGATCTGACACTTCTATCTCTATGCACTGGGATGAAGAACATAACCCTCACTCCCCTAAAAAAATTCATGTCCACTTAAGACCTGTGAATGTGACCTTATTTGTAAATAGGCTTTTACCGCTGTAATCAAGTTAAGATGGTATTATATAAGATTAGGGTATACCTTAACTTCAGTGACTGTTATTCTTCTAAAGAGATGCCGATGTGGAGACACACAAACATACAGAAGAAAAATGAAAAGGTAAGAGAGAAACAGAGACTAGAGTTACACTGCTATCAGCCAAGAACACAGGGATTGCCAGCAACCACCAGAGGCGGTTTCTGGTAAATCCTTCTGGTAAAGAAGGATTCTTCACTAGAGTCTTTAGAAGGCATATGACCCTGCTGACACCTTGACTTCAGACTTGGATCTTCTAGAACTGTGAAAGAATAAATTACTGTTGTCTTGAGCCACCCAATTTGTGATAATTTGTTAGAGGAGTCCTAAGAAACTAATATACTCTGTGACTTCATTTCTGCCTGGAATGCATTTTTATTACCTTCTTCTGGGTCCCACTGACCTTCAAGACCCAACTAAAGATTACTTGGTTATTATATTAATAGTAAAGATCAGATGTCTGAAATTCAATTAATCCAACAATTTGGCAAGAATTACCCAGACTAATTTTTTCAACATTATCTACACATATCTAGATTTTAGCCAACACAAACAAAAGCTACTATTTGAAAATCTTTTATTTTTGACTTCTTCGATTCCATAATATTATTTTTTAGCCCAATGAGGGTAGACTTTATCATCTTAGAGGATTCTTTCAGAGTATTATATTCTGTTAATTCCATTTTCATAAAGAATTCTGGGAACATTATGTAGATTTTGTAGCCCAAAAAGAAAATTCTGAATCTATATATACATAAACTTCTAACTAAATTATAATAGCAATAAATTCAGTTAAAGACATACAGGTTTCCCGAGAACATGAGCATTGGAGTAGCACATACTAGCTCCAAATCTCAGTTTTTGCTATTCATTA
The DNA here is from genome assembly GCA_028646535.1 of Procyon lotor. Lineage (NCBI taxonomy): Eukaryota > Metazoa > Chordata > Mammalia > Carnivora > Procyonidae > Procyon > Procyon lotor. The sequence continues at coordinate 77,671,033 of CM053611.1, forward strand.
ACTCAGTTACCATGAAAAAATGTTGATTATATTTTCTATAATTCACCTTTTTTCTTTCTTTTTTTTCTTTTGGTTCGTTTGCTTTGTTTTGTTTTCGTTTCTGTATGGGATATTAATCCCTACCCCATAACACTGTTGTGATACTATATTTTAAGTACTTTGTCTGGTCTTATGCATAATACACATTCTATAAATAACAGCTGCTTTTTGATTATCAATTACTACTGTGCCTCTAATTAGCTGATCTGACTCTGTGGCACACATTGCATGCAGAAGTCATTGTATAGACTCTGCTACTGCATTTTTGATTCAGTGATTCATGTGGGAGATTCAATTTTTAACTGCAAGCTGTGTTGCCAAAAATAAATGTTGAATTTACAAGTTGGAAAAATATCTTTTCCCTGCATGTCACTTGGAAATTCTAAAAATGGAAGCTTTTTCTAGTCTCCCAAAACTGCTGCCTAAAAGGAGAAAAACTGTGTAAAGATTCAATTATCTCTTGACCTGAAGTTTGTGTACAAAATGGATTTTATTGTATCAAATAAATATAACTCTATAGTAACATAGATCTAGTAAACTGAAAAATGTAACTCCATGTTTCAGATCATATTAAAGACAAAACTGATATGTATATATTTAATCACTAAGGAATTTTTTAAGAACTCTTAACAGGAAGCTGGAAAGATAAGCTGGTTTAATTCACAAAACAATATATAATTTAAATAGACCTTGTTGTGTCCATTGCCCAGGAGTACATTAGCAGTCAGGAAAATAAAAGCAGAGGCTGGAGTTTTGAGTGTAAGTGATATCTTTTTAAAGTACATGATTTTCACATCTTACTTAATTGGAAAGAAAGAGCAAAAGATTGATTATTTAGGGGGCAGTTATAGTGCAGCTGCATTTTTTATACTAGTGTTATCTTCGATAATTGATTCTATTTTGTTGATTTTGGAAGCTGCTCATAGTGGAAGAAGCACAAATTTTGCAGCTGGGCTAATCCTGTGTCTTCCTGATGTTGAGGGGTTGGAAGGAGTGGGGTGCTGGGGAAGGCAGTGCATATGCCTTTGACAAGTTACTTTACCTCACTTGAGAAAAATGGGGATAATGACAAGTACCTTCTGGATAGGACCAATGTAAGAAATTAGAGAAATTAAATGTAATGCATCCACAATAGTTTCATGGTTGATCCTCAAGAAATTCCTAGCAGTAAACCGGGGCCTTGGGGCCTGTGACCTGAACCTTTTTGGAAATACTCTATTTGGCCTTGACAGTGTCCTTAACATACACACACACACGCACACACTATACATGTTATTTCCAGTAAGGTAGACAGAGTACAGATTCCTTGTCCAGGTCTCATTAACTCTATCACTTCCTATGGTTCATGTTTCCTGCCTAATGTGTCATATATTTATATTGCTGGCCTGGCTCTTAAAACATTTGTTTGCAACCGCCCTTTAGAAGTGAATGATGAAAGATATTCTTTTCTCATGAATATCTTCTAAAAGATAACTACATAAAAGTGTTAGAGCTTATAAGATTTGTTATATTTTAAAGGAATTCCATGTGAAAGCAGAACACCTTACCAACCAGAAATGATTCCTCATAAAAGAGCACTTGGCATCATATGATTGAGATTTTCCACCTGACCTACCTAGCTCTTTGTCACCTACATCCAAAGATTATTAGAATTAGGGGGTTATATTTTACATAAACAATAAGAAAGAGGAGCTAGAGATACTGGGCTCTACCTGTGACACTGGATTAGATAAACATGAAGAGAGGAGGTAGGAGAAGAGTGCTAGATGAAAGGAAAACATCTAAATCTCTGGGCCTAAGACAACTAAGAAACCAGAAAGAGTAAGAGCTTAAGAAATAGCCCTGATGCTTTACTAGCCAGAAATCTTATTGTTGCCAGATAGGGATATAGAAGAGTGGCAAACCTTCAGCTATTTCATAAATTCTCTTACTCTGGGTTGTGGGAAGGAGTGAAAATCAGAGCCGTATCTTTGGACGATCAATTCACATAAAGGTGTAGAGAGCACAGTATCATTATTTGTGTGGTAGTAGAGCAGTTCTCACATCATCTATCTTTTTCTAAAACAGCAGACATAGTTTTAGTACACATTCTAATTTCATCTGTGCCTTTTGATATTTATATCAAACACCTATAAATATCCATTCTCTCACAAGAGTTTTTGAATGCCTATTATATGTTCAGTAGTTATGTAGGTGATTAGAATAGAGTAGTGAACAAAACAAAACAAAAAATCCCAGCCCTTATGAATCTTTATGCACAGTGGAGAGGGAGGTATATGACAAACAAATAAATCAGTAAAGTACAAATTGTGTCAGATGGCAGTAAGGGCTGTGAGATAAAACAAAGAAAACGAAAGAAGAGGGAGAGTGTGTATGTACAAATAACAAAGTTAGGGAACACTTCCCTGAAAAGAAAACATTTGAGCCAAAGTCAGAGGGACAAGAAAATGCAACAGAATAGGTGTGGCTATTTTAAGAGGCCATCTTAACTGAACAGAATGGGCTAAAATGAAAGAGTAGGAGATAATTTCGAAGAGGTTGGGAAAGTGGTAGTGGAGATTGTACATGGCTTGTAGGCCACTGTAAGGACTTTGATTTTGTTGTAAGTAGGGTACATAGTCACCGAAGCAGAAAATTACCTTGAGCTGACGTACACTGAAACAGGTCACTCAGGCTGCCATGTTGAGTATAAACAGAAGTGGGTCAAAAGTAGAAGGAGGACCAGTCACAGGACTATTGTAATATAATCCTGTGAGAGATGATGGTTGTGTGGAATAGGAAGAGCCATGAAGACTGTGAGAAGAGGACTCATTATTGCTATATGTTGAAGCTGGAAATAATGGTTTTATGGCTGAATCAAATGCAGTGTGAGTGAAACAGAGGTACCAATTACAGTTCCAAGGCTTTTGATCCGAATAACAATAATGCCCTTAGGGACATCTGGGAAGTGTAAGACTACAAGAAAATCTGGTTTCTTTGTGGTGGGAGGATAACAGGAAAATAGTCTTGAATATGTTAATTTTGAGAATATGTTAGTTTTCCAGGCATCTGGCAATCAAGGACATAGGATATGCTGGAGATATAAATTGAGAGTCATAAGGCAGTGGGTGGTTTTTGGAGCCATAAGACTGCATGAACTTAGCAGGGAAGTGAAGGTAGATTGAGAAGGGAAAGCATGGCAAGTCTAGGGAGAAATAGAACCAATGAAGGAGCCTGAGATGAGGATAGAAAGTAAAGACGGATAAAAATCAGAAGAGTATAGGGTCCTTTTAGCCAAGAGAAGAATTACTACAGGGAGTGATAATTGGATCCAGTGTAGGGTTCAACAACGTGGAAGTTAGCAATGACTTTGTTAAGAAGAGTTTTGATGGGATGTTACAGGCAAAGAATGTAAAATGGCCTCAAGAAGGAATGAGAAGAATTGGATACATGTCGTAGAGTCAACTCCAATAACAACTAGTTATATTAAAATTTTATATATATAAATTTTTATATATATAAAAATATTCAAAAAAATAAAAAATATGTAGAAGAATATGTAAAAATGAAAAAGGTGAAAGGTCACCAAATAAAATTTCCAGAAATACAGTTAATTTTCTTTTTAATTTAATAGAGTGAAAAGTGAAAGATTCTAAATATTTCACCTCAGCTGGTAAGATGATTAGGCAATATTACAAATAAAACATCTCCTTGCATCTTTTTGTAGTAATTTTCAAGTACTCTATTAAATAGATGAAGTGATGTTACGTCTAGGAAGAATCAAAGACATAGAGAAAGAAAGGTCCCCACATTCACATAGATACATTCACACTCATAGACACAACACCAAAATGAAAGGGGGGAAATTTAAAGTAGTGATTTTGAGTATTCCCATATGCTGAGAGTGTAGCAATTCATTATTCATACCCACGTCTAAAGTTATTTAAAATCAGCAGTTTAAAAATGCTAAAAATTCTTTAGAAACTGTAAAAAGGTTTTACCCTGTCTGTGACTTGATACCAAATTTTCTTTTCATACATATTTAAAGGTTGAAGAAGTATACTATTTTTGCCTTCGTGGACACCTTTCGTAACTAAGATAATGCATCCCAAATTATGGTCTTCTGAGAGGATGGAAGGATTATACGCCATTAGAGGAGATTCGGTGAAAGCTTCTCAGAAGCAGCATTCAGAAAGCAAAGACTGAAAGTGTGAGGAATCACTTACCTCCCTAATGTCCCTTTGATATTTAGTGTTCATTTCTTCTGTTTTAATGAGATCCTTTCTTGCTGTCTCTGCTTCCTGTTCCACCTCCCCCACTCGGGAAGAAAGGGCTGCTAAACGTTCTTTCATTTGAGCCATTTCATAGTTTTGCTTTTCAAGCAATTCTTGTAGTTCGACTATTTGACTAGTTTCATCAGCTGAGTCTATAGAGCCATTGGACAAACGCTGCAGGAAACAAAAAAGAAATGGCACTTAGGATATTCTTCATCTTTAATTTAAAATTCATGAACTTAAATGAAATTGATAGAGCTCTGACACTGAGAAATAAGAACTCTAATTAGTTTCAAAGAAAAACTAAGTTTCTAGGAAAACTCTTAACTGACATTAAATATAAAGGTAGATCCATAATTTTCAAATAGGTTAACAGATGCATTTGAACTGGAAGTTGTATATATAAATAATATCTATAATATATATTAATTTATTTATATTATATATTAATTTTATTGTATTAATATATCAGTAAATAATACATTAATATAATATATTATATATACATATATATTGTATTATATATATTAGCACAAAACGCTGGTATATCCTGAACATTTAATAAATGGCAATTATTTTATCAACTATATTCAAAATTTATTACAAACAATATTATGCTTACATAAACAGTATATTATTACTAGGTAATAAGAAAGAACACAGAAACTGCAATATTTTTCTATTTTTATTCAAGATCCTGCGTGCATTTGCAAGTTTTATTTTCAATGACTCAGAAAAAGAACTTACACACATTTTTCTTTTAAAGAAGGTTATTCCCGGTGTGAATCTGACCTAGCTGGAATAAAAGTATAACGTAAAAAAGCCTTGATTTCTATATTGCGAAGAACATAAAAGTCCTGATGCACACAACCAACAGGAAGGAGGCTTAAAAGGATTAAATACTTTGAGGCTGATTTCCCCCCTTGCTGCCTAGAAACACAGTGACCCATGTCGTCAGAAGCACTTCCTACAGCCTGGCTGCATTGGAGAAGCTTTGTGGTGAAGACAATGCAACAACTGGGGAGAAACAGCACTAAAAGAAAAAGGGCACAACGAAGTCAAAATAAGAAAACGCTGATGTGCTTTGCTTTAATCTAAATGCAAATAATGAATGCCAAATTAAAAAAAGATAAACATAAAAAAATAAGATGACAGAAAGCAAAGAAAGTACAGTTAATTTTGTGGGAGTGCTTGTTTGGAAAAAATGAATCTGATTTAACACAACAGATACAAGAAACAATTTGAAAATTATATAAATTTTGTGTTTTCTTTTTTCAATATATTGAAGTATAGTTGACAAGCAATGTTACATTAGTTTCAGGTGTACAACATGATGATTCAACAACTCTATATGTTATGCTATGCTCTAAATTTTGTGTTTTCTTACGCACCATTCACTCCTGAGAACCAGTGGCTAAACACAGAAACCCACAACTAACTGAACTGAGCTGTGCAGGAATACACAAAATGAACACAAGCATGTTCCTCAAACACCTAACGTCACCTCAGGTTACTGTATGCTTTGAGTCAAACCACCCCCCAACTCAACTGTGTTATAATTTTCTGTCTGGTTTCAGATACCCCCTCCTTCCACCCCTTCACATGATGCACAAACCCTAAAACACCTCCAATACCCAAACTTCAGGTCTTTTTCCAAGTAAAGAGTCATATTTATAGTATTTATGCAATTCTGTTTTACCTATAAAACTGTGCTACATTTTTTATTAGTTTTCTATGTCTTTGTTTTATGCCATTGATAAAGTTGTGACACAAACCCCTATTCTTCTGCAAGCCCTGTTTTTTATTGTGCAGTTTTGCCTAGCTCATAACTTTTAGGAATGCAAACGACATACTAGAGCAAAACTGACTGACTGCAAGAGAAAAGAGGGAGAACAGAAAGCCCATAAAAGCAGTGAGAAAAAGAAAATAGAAAGGGAATGCAGACAAATGGCAAGGAGTGTTTAAAAAGTTCAATAACCAACATATGGAGAAACAGCCTGGAAAGTCTAAATTAAAATAGTAGAAAAGATGGAGTGAGTCTTAAGATGGTATCTAAAGATGCCAGATCTATAAACCTAATACTGATTATACCTAATTGCTGAACTCTTACATTGCAGACAATGAATATCTAATAATCTAGTAAAACAAGTAAGAGGTGTTGCAAATAGGAACGTCGGAGATGCTGCTGAGATCCAGATACTCCTTCAGCGTCTCTATTTCCCCCACTGCTGAGATGGCTGTTTGCTGAGGGATCAGAAGTAAGAGCGCTTTCGAAAGTTATACCCACCCCTGAAGCATGTGGTGTCACACACAAAGTAAAGGAACTGTGAAGCTAAAGAAAAACCAACTCTCTGGACAATTTTTATGGACATAAAATCCAAAAGAATTGATAGTGACCTTTATACACAATACAACTATGTATACACTGAACTGAAAAAAGCCAGATTATAATCATTAGGCAGCAACTGAGAACTGGTTTAGGGAAGAAGGCTAGAGCCAGGGGGCTGGGGTGGCTAAGCCGGTTAAGCATCTGCCTTTGGTTCAGGTCACGATCCTGGGGCCCTGGGATGGAGCCCTTCATTGGGCTGTCTGCAGGGAGGCTGCTTCTTCCTCTGCCTCTTTCTTTCTTTCTTTCTTTCTTTCTCTCTCTCAAATAAATAAATAAGATTTTTTTTTTTAAAAAGAAAAGAAGGCTAGAGCCAATTGCCAGTCAGTTATGTCCAAATTTGGTATTACTGAGGTACGATATGACAGGTTTTTTTTTTCATAATAGCAAATATCTTTGAACTCTGTATACTACTCACAAGTAATGAGGCAAATTTAAACTTCAATAGAACCTTTACCTCCTTACATCAAGGACTTTCTCTGGTCAACTTAAAAAGAACAATTTTTTGAAACTATAAAAATCACTAGAAAACAAATTTTTGCTTTTAGAAAATATTTTATATAACTGAAAAAAAAATGCACTTAGGATTCTAGAGCCCCACAGAACCTGAGAGAAAGTGAAATTCAGGTAATCACACAGAGTGGATTTGAATTAAAAGGCAAAACTTTGAATTCCCAGTTCAGTTCATCAAATCTTTACCATATTGCCTTTACTTGGAACATGTAAATCAACAGGATACACTTATACACGCTATATGGTATAGACAAGTACCGGGAATGTAGTGTGTGTGTGTGTGTGTGTGTGTGTGTGTGTGTGTGTGTGTGTGTGTGTGTGTGTGTACTGAATACACTGTATACACCCACACATTCAACAAATATTTGTTCAGTCAACTGATTCATGTTAATTTTCTAATTAGAAAAATGATTATTCCAATTCTGTGCACCTGAGGTCCATTAAAATCTTGTTTAAAAATTGCATATTTTTAACGGGTTCAAGGTAAGAAAAATTTAATTAAATATAAACAGTAATCAGGCAACTAAAATAAAGCACATAAAATGTTAACCTTTTTAATTCCTTTAGCAACGGATGTATATACTACAATGAAATCTAGGACTATCCATGGGAAAATATTTGAAACCTCAGTTTTTTCTGAAGTGTTTATAAATCATTTATGCTTAAAAATGTGTAACATTTCATCTATGCAAACATCCTTAAATACATCTTATGGTGAGCTTAATATATATTTTCATAATTTCAGAGTAAAAGGTCATATAAAAACTATAATTTATATCTTAGAAAAATGATACAACTTTTGTTCCAAATTATTGTTATTTTGACTTATCTTTAAACCAAATTGTGGGAATTGAACTGAAATGACAAATTATTAAATTAAAAGAAAATTCAGTGGTTATTTTAAATAGCTTTATTGAGATATAATTTGTATCCATAAAATTCGTCCAATTTAAAGTATAAATGTCAATAGTGTTTGCTCTACCTAAAAAGTTGTATTATCAACATAATCTAACTTGGAGAACGTTTTCATCTCCCCAAATAGAAACCCCTTACCATTAGCAATCACTTGGAGCTGACCCCCACCTCCAGCCCTAGATACCACTTAACTACTTTCTGCCACTATAAACCTGCCTATTTAGTACCTTTCACATAAATTGAATCAGAATAGATAGCCTTTTATGACTGGTTTTATTCACTGAGCATAATGTTTTTGAGATCCATTCATGCTGTAGCATATTATCAGATTTTTTTATTGTTGCACAGTATTCCACCATGTGGATATACTACCTGTTATTTATATATGCATATAGTAATAGACATTTAGACTGTTTTCACCTTTTGGCTACTGCAAATAATGCTGTTATGCACATCTGGATACAGGTCTTCATGTGGATGTATGTTTTATATTCTCTTGGGTGGAATCCTAGGAGTAAAATAGCCGGATCATATGGTAATTCTATGTTAACAATTTGAAGTACTATTTCCCAAAATTGCTGCACCAAACTACATTCCCACTAGCAATGATGTAACTTCAAATTTCTCATATTTTCACCAAACTTGTTATTTCCTTTTTAAGAAGTTTTTAAAAAATTTTTTTAATTAAATTCAATTAGCTAACATGCACATTAGTTTCAGATGTAGTGTTCAATAACTCATCGGTGCATATAACACCCAGTGCTTATCACATCACATGACCTCCTTAATTACAGCTACTCTAGTGTGTATGTTGTGGTATCTCCTTGTGATTTTGATTTGCACTTTTGATTTGCACTAATGGCTAATGATGAGGAGCATCTTTTCAGGTGCCTATTGGCTTTTATATATCTTCTTTGGGGAAATGTCTATTCAAGTTCTTTACTCATTTACTAATTGAGTTATTTGTCTTTTTATTAATGAGTTATAAGAATTCCATATAAATATATATTTTGGATATAAGTCCTTTATCAGTTATATGACTTGCAAATAGTTGGGTTTTGCCTACATATTTATGATATGGGGGCAGAGAGAAGATACTATTTGTGATACTCTTTGAATTTTATCTTTACTTTCTTTTAAAGATTTTATTTATTTATTTGAGAGAGAGAGAGAAAGAGAGAGGGAGAGAACTAGCAGGGCGGAGAAACTGACTCCCCGCTGAGCAAGGAATAGACTATAGCAGAAAGATGGGAATGGGCACAGATGGGCTGATGATGATGAGCAGGGAGCCTGATGTGGGGCTCAATCCCAGGACCCTTGGATCATGACCTGAGCTGAAGGCAGACAAAAAGAAGTAAAAGTCAAGGTCTTACAATGATCTCAAAAATCCTTATCAAGGACACCTCGGTGGCTTAGTTAAGTGTCTGCCTTTGGCTCAGGTCATCATCCTGGGGTGCTGGGATCAAGTCCCCCATCAGGCTCCTTGCTCAGTGGGGAGCCTGCTTCTCCCTCTGCCTGCTGCTCCCCCCCACTTGTGCTCTCCCTCTCTTTCTCTCTCTGACAAATAAATAAAATCTTAAAAAAAAAAAAAGGGAAAAACAACAAAAAAAAACCCCATATCATCTCAAGAACCCACACTATCTGCCCATCTATGCCCACCCCTATCTTTTTGCTATAGTCTATTACATTCTAGCTACACTGGTCCCCTTGAAAATCCTAAACCCATTTGTGTTTCTTAATCTTTGCTTTTTTGTTTCCTCTACCAGATAAATATGTGGCATGCTCTTTTTTGGGTCCTGACTCAAAGTTTTCTTTGCCTAATCAATTCCCCTAATATAAACTTAACCCAAATACTGAATGTGACATCTTCTACTAAACATTACCTTGTGACATATCTAAACTGGACCCATTTCCACGATCTCTTTGTGGTCAAGGAACACCTGTGTATCCAATCCCCTTTGATAGGTCTGAAACCTTAGAAGATGCAGTAGGCCAAGATCTATGGGCTTCTACTTCTGGTGACTGGTATTAGTATGATCTTTGCCATCCTCCATAGCAATCTTCACCTGGGATTTGTAGCTGGATTTTCCTGTTCAACACATGATGCCTGGGTCATCTACTCCCACTTGAATTACTGTAACAACCTTTTAACTGGTCTCTTTCTTTCTAACCTTGTCCTCTTACTTTCCTTTTAAAAAAGCCAGAATGATCCATGTTAATCTTGTTACATGGTAGTCAGACCAAGTCATTCCTCTGCTCAAAACACTCCAATCCTCTTCCATCCTACCCAGTACAAAAGCAAAAAATATTATAACAAGCAATAAACAGAGCCCCCCACTTTCTACTTTCCTGCCCTCCCCTCCAAGCCCTGGCTTCCCTGACCTCTATCCTACTATTCTACCACTTGCTCTCTTGCTTTAGCCACATGGGCAACCTCACTGCTCCTCTAATAAGTCAATCACTCTTCCACATTGCAGCTTTGGCTTGAGTTTTTTCTACTGACTGAAATTCTTCACTAGTATTTCACATGGCTAACAACCTCAACTATTTCAATGAAGCCAATGCTGACCACTTTATTTAAAAGGGCAAACTGTTCCTACCTCCATGTCTCCCTAAGACTCCTGAATTTTTTGTATTTCTCTACTTTTTCTTTTCTTCAATATCACCTTATGACATACTAGATGATTTACTTAGGTAAATTTATTGTTTATTATCTGCTAACCTCCTCCAAATTGCTAGGTCATAAGCTTCAGCAGGGAAAGAGCCTTTATGCTTTCTTTTTGTGCATCACAAATACCTAGAATGATGCCTGACACATGATGGTTATGAGAAAGACTTTCATCAATTGAATAAATGTTTTGATTACTTGTGTCTCTAGTGACTTAGAACAGTATCTTCCACAAAAATAGATTTGTTAAATGAATGAATGAATGAGTGAATGAATGGAAGTTTCCATTAATGAATAAGATGAGTTTCAAAAAAACAGCAAGGATTCAAAAAGAAATAAAACATAGAGACAATATTTTCAGCCATCATTGCACAAAGTTTATGAAAAAAATGTTTTCATAAAAAGTAAATATAAAATAGAACTGAGTCCTTTTTGTCCTATTTTAAAGCATAATGTAGATGAATTATCTGTATGGTAGAAAAATCTGACGTAAACTAAGGAAATCACCATTATAAATGTGCACTAAGATTTAAAAAAGTGGTAGAAATATAAAGTCTATAAATAAGGCCAAATGAAGTGCATGCAGTCCCAGAAGTTCTACCATGTCATAGCCTTACTGCTTCTAAAGATAATCCTGAGGTAAAGCCAGAAATTTAAACTTGTTCTTCCATTTTCTATCAAGTAAATGCTGGAAATATGGCTCTCTTTGTATTTGATAATCTTCAATAAAATGACCTCACTATTAATATTTTCTCCATCCTATTTCTAGCTCTAGTATTTATTTAAAAAATACTGTAACATGTCTTTTAAAAAATAGTAGTCTAGTTAAAATTCTAATGTGCCCATTTTCATTCTGCATTTTATGGTACTTTAATGGTTATTGTTGATTCTGAGCATATTTTAGTGGTTACACATTGCCCTTCTACTCCATGAAAGAACAGCTGTTTATGAAACTTAACAATGAATAATTTTCATGTTTCTTTTAAGTGATAAGATAATACCTGTTGGATATACAAAAGAGAGGGCATTTAAAGTGCTGTATTAGTATAACTTAAGTTTTACTTGGATAAGTTCCCCTTGGATAGCTATTTCTTGACAAGGTATTCCAGGGGACTTAGGAACTAAGTTAATTATAAGATTTTAGAGGTAAATGGACATTGCCTATATAGAATGAATACTTGGTTGACCTCCCCTTGCCTTAAGAAGCTATTATATTTGACAGCTGATAATTTCTCTCAGATTCATTGAGATATATTTGATATATAATATTGTGTAAGCCTAAGATGTACAACATGATAATCTGATACATGTATATACTATGATCACCACAATAAGGTAGTTAACATACGTCCATTACCTCACATAATTACCACATCTTTTTTTGGAGTGACAACATTTAAGATCTACTCACTTAGCAAATTTCAAATATATAATACAGTATTCTTAACCATAGTCACTATGGCAGCTGATAATTTAAACTTTATTATGAACATAATTCCACACTTGATTTGTACATTTCCACACTGGCTTTCCCATGTTTTTCATATCTAAACCATAAATGCTTGATTCTCTTGTAAGGAATTTCAAGTAGATCTTTTTCTCTTACGCATTTTACTTCTCATGGTTTATTAATCTCTCTAGAGAAAATAAGAAAAGGTGAGGCAAAAGAGTAAAAAGTAGGAATTAATCTTATCATTAATTAAATACAGATGTTAAAGGCACAGAAACACTTAAAACTCATCACCATTTAAGGGGTCACACCAAGCCCTTCCATTCCATTTTTAAAAATAATTCTATGAATAGCATGGTTAGAGATAAACTATTGATTGGTCAAAAAAGTTACACTAAGTTACACTAAGTTATTAAAAGTTACAATCATAATGTAAATAATCTAGCTTTAATAATTCTGTGGAGGATTGGACAGAATCTATAAAATGGCAAAATTTTATAAAATATATTTCATTCTGTGAGAAGAGAAAGTACTACTGAAATATAGAAACAAAAATAAAGAAATAACACAAGTAAGAAATAACAAATAATAAAGAAATAAAGAATAAAGAAATAACAAATAATAAAATAAAGAAATAACACAAATAAGACAAGGAAAACATTCATAAGCACAAAAATATAAGAAAAAAAAGAACTAGAGCTGTTAGTTCATTGGAAATTTCCTATGTGAATCAGCAATGTTAGGGTGAAAAAGGTAACAGAATAAAGACCTAATCAATCAGGAATACAGACCAATAATGAAGTCTCTTTGTGAACTTTGAGTAAATCCTAGACCAAGCATTGATTCACGGAGGGACTCTGGAAGACTTCAGCCAATCTGATGTACTAGCAAATATTATTTCCTTTCATTCTGAGAGATCATTTTACTCCTCATTTTACTTCTAATTCTCAAATTTGGATTTGCCTCCAGATCCTCAAATAAGACTGTATCTTCCATTAGAATAATGACAACTAATAATAATAGCTATCATTTATTGGGCAATTACTTACCCAAGACATATAGCTGGTAAGATTTCTGGCTGCAAGCATGGGTTTGTAATAATTACTCCGCTAATATTTATTAAGTTCTGACTATGTACTAGGCACTATTCCAAGTACATCATGTGCATGAACTCTTTAATCCCTATAACAAACTATTGTAACAGAAAAGGAAATTGAAGCAAAGAACATAGGTATTTTGCTTAAGGTCACACAGCTAAAAAGTAATGAGGTTCAAACAGGAACCAAAGTATTCCAGTGTCACATTCCATTCTTTTGTTCATTCTCTCTCTCTTTCTCTCTGCTTACTTTTGTTCATTCACTGTTTCATTTATCAATTTATTCAATCTCTTGAATTTGAAATCTCTTGAATTTGAAATTCAATTTATTCAATCTCTTATCCACTCACTTCAGCACTAAAACTCTACCATCTGTTTAGCCTCTACCATATGCCAGACACTAGGCTGGGTGCTCAGAATATGAAGATTCCTACCTGAAAGTAACAAAATATTGGAAAAAAGAGTAAACCAAATCGAGCAACCAAACCATTAATAAAATTCATAAGGACCAAAAAATATTTAAACACTGAGGAGTACAAAGGCTTCAAGGCTATGATTTTGGACATTTTGGGTCTGCTTAGACTGTTTGTATTAATTTCCATATTGCTTTTTAGCTCTCACAAATCAGATCCAACTGCATATTTCAAATTATATCCTACAAATAACCACATTTTTTGTATTTGTTCTGAAATTCTCCAGCACGGAATTCACAGCTATTATTTCTAATTCCACATTGACTCTTTAAATCTGTTTCATCACATATAAATCACCTATTTACAAACCTTGCAAATCTAGAACCTAGAACAAAGCGGACATAATAGTATCTGTACTCCATATCAGTTATTCTCAACCATGACTACACACTTTAATCCTTGAGACAGTTGAATAAAAATATAAAGTGGATTCCACATCAAATGTGATAAACATAAAACTCCTAGAAGAAAAATTAGGCCATAATTTCCTCGATACTGGCTATAGAAACATTTTTTGTTTCTACAAAAGCAAAATTAAACTATGGAGACTACATCAAACTAAAAAGATTTTGTATAGTGAAGGAAACCATAAACAAACCAAAAGGCAACCTACTGAATGGGAGAAAAATACACGAAGAACTTATATAACTCAACACTAAAAACACAATCCAATTAAAAAAATGGTCAGAGAACCTATGTTTTTCCAAAGAATACATACAGATGGTCACCAGTAACATGGAATGATGCCCAACATCCCTAATCATGAGAAATGCAACTCAAAACCACAATGAGATATCACTTTACATCTGTCAGAACAGCTAAAATAAAACACACACACACACACACACACACACACACACACACACACAAGAAATAACAAGTGTTGGTGAGAATGTGGAAAAGAAGGAACCCTCATGCACTATTGGTAGAAACATGAATTGGTGCAGCTACTGTGGAAAACAGTAGAGAAGTTTCTCAAAAAATTAAAAATAGACTTACCATAGAATCCACAAATTCTATTACTACTGGGTATTTACTAAAAAAATAAATAAATAAAAACACTAATCCAAAAAGACATATATATCCTTTGTTTATTGCAGCATTATTTACAATAGCAAAATAGACGAATGAATAAAGAAGATGTGGTATAAGGGCACCTGGGTGGCTCAGTCAATTCGGCATCCAACTCTTGATTTCTGCTCGGGTAATGATCTCAAAGTTGTGAAATCAAGCCCTGTGCCAGGCTCCATACTGGGCATGGGGACAGTTTAGGATTCTCTCTCTTTCTCCCTATCCCTCTGACCCTTTCCATCCCCTGACCCTCCTCACCCTCCACACTCTCTCTAAAGAAAAAAAAAAAAGATGTGATACACACACACACACACAATAGGATGTATATATCCATACACACACATACACACACATTCAGGCATAAAAAAAGAATGAGATCTTCCCATTAGCGATAACATATACATATATGTTATGAACCTACAGCATATAAGACTAAGTGAAATAATTCAGGCAGAGAAAGACAAATACCATGTGATTTCATTCATATGTGGAATTTAAGAAACAAATGAGCAAAGAAAGGAAAAAAATAAAGACACAAAAAGCAGACTCTTAAGTATAGAGAACAAATTGGTGGTTGCCAGAGGGGAGGTGGGTGGGGGGGAAGAGTGAAATAGATAAAGGAGATCAAGAATACACTTATCTTGATGAACACTGAGTAATGTATAAAATTGTTGAGTCATTATATTATACATCTGAAACTAATTTAACACTATAAATTAATTATACTTCAATAAAAAAATGGTTCCCATTCTAAACCATATCTAAGAGCGGGGTCCAGATATATAATTGCTTTTAAGTCTTCCTAAGTAATTATATGTTTAGTTGAGGTTAAGAATCACAGATCAGTATTATCCAGTTACTTTATTATTATAAATTACTGTATGCAATTTAGTCATCAAACTTGAAAAATTGTCTGGCATAATGAGGGGAAGAATTTAAAGTAATAAAATAATCAAAAGGTGAAATATTATAATAAAAGATATAATAGATCCAAGAAATTAGTATTTTTTATCCTAGTATCAACTAATTTTTTTAAAATATATTTGATGTATCGAATGGTAAGGCAACTATTTCTTATTTTTGAAAGATGGAAAGAAATAAACCTCTATGGTAGAGTTGGTCAAATACTGCCCTACTTGGAAAATTTCTAGACCAGATGATTTCTTATAGTTACTTCCCCATTAATGACTTTATTATTCAACACTGAGATTTGCGAAGTCATTATGAGACAGTAAATACTTAGAAATTTAATTTAATTAAAGTATCTAGCTGTGAGCCTTCACCTGTCAGTTCTTTAGTTTAATGTGATTATGTTTTATTAATAAGTATAAAATATATTTATTATTTTCTGAGACATTCTAAACCAGGTTTAATTTCCACCAAATTTGAAAGCAAGAATATTTTAATCTCAGTGCCTGGGTGGCTCAGTGGGTTAAAGCCTCTGCCTTCGGCCAAGGTCATGATCTCAGGGCCCTGGGATTGAGCCCCGCATCGAGTGCCACATCGGGGTCTCTGCTCAGCAGGAAGCCTGCTTCCCTCTCTCTCTGCCTGCCTCTCTGCCTACTTGTGACCTCTCTCTGTCAGATAAATAAGTAAAATCTTTAAAAAAAAAAAAAAAGAATATTTTAATCTGAGGAATACATGTTACTTTCAAGTTCTAATATTCTCATAATCTTTAAACTAGAATATAATTCATTCACTATATCTGGTGTATGTGGCTTAATAGAAATATACTTAATTTTGTAGTGTGGTTTTTTTTTTTTTAAAGATCTTATTTATTTATTTGACAGAGAGAGAGAGATCACAAGTAGGCAGAGAGGCAGGCAGAGAGAGAGGGGAAGCAGGCTTCCTGCTTTAAGATCTTTAAAAAAAAACTCAACACAATGTACATGGATAGCATTTGATTTCGAGGGGCCACCTATTTTTAAAAGTGATACCTTGGAAACTCAAAAGAGGCAATGGCAATTTAAAAAAAAAAATCATTGCTCACTGTTTACCTTATGATATTTTCTAGTTCTCTTTCCACAAAATATTAGAAACAAAAAGCAAAACAAAACAAACTGGTTAAGTTTTGAGGCATTTTGGATAATTCAGGCAGAGCTAGAATGGTCCTAAGAGAATGCTACCAGACCATATAAAGTCAAGTATGCCATGTTGACCCGTGCTACTCTACAGGGTATTGTGGTCTTGAACTTTGTATTGAACATCGAAGTCTTGGGAAATACTTAAGAAGTAAAGAAATAAAATCATGCTATATTTAAAATAGACCGTAGAAGGTACACTGGAGAAGCAGAGAGAGTGGCCGGGAAAGAATTATAATAATCCAGGTGAAAGATGGTTGATAATGGTTCAGAGTGTAGTGATTAAATGGAGATGGTAACAAGTGGTCATATCCTAGATATATTTTGAAGGTAGGGCAAATCTAATTTCCTTACGATTTGATGTGTGGTGTGAGACATAGGGAGGACTTGAGGATGACTTGAAATTCTTCACCTTGAGCAACTGGAAAGGCAAAGCTTCCATCATCTAAGATGGGGAAGATGCAGACAATTTTGGGGGGTCTAGGTGATAACAAGAGGTAAGCTTTTGACATTTTAAGTGTGCAATATCTTTTAGATGTACAAGTAGAGATGTTCAATAGGCTGTTGGATAAATATGTTTGGTTGTAGAGTCTGAAGTAGAAGTAAAGTTTTGTAAATAATTAGCTTATGGATACTAGTCAGGACTATGAGACTAATGGCAATCATTGATAGAAGAAATGGAGAATTGAGACCTCGGTCCCTCCAATATTGAGAAGTCAGGAAGAAGGGGCACCTGGGTGGCTGTCAGTGAAGCATCCCCCTCGGCTCGGGTCATGATCTCAGGGTCCTGGGATTGAGCCCTGCATCGGGCTCCTTGCTCAGCAGGGAGCCTGCTTCTCCCTCACCCTTTGCCTGCCACTCCTCCAGCTTGTGCTCTCTGTCAAATAAATAAATAAAATCTTAAAAAAAAAAAAAAAAAGAAGTCAGGAAGGGGAATATGGTCCAAGAAAGGAAGGAGACTGAGACAGAGCTGCTGGTGAAATAAGAGAAAAACAGAGTGTGGTTTCCTATAATGTCAGTAAATTTAAAAAAAGGGAGGGTCAAGGAGGAAAGAGTTATCTACTAAGACATCAACTACAACAAAGGTTGACAATTGGCCACTGTATTTACCAATATAAAATTAGTGATGATGGCAACAGGAGTGGTTTCTGTGAAATGGTAGGACAAAGATCTTATTAGAACCGATCTATAAAAACTGCAAAGAAAGCAACTGGGGAAAATAAGTAGACATTTGAAGATCTTTGTGACAAAAGGGAGCAAAAAGAGAGCAACAGCTGTTTGTAGAAGTAAGGTCAAAAATGATTTTTTTTTCCTTTTAGCTGGAAGAATTTTATATAAGAATGGGATTAAGATAAAATGATGACAAGGAGAGCACAAGAAGAATTGCTGATGGAGTAAAATTGACTAGATGACTGCTAGAGACATCAACACAAGAGACAACAAAGTTGTCTTTGTCTAAGGTTTAGTTTTGAATTTTTTAAAGATTCATGCTCAGTCTAATAAGCCCTTTCATCCCTTTAGATGCATGGACAAATTTAAGACTGCTTAAAGCGTATACTCTTATATTTTGAAGTCCATGAAATCAGGTAGTTGATATGCTGCCTTTCTTCACCCATGTTCACTTTTAATATTAGTACACTTACACAATTTATATTGGCTCCTCCTGTTCACGAGCTGTAGGACTTTAAGCCAGTAATCTTTGCCCTACAAACCTTGTAGGGTTATTACAGGGATCAAATAAAACAACTGTGTAAAAGCACTTTTGGAAAGCTGTAAAGGGCTTTATGCCAGTTATTTATCTTGTTCATATTGGTGCATAGCCTTTGTTAATAACATTTCCACAGAGGCTTGAAGAAGGGTTTGCCTGTCTTTAAAAGGCCAGAGCCACCATTAAGGAATATTCTTCGGAATACTCATCTTGGCATATGCAATTTCCCTGCAGATAAAGGGGATTTCTGGTCATACAAGTTTAGGAGAAGCTGAATACCGCTCCTCTTGGAGCTTGACAATATTGAAAAAAAAATCTAATGAATACTACAGTTAAGATGTTAGTTCAAAAATGTATAGCACAACATTTCCTAATATTTCTGTCCTAGGAATTCTCTTTCTGGGGGAGTGGATTCTATAAAACACATGCTAAATTCTTGGCAAACTAGTGCTTCATGAGAAATGATAAAATGGATAAACTCTACAAAAGTAAAAAATAAAAGTAGGTCAACTGCAGAGCATCTGAATAATAGACTTAAAACTTTTCCTGGATTGATGCTGTAGATCAGACCAAACAACACACAGGGAAGGAAAAGTACTTGTTCTTCTCTACAACACTTTAAGGGAGCAAATCCTTTGTATAAAATAAACACTCAAATTATGCCAATAGGATGGAGATAAATTAACACATTTTCTGTCAAATTCTGTGAATCAGTCTTTTAAAGTCTGAAGGTAACCTACTTCAGCAAAGGTGTGTTTTCTCTTCTGCCATCATATCTGGGCAGGTAATATAAATGATACTGAATCTGCTCTCAAAGATAGAGAAGTCAATTTGCCTTTCTCTCACCATCTAGTAAGGTCACAGTTAAAGCATAAAAACCCAGGCACTGCATTCAGAGAGGGATTTATTTTGAGTTTAATGAGCTCCGACACAACATTAGAAGGTTTTTATTTCTCATTTTTGCTATTGCATATAGAAGTTACCTGACTTTTGGTCCTAAGCTCTTTCTTCAACTGAGCTCCTATAAAACTGATACGGCATAACTTTATGTACATATGAATGAACCATGGGACATCCTAAACTTGCCTCTTCTGGGCTCTTTTGTGGCCACTCATAGACCTCTAAGGCGTTCCAGTCATATGTATCAAGGACTATACTTGGATTTTCTCTTTTCTGAGAGATGTGCCAACTTCAAGATGGCAAATTCATAAATCCCATCCCTTTGCTTGGTTTCGTTGCTTGAAAATTCAAATGAAGAATAAAAGAGAAGTATACACAGTTACTATGAGGAATTAGATTATAATATATGGGATCAATGCACAGAAGAAAATATTCTGTTATGGCCATTCAGATGTAAACAAATTCAACTGATAATTATCTTTGATACAGAGAAAGAAATGGGGGCTTAATCAATAACACATAAAATAAGCCACAGTTGACAAAGACTAAATTTCTGGAAGGATAGTTGTCGGCAGTAGTTGACATGTAGTGAGGAAGGCATAGAAAAATAGCCAAAATGCAGTGAATACACTGAAGACATCCCCATGGATAACTACTTTCAAGTAGAACTTAGCAGAGGACTCTAAAAGAATGGCATTTGTGCCAAATAATGTTTATTAGTGTTTTTAAATAGAAATATGGTATATTCACAAGCCAAACACTTAAATGTGCAGCTATCAGCTTTGTGTGAGATTATGCAGAATCTTCATATTATGATTTTTCATAATAGACCATAACAGCATGATGAAATCAAATCCTTTTGTCATCATCCAGGATCATATTGCTCACATATTAACTTTTCCTAAGTGCCTATTTTTGTCATTGGTGGATCATCTAAAATATAGTAGTATTGCTAGAAGTCCACAACACCCTTAATTTTGGTAAAGGCACATGCTGTATTTCATTTCTTATAACACTTCAGCTCAATGTCCTTCATGATCAAAGTTCTACAAAGCAAACTCTACACTTAGTTCCTAGATTTTCTGATCTGAGAATTATTCTTGCCATTGATTTTTCATTTTGTTTTGTGAATTTTTTGGTCATAATTTTTCTCTCTGTCAGAACTAAGGAACTTAAAAAATGTGAATAAAAATCCATTTCTGATTTTGTATTTATTCAGCTTTTACATTTACATATCACTGTTACTTAAGTTTGTTATGTTACATTTTAATTTCAGAACAGTCATGAGTTAAATGTCAGATTCTAAGAGAAGAGAATAACAACAATTTTGAAAAGTGAACAAGCAGCTTGGTTAATTCAGAACACCTAGGTTCAAAGTGAGGATAACAAGCGAAGGAAACTTGAGTGGGGAGCAGAGAGCCACCAGCCTAGAAAGGGCCTCACATGGCAAAATGTGCCTCACACTTTGTATGGTCACTGACAAATCAGCCACCTCCTCAACTCCTCCTTCAGCTCTGTGAAGAACTAAAGTAATGTATCAGTCAATGATGAATAAGAAATATCAAAATATCATTGCACATGGTAAAATGTAACTAGTGTTTTGTGAGACTTCTGTCTCACTTTTACATGCAAACAGATATAATATATATATATTAGATATATATATCTAATATATATTTTTTTATATATATATTTAGAGTAAAAGGTTGAAATTGAATTGTATTTCTTATAGTTGGTAGCAGACAGGTAGGTCCCTAGTATCAAAACTAGTATTGCCCTGGTTTTGCCCAGGGCAAAACAACAGAGAGGTCCATATACCATAAATCTAAATATTTAATGATTATAAATCAAGTCAGTAAACTGTCAAGAAAAAAATGTAACCTATTATGTCCCTTGAAAGAATACCTTCACACTGACTTTTAGACCAGATTCTAAATAATAATTCCCAGTCTCCTTGAAGTTGTATGGCAGGACTTAGCTAGCTATGGCCCCGGGGCTGTAGTCTGCTCACCTTCTCTTCCTAGTCTCAGCTCCTTCGAGACTACTGAACCGGTTTTGCCTGAATAGATACCTCAGCCAGCACTTTCAAATTTTGTGGAACCCCAGCAAACAGGTGCCCTTTGGTCACTCCCTCAGTCTAGGAATGGGCACACTAGAGTGCAGGCAGACACAGACATTGCTTCTGGGAAGAAGTCAATTAAGGCCTGGAGGCAGGTGAAGGTCTGTCTGGTCAGAGAGTGAGTCTGGGCTTCCAGGTACCTGGCATGTGGTCAAGAAGGGGTGGTGGTGTGGCTCACAGGTGTGCAATTTCACCCGGTCTCCTGAACTTGTCATCCTATAGAGGGGCAAGAGGGCCAGAGCAAGGCCCACCAAAGCATGGCCCTCTCTTGCCTAGGTTTAAGAGCCATACTTATAGTAATAAAAAAATCTGGATTTCCATT
Source organism: Procyon lotor (assembly GCA_028646535.1). Lineage (NCBI taxonomy): Eukaryota > Metazoa > Chordata > Mammalia > Carnivora > Procyonidae > Procyon > Procyon lotor. The sequence continues at coordinate 77,693,027 of CM053611.1, forward strand.
GCCTCAGAGGATCTGTTCAGAGTAACAGATAATAATACACACAGTAATAACTGGGAGAAATTGTGGGAAAAATTAAAAAAAATAAAAGCACATTCTTGAATAGAATGAAATAATCAACTCTAAAAAACAAGTGAATATATATAATAATAAAAGAAAACATCAGAAAAGCTAAGATTGGGTTAGAATGAATTTTTTAAAAAATTAACAGTAACACCTATAGAAGTCATGTGTGAGAAGGCACATGAGAAGGAATGTGAGAGCCTAATATTGTCTGGAGGTGAGAAGACCCGGGTTGTGGTCCTGCTCTGGACAAATAAGTCATTTAATCATTCTAAGTAGGTCTCAATTTCATTACTTGTAAAATTAAGAAAAGGAACACCTCTATCAACTTCGGAAGGCTGATGTGTGAAAAAGTGCAAATGATTTTTTAAAAAGATATCTAATCGAGATGCTCCCAAGTTAACACACTTCTATATCTTCCCATTGCTTTGAGAATAAAATTAGACTCCTTACCATATCCTACAAGAACTTACATGATCTGACCCTGTTCACTGCTCCAGCCTGTCTCCTGCTATTCTCTCCACAGACCACTAGGCTTCAGTGACCCTGTCATCCTTCCTTCCCAAGAATGTGCCAGAGAAGCTCTCTCCCACCCTTGGTGCATTTGCACTTAGTATTTCCTTTGCCTCAAAAACTCTAAGTTTTTCCATGTGGTTGAATCTGTGTCCTCTTTCAAGTTTCAGTTCAGTCCTCACCTCCTAAATAAGTCCTTCCTCGCCATGTCTATTTAACATACTGCACAAAAACGCCTTGGTCACATTCCCTCCCTCTTACATGCACTGTTTATTGCCTGGGCTCCCATCTGCCTTGCTCATTACTACATCCCAACCACCCAGACCAGGATCTATATCCTAACACCTTCAATAAGGTTGCTAATAAATACTTATTGAAAAATGCATGACCATGAAAACATAGTATTAATAAATAATATAACCACAATATTTATGGCTTGTAATTAAGTTTTGCTTTTCACAGTCAGTTTGTCTACTCTTTACAACAAAGCTGTAAGTTGGGTATGACTATTTCCTGGTAACTGATGCTCCGGGAGGTTAAAGTGCAAGGTCACCCAGCTAGTAACTGGCAGAGATGGAATTTGAATCTAGGTGTACTGACATTAAACAACTCACTATTCCATGCTGCCTCTCTGACACCTCCCATCACAATTAATTTCTCTCTCCTTTAAACTCTAATATCATTTCTGACACTACTTATTTATCATGTTTTGCAGTATTAATTGGGGCATGCTGATTTTTCACTCTAGTTTCTCATCCAATTTATTACAGAGATGATGTCTTCTGAATCTCCACCAGTGTCTAACATCCCACTTAACCACATCACTTAGCCAAGTATTTGCAGCTGCAAAAAATAATTGGAAATATAGAATATATGAGTCAGGAGCATTATTATCTTCTTTACTAGAGCAGTGTGTTTATTGCAAAAATTTCACAAATTAATTCTCCTCTAGAAATTAACAGGAAGAAAGTTATTGAGCCCAGTTATGAACTTTTAATGAGGTAAAATTTAGTGTCTTGAAAAATTTTATTATCCTATGAGTATTTATGTTCTTCTAGAACAACTGATTAAGTTTCTGATCCACAGAAACATTTAAATTAGTTTCAGTTAAGCTTACTTTTTCTTTTAATTTTTTTAAATGTTGATAACAATTACACAGCTTTTCTATGAGTAAAAAGGCCTGTTTCAGAGTGTGCTTTTTTGAGACTATTTTTATCAACTATTTTGTCAACAGAATTCTCAAGGCACTGACATAAAACATCTGTTGGCTAATAACCCACCCTGACTATGTAATTTAAGTAACTTGACTACCGTAAGGAAAGGATAAATCCTTGTGACTAGGATTCACAAGTCACTTTCTGGCAGTTCCACAGTATCTCACAATAGTTTTCTGTATTTCTCCCCAACCACCACTTTGCAATTTATGCATTAATACCACAGTCATCCTTCACTGATAATCTTCATTGCATAGACACTCCCCAAAATAATATTTCCTTTTTTTGTTTGAATATCCTTTTAAGCAATTCTCAATAAAAATTTAAGTGGTAGGATTTAAATTATAATTCTATAACACTTGTAATTCAATGGTATTGAAATACTTTAATCATGCAACAGAGGATAATTTTGAAAAGAAAAGATGCTTTATAATGTTTATGTGTGTAAGTTAGGAGTATTTATATAAGGATAATAAATATAATGATTAGGATGTTATTTCATATCTTTTCCATAAATGTCAGCAGTTAGAATATTGGAGGGATCTAATATACAGCATGGTAACTATCAGCAGCGGTATTGTATTATATACTTGGAAGTTGCTGAGAGTGAATCTAAAATATCTTAGTATATGCACATACATACACACAAAAGGTAATTAGATGAGATAATGAATGTGTTAATTAACCTTATTGTGGTAATTTCCTCAAAATAAATCACCATGTAGTAGATCTTAAATTTATACAGTTATGTGTCAATTATATCTCAATAAAACCAGAAACAAAGAAATGGCAGGCAAACAAACATGATATAAATGAATCAATGAGTGAATAAAATAAATGAAAATAAAACTGATGGCAGTTAGAGGTAAGGGGATTGGGAAAGGGATGAAATAGATGAAGAAGATTAAGAGGTACAATCTTCCAGTTATAAGGTCAGGAAGACGTGGCGATGTGATACACAACATAGGGAATATAGTCAAAAATATTATAAAAATTTTGTATGGAGATTGATGGTCACTATACCATCAATGATCATGGTGATGATCATTTCATAGGGTATATAAATATCATAAGATCACTATTTTGAAAAAAAAAAAAAAAAAAAGATCACTATTTTGTATACCTGAAACTAAAATAATATATATCAATTATACTTCAATAAATAAAAAACAAAAAACCCCTCAAACTTTCAATATACTTTCTTGAAGGACATCTCAGGAGTAATATGAAACAAGTCACTTATTTTAAATTAGAAAAAAATATATATATGATGGTATATATTTTAGGTTTACATTGGAGGATAGGGGCATGCTATTTTTAATAATACTAGTGTATCATTATTTCAGATCATTTGGAAATCACTCTTCTGGGAAATTGGAAAAAAAAAGAATACCAATAATTACAATGTTAAAAATCTTTAGTTATATCCATAAGGAAGAGTAAGTTAGCAATGGCAGAGAATTTCTCTTCTATACTGGCTGAAATGCCTTCTCCAAAAACTAAAAGGCAAAGAAAGTTAGAGATAAGTACTTGAGATCACCCACTACCCAGAATCTTCAGAATCTGTGGAGTCCAGTAGAAACAAACATCTAGTATACATAGGTCCTCATCTTGATACTAGAACCAGTTTCTAAAAGTTAATCTAAGAGGAATTGTCTTACATTCTAGAATGCCTGGATATTTAGGGGTTATATGTTAAAAGAAACAATATTTGAAAAAAAATATGTGTGTGGGTACTCTCTTCTCTCCTGGAAGTGCTAGACGAACGCTTTAAATATCAAATGGTTTGTTAGGGAATAAACAATATCTCAAGTTCTTTCTGCCTTTCAAAGACCTATTTCTTTAATTCTTGTCTGGACTAGCATAAATACATCATTGTTAAAAAAAAATCCACAATATTTTGTAGACTTCTAGGAAAAAGACTTCATGACTACAAAGCCCATTTTTACACCCAAACAAGTATGATTATATAATTCTCTGAGAAAAGGTATAGCACTGTATTAGCACTGTATTACTGATGACATAATTAAAATGAAACAGTAATAGAAAATTACATGTTAGTTTCCTAAACTGAGTTTTGAGTTCAAACAGCTTATTCTAAAAAGCTCGGTGGTTTCTTTACTGAATTGATATCAATTTACTTATCTGAAGGGATGAGAAATAATTTTATTCAAATTTGAAATACAGCTCATGAAACCTAGCTATCAGACTATAGTCGATTTTTAATACTCAGCTTGAGAATTCTATAAAATACATGGATAAAGGCTAAAACAGTGAAGCTTTAAATTAAGATCTCTTTGCCTCCTGGCCACCAGAACTGATGATAGTGTCAGGAAATTAGTCTGGTTGACTTTTGGCCCCCTTTGCTTTCATACTTGAAGGAGGAAACACAAGAAGCCCCTCCATTGGTTTCAGCTGGGTAAGTAAGGAAGTGTTCAGTTTCTTTTCAGGTAAGAAGTCTTGTGCTTTTGCTTTGTGGTCCAATCACTTGCTTCTTGATCTCTATGTTCTAAAATCTCTTGACATTGACGACGACACCAACTTGGCTACCTAATTCATGTAGTCCTGATGCTCAAAGAGTTCAACCATCCAAAGATGTAGCTGGTAATGGCAAATATCCCTGCAGATTATCTAAGCCTCAGGCACAGGATATGCAAAGCCTATATCATTTTTATCTGATTCCAGACCTACCCACAACTGACCTTCCTTTTGTGCTGGAGACAAATGGGTTAGCCCAGAAAAGGACCAAACAGATTACCCTGGGTAATCTTACCCTGGGTAGAAGCCCCAACCAAAAGAAAATCATTCCCTTCTAAAAAACAGTAAAAGTTCAAAGACTTCAGATATCTTTTTATGAAATTTCTCATTAACAGGAGTACTGTTAGGACCTACTTAAACACATGGAAAATGCCAACTCAAATAGGAGATTACTAAAAAATTTTTGCAGTGATAAACCACAGATGAGTTGCCAATTGTACATAATACCATTTATAAATCAAAATTATTATTATTATACTTAGAATTCCGGGATATATAAAGATATGCCTATCTGTGCAAATATATTTATTCAATTATACATGTGTTCAATTAGATAAATAATCGAATTATTTCAGAGAATCAAGTTAAGTATTAAGCAAGTATTGAGAAATCCAAATATATATTTATGCTTACACACATATGTATTTTTTAAGAAAATCAAATTAAAAGCAATAAATGAAAAGACATCATGAACTTTTGACCAACAAATCAAAAAATAATAAAGAATGTTTATCACACGGACTTCATATTACATATTTTTGTCAAATGATAAGGCAAGTAAATATTTCCAAGTAGGATTATGCCATATGTGTCATACCTTTTCATGGACTTTCTGACCAGGTTCCATCCCTTCAAGCTGTTCTGATTCTGTGGACCCCTCGCTTGATGCCATTTTTCTTTGTATATGAACATTTTGTTCACGCAAGGCAACAATCTGCAAAATAAAGGTACTATGCCTTAAAAATCTAAAATAGAGCATAAAGTATAGAAAAACTGAATTTATTCAAATGTGGCTAAGAATTAATGAATACAAACAATCAAAAAACAAACATTTAATTTTACTCATATTATTACTTAAAAATATTTTTAACATTTAGGTTAGCATTTTGAATAATAATTATATGAACATGAAATTTACTGAAGAAAATGTTTTCTTTCTTTTTTTTTTTTTTAAAGATTTTATTTATTTGACAGAGAGAAACATAGCGAGAGAGGGAACACAAGCAGAGGGAATGGTAGCGGGAGAAGCAGGCTTCCTGCAGAGCAGAGAGCCCGATGCGGGGCTCGATCCCAGGCCCCTGGGATCTGACCTGGGCCAAAGGCAGATGCTTACCGACTGAGCCACCCAGGCGCCCCGAAAATGTTTTCTAATTGAAATATGTATCTATATGGTTGGAAATGTGTCTAAACTAACGCCATGATCCATGCATTATTAAATCAGAAATTACTTTTAAAATTAATTTATGAAATGTGATAAAATTCATATTGGTCTCTATTTTTAGAGTATAAGAGAAAGATAAATGAAAACATTGCAGGCTGAAGGCTAGTTATAAGCACAGTCATTCATCCTAAGAGGTAACATATCTGTAATCTTAAAATAGGCAAATACATAAACTGGACTTAATTCTGTGGTACTATCATGAGTACTTAGAATTAAATTAATCTCATTATCCTTATTTTAATGGTCATTATCTTAGTGCTGCTAGTTCAACAACAGTTAATTTGCAGAAGACTTCTCAAAAAGCAATTCATTCTTGAAAATTTTCAGCTCAACTTTACAGACATAATATTTTCAACTAAGAAAGATTCTCAGACAGTTATAGTCTAAGTGATCTTAGTAATAAACAGAGGAAAAAATAGCATTCTAATATTTTTAAATGATGTTTTAAAATATAGTTGCTATTTATACATATTTTTAAAAGTATTTTACATTAATACCATAACTTATTTATTTCTTTGCTAATCTTATATTAACAACTCAGAAATTATTGGTTAGTATTGGTTCTTGGGGAAATCAATGCCTATAGTATTTAATACACAATAAATAATCAATCACATATGAGATCAGTATGTCACATAGACCAATAATTGCCAAATAAATGTAAAAGGTCAAGAAGTTAGGCGGTTGTCTCCATCCCTGCCACTGCTTCAATGCCCAGACGAACAATGCTGTGTTCATGAGATCAGGTATCTGGTATAGGACCTCCAGCCTTTGAACATATAGCATATCCTTTTGTAAGGGTCTATCACCAAATAATGAACAACTCTGTAAATGCTCTTCTTCTTGAACTGCAATCAGCAAAAAACTGGTTCCCTTGCTCCCATTCTGGCCCACCTACAAGCTATCATCAGCAAAGCAGCCAGATTCACCTTTAAAGCTGAAGTTACATTAGGCGACTTCTTGCGTTCCAAAGAACCTCAATGTTTTCCCAAATTATTTAGCATAAGTTTAAACTTCTTAACAAAGTCTAGAATATCCTATAACACCCCTTCAGTCATAATAGCTTCCTTTCTGTCTCTCAAATACACCGGGCTTTTTTTTCACCTGGATTTTAGGAATTTAATCTTTCTGCCTGAAACATTCTACTCCAGCTCAGACCACAGGTAATACAATCCCAGCTTTCAAAATTCAGCTGAAATACCATTCCTCAGAGAAAATGTAACTTGCCATCAACTACTAGCTATAGTTTCCCTGCTTATTATTGTGTGTATTTCACTGATTAAAATCTAATATTATTTTCCTTTATTTGCTTAATCACTTTGCCTGTTTATTTAGCTATCAGAAGTCCTAATAATATATCAGGGGAAAACAATTTTCAAAGGAATACCTTATTGAAAATACCATTTTCATATGAAGCAGCACATCATATTATGTGCAAGGTTTAGTTTATTCAATAAAAATGTGTTGATTTAAATAATGAATGGATAGGGATAAACAAAGAATGTAAACCTAATTCATTCAGAAGTAACAAAAAATAATGATTTAGAGTGTGTGGGAACCTTCAGAGACATTTCTCTGATATTAGAACAGAAATGGAATATACTAACGGAACAGTAAGAATAAAATATTCCCCTGGTATATCATTTTTATATTAATTCTTAACATCCTATCTCTTGAATAAAAGGATAATATATTATCATCATTACATAATGAAATTTTATTACAAATTTTTAAAAAATTCAAGCATTGTATGCTGACATTCCACTAACATCCATGACTCAACAAATACGTTGACAAAGGTAATAATAAATTTTTAAAAATTCTATGCATTTTTTTCCATTATTTAATCTACTTAGACATAAAGAGAGACCTTTTTAAAAAAACATGTAAACACCAAATTTAACTCTTTTTAGAATAATTTCTATTGGTTTAGTAATTCAGATAAATTTTAAACATGGCCTCGTGCCTAAAATAAAGCAGGCCCTGTATAAAAGTTTACTGAATGACTCAGTGAATTAATACCCTAAATAATAATAATAAAAAGTCAAAACACCAAATTCATATGGAAAACACTGTGTGCAAATATGATTGTGCAGCTTGTTAAAAAAATGACCGTCAAGTGTTTTACAAAGTATATACATGACATTTCTATGAAAGACATAACTTTCAACAACCAACATACAAATTCTACTTTTTTTTTGTTTTTAATCAAGCCCACAAATTAGGTTTTTGAAATAGGAGAACAGATATAGAATCCTCTATATTCTTTAATGATTTAAATAATTTTATTCTGTTCTTTTTTCTTTGCCCAATTACAAATTATCCTGAGGAATTATGAAAGCAATGCAGGAGGTGGCTTGAGAACTAGCTTGTGAGCAAAAGCAGAATGAAAAGAAGCTGATGGCCCTAAAATATTCTTTGGGCTCTCACTGACAGGGAGTGCTGTCAAAGGGAGGGGAGGGTGACTTGTCTAGGATACCAAAGTTAGTCCTAGATCCCTCATTGTCAAATAGCATGACCTACTACAAATGAGATGGCATGGCAGGTAGGAGGAATTGCTTCTGGGTAGTCTCTGCGGCTTACCCAATTGTTACATAACTGCCAGAAAGTACTGGAAACTCACCCTGTGCCAAGCACTGTGCTAAACTATTTTAATCTACAAGATAGGTTTTATGATCCACACTTAACAAGTGATTAAACTGAGATATCAGAGTGTGATAAGCACTAAGTAGGAATCAAGTAAAAGTTAACTCCTTATCTTGATACTTTCTACTTTCTCTCAAATTGCCTCACATGGCTTAAGTCAGGGGAAGTTCATAGTGGGTGGGGATGGGGAGAAAGCATTTTCTTTCCAAGTACTTCTACCTTCCCACCCTGGAAACCTTTGTGTATCATTAAGGTATGGACACCTCCCTGGAGAGATTCACATCCAGGCATAGCTGTGCCTATATTTTCAGTTTATCAATCCACTGAAGGCCCATGGAACTCTGGTCAAGGAGAACTGCCCACAGTCATTTTAACAGATCAACCATGGTTTGTCAACTTTTTGTTGACATTTGTTTTTAAATGCCCAGCATCCCTTCAATATTACTTTTGTTAGCAACAAAAGTATATTTTCCTATATTTTCACTGCAGAATTTTCCTTCCCTACTCTAAACCTAGAGACTCTCAGTCAAGAGGCCAGAGCTCAGGGCAAGTGGATGGGCAATTGATCTAAGCCAGGGAAATCAAAATACTCCTTGAGATGTTTCTGGCAGAGGTATGGGGGAAGATTCATTTTCTACAGGGTTAAGCTGGTAGGATATGGTCAGGATGGCTGTTTACCATCAGTTCTAGGTCATGGAGAAAAGCACAAGAAAAGTAATGAATCACATCTCCTCCTAATTCTAGCCATTCTTAAATCATCTCTACCCTTGGCATTTCATTAATATGAGCCCCAAATTTCTCTTTTTTTGCTCAAACTCGCTTTTCTGTCATTTTTACTAAAAGTGTCCTTGAAAATATAACAAGGGACATAGAAGGCAACATATAATTTCTACATGGAGATTTTGAAGAATGACTAAGCATTTCCCAGTTGGAGACAATGGAAGGGGGAGAAAACTTTTCAGGTGGATCGAGAGAAGAACATGAGCTCTTTGTGTTCCTAGTACTATAGGTTGTTTAATATTGCTGTGGCAAAAACTATCTGGATGAAGATAAAAGAATGACAAGAAACTAAAAAACTGAAGTACCTCCACTAAAACTCTGGCATCTGTGTTCTTTCTCTCTGCCTTATTGCTTTGCCTCCACTCTTATTTGTGTTTCCTGATTGTTCACCTAGCTTCTGAGAGCCTGATCCATTGTGTCTAAGCATTTCCAAACCTGTGATATTTCCAAGCCAATATTCCAAGTTTTGTTATTGCCTTTGCCTCTGTCAGATTGTTTTTGGCTTCCAGATGGGGGCTTGTCACCAGAAGGACCAAGCCATGATTAGAAGCTTGGAATTTTCAACTCTACCCCCCAGATTCTCCAGAAAGGGGAGAGGGCTTGGAGTTAATGATTGATCAAGCCTATGTGATGAAACTTCCATAAAGATCCAAAAGTATGGGGGTCAGGGAGCTTCCAGGTTGGCGAACATAACATATCCATGTGCTGGGAGAGTAACACACCCCAACTCCACAGGGACAGAAACTCCTGGGCTTGGGACCCTTCCAGACCTAGCCTATGTTTCTCTTCAGCTGGATGGTCATCTGTATCCTTTAATAAACTGGTAAATGGGGGTGCCTGGGTGGCTCCCCTGGTGGGTTAAAGCCTCTGCCTTCAGCTCAGGTCATGATCCCAGGGTCCTGGAATTGAGCCCCACATTGGGCTCTTTGCTCAGCAGGGAGCCTGCTTCTCCCCCCCCACCCCCCGCCTGCCTCTCTGCCTACTTGTGATTTCTCCCCTCTCTGTCAAATAATTAAAAAAAAATATTTAATAAACTGGTAAATGTAACTGTTTTCCTTAGTTTTTTGAGTTGCTCTAGAATCTAATAGAATCCAAAGAGGGGAATCTCTGATTTACAGCAAATCAGTCAGGAACACATGTGACAACTTTTATTTACAATTGACACCTGAAGTGCGAGGGAGGATGGGGTAACTGGGTGATGGGCATTGAGGAAGGCATGTGATCTGATGAGCACTGGGTGTTATATACAACTAATGAATCACTGAACATTACATGAAAAACTAATGATGTGTTATATGTTGGCTAATTGAATTTAAATTAAAAAAAAGTAAAAACAAACAATTGACATCTGAAGTTGAAGGGAGTAGTCATGTGGGATTGAGCCTTTAACCTGTGGGATCTGCCACTATCTCCAAAAAGTGTCAAAATTAAGCTAAATTGTAGGACACCCAATGGTGTCTCAGTGAATGCTTCATGGGAGAATGCTCCCTTCCCACCCAGGCACACACACATCCAATGTCAGAAGTGTTGTAAGTGTGGTAGTCATGTGAGAGTAAAAGAGAACCACAGGAGGTAGACTGGGATTTTCCTCTACACACCCTTCCACCTTCTTGACTGCTTCTGAATCACCTTTTAGGTCTTTGCTTACATGTCACCCATTCTGGGATGGGTTCTGAAACCCTCCTCCTACCAGGGATTTAAGTTATATAATTCATTAGCATTCTCCAATAACTAATGTTATACAAATTATCACTATCACAATTAGCTGTTAGTTTTCTGACTGCCCATTTTGCCACTGAGTGCCTCAAAACCAGAAACTACATCTATTTATTCCCAATTCTTAAGACACTGGTTAACAAGTAGGAGGCACTCTAGAAATACTTACAGATTTCATGCAACTTCATGAAAATAAACTATATGAATGGAAAACCCGATAGGGAGTTGGAAAACTTTGATGGCAAATTTATACATGGAGAAGAAAATTAGTCATTCATGTGGAAGACTATGTGAACTTGAAATCCTCCCAATGTTAATATATGATTCAAGATTAGCCATATATGACTCAAATTATCCATTCTCAGGAACCCTGAGAATGGAAGAACTCATTGAGAAAATAAAGGAAGGATGAGAAGTACTGACCTTTCAGAAGTACTGAAAATAAAGGAAGGATGAGAAGTACTTAGAAGTACAGCTCTAATGTAATGAGGCAGACATGGCAGAAGGCACAAGCAATTATAAAGGAGGATAGGAATGGGATCATGGGAGGGCAGTTTAATGAAAGGTAACCAGAACTTTGTGTTTCATTGTGTCTTAAAATATTACAAAATATTTACAGGTGTATTGCAGCCTAGGTAATATGATTCAGGTGTATTGATGTACATGCTATGTTTATATGATTTAGTTTTAGAACAGATTGACATTAGATGGAAAAATGGAATTCCATGGGTATCTAGAAATTTTTTTCAGCCAACGGAATTCTTAACATGAAAAAAGAAAAGCAATGTAATTTAATTTAATTTTCACTTGGTTTTCTTCTTTTTTTTTTGAAAATATTAATCTACAAGATATTCCAAAGTTTGACAAGGAAGGCCTTGAGATATAAGAAAAAGAAATTTAGCAATAGTAATAGTGTGGAGTTCAGTTTTAAGTTCCTCCAAGACAGGCTTCATTTCAAGCCAGAAAAAGACAGGCCTAAGGGTACAAGGTACGGGCGACAGGCCTAAGGGTATGGGCGTGAAACTATTCCTGGAATTCAGCTTCCCTGTGTGATGCCTAGCCCCTGAGTTGTTCAAATGCACCAATGAAATGCATAGATTTAGGTAATTGCCATATAAAGAATACGGAACTTGCCTATGTGTGTAGTGACGTATGTGCTTGTTTACTCTTGCATAAAAATGCTGCGAAAGGGAGAGGTGGGGCTTCTCGCCTTAGCACTGCGCTGCGTCCTGTGTGCCGGTGGGAGCCCCAGCTAGCTGGAAATAAACTCTCTTGCTGTTGCATCCAGCCTGCCTTTTGTGGGTTCTTCTGGGAGGGTCTCGATCTGGACATACAATAGTTGTTATATGTTGAATATCTATTACATGTCACAAATTGCAAAGCAATTTATAAGCATAATTTCTTTTAGTTCTCCCAACAGCATGAATTGGGTATTATTTTGATTTTACAAATACAGTACCTAGCACAGAGGGAATAAATAATGTATTTAAGGTTACAGAGAAAAAGATGTGACAGAGACCGTTTTCTGATCCAGGTCTGATACCATCAAAACTTGATGTTTAAGTATTATGTTATAATGCCTTTTGAAAATTACTGAAGTGATTCATTGCATACATAATCCAAATATTTATTTAGGTCAAGACTACAGTTCTGTGGTCTGATAACAGAGGCATTTACCTGCCCTGATTTGGCAAAACAATTTAGATACAGTTTGAAAATATCTTCAATTATTCCCAAGAATAAAAATCATGCTGTTTACATTTTTAGTTAGACTCTTATGTGGCACAGGCATTTCAATTTACTTTGAAAATTGCCCAACTACTGTTTAAAATAAATAATGTCTACTCTTCATCCTAATTCTCCAGGGATTGTCACTCTGATATTTGTGAATTCATAGTTTCCTTTACCTACTTAACAACAACTTCCAGACAGTGCTCATATCTAATTAACAAAGATTCTTTTCCTCTATTTTTACCTCAAACTCAATTAACAATTCCAAGAGTGAGACTTACAAAAGTCTCACTACACTAACACATAATTTGCTTCTACACATATTCTAATTTAGCTGAATTTATGCTTAGGTTCCACTGACATTGCAACATGAAAAAGCAAAGAAAAGTAACTAATAGAACAGTAGAGATTTACAATTTATATTTAAACAACTCTCTAGCTGCAATAGTTGGATTTGTGTTGTTACATGGATTTGTGGTAACTGGGAAACTATAAAAATTGAGATACTTATTCAAACAGAATTAAGGACCCCAAGCCAATAGCTATGTTACTTTCCAGCACTAGGTCTTGGCCATTGATCTGTAAGCACCACTGAAGCATATTAAAACCCATGTAAAACAACGTCATAGAGTCTAATACCATTTGATCAGCTCACATGTAACATTCATTTTCAATGTCTTTCAGTGAGTGACTGAAAACTTGTGAAACTGAGCAGATTCAATGAATGATCGAACTGTTTTGAGAAGACAATCATAGGTTTGCATTGTGAGATTTTGTCTCTTGTCAAGTTTAGAAAATAGTTATTTAACCAATGATTTAATGTATGAATCCATTTATCCTAATGAATGACCAAATAGCTTGGAGTCAGAAAATAGATTCACTTGGTGTTGGTTTAGAAGTTTTACCACTATACTACCTCTATTCAGCTGACAAATATTTACTGAACAAATGGGAATACAGTGTATACCTTTATTTTTAATCTGCTCCACTCTGGCTGACCAGCCTTCCCAATTCCCATTAGATGAATTTACTGGGTACTCAAATTTAAATGCCTATCACCAGTAAGTTTCTAGTGATTTTTTGATAGAAAACACAGTATGTGAACAGGGCATGAATTCTGGCTATTTCCGAATTTTATATACGAACTGATTTTGCTTATACATGAAAAACGTAAGAATTCCTTGTGTAGTTTTTAATGGTGAAAAAATCCTTTTAACAATGATATTAGAGGGGCTCCTGGTGGCTCAGTCAGTTGAATTTGGCTCAGGTCAAGATCCCAGGGTTGTGGGATTGAGCCTTAGCTCAGTCTGTACTCAGCTCAGAGTCTGTATAAGATTCTCTCTCTCTCTCTCTCTCTCATTGCCCCTCCCCCCACTCTCCCCACTCTCTTTCTCTAAAATAGATAAATAAAATCGTTAAAAAACCCCAATAACATTAGCATTTTTAAACCCAATTTTAAAACAGTAAGTTGCATGCAAAACTCTTATTGTTAGTTTTAAGTTTAAGATAATGGTTGCAATAACAATAGGATTTCAATTGTTTGCTCAGGTAGATTTGTTTTTGCACAGAATACTTACTGTATTCACTTTCGATGTTAACTACAATATTCAATAATATTCATTTCAATAGCTATGTTTGTAATATAGCTATTGATAATTAATTCTACCACAAATTACAATTCTATATCTCTATTCTGTTCATTCAATTGGTATTTTAGTCATTCTATTTTTTGATACTTGGTTACTCTTTATTTTAATTTATTTCCATTATTCAAATATTTCTCTAATATTTAAAATGACAATAAAGTCAAATCCTGGCATTTTCATTAGGGGAATATAAATGACTACAGGAAATACAAAACAATTTAAAGTGGAGAGAATTAGTGGACATTGTTAAGGCACAGGACTACTGTTGCAGCGGGTTAGCAGCTAAGAGTGGCATTAAATGGAAGAACAGTAATAAAAATGACCAAAGAAGCTGCTAATGTGGTAAAGGATAAGAATTAATCAAGAAAATAAAAGCA